>OZ024905.1:76705303-77275395 GCA_964017125.1 Flabesymbios commensalis | reverse complement strand
TGATGTTTTGCAGGTTAGGTCGAGCTACCTATTTCCATTTGTAGTAAAGAATGAAATGTTTGATCTTGTAGAACAAGGATTGCCTATGTGTATAGCTTACAACGTCTCCTGACTCTTGCTATACTAAGGTGCAAGTACGTAAGTTTAATAATATAAAGAAATGGAAATGTTAAATACTATTAGAAAAGTTAAACTGTATAATACATTCTGGATCCAAATTATGATATAAAGCATGTAACTCTGATGAGACAAATGCATGTTCTAGTTTTACCGTGGATATAAACATAAGCTCACTGTGATGGGCAATATTTAACACGACGCGAATAACAATTTTGAAGAGGAGATAATTCCTTATACTTTCAATGGAAATATTATTATGAGACACTCGCATGTGTGTTTGAATAACTGTGTTATATTTATCAATTTAATATTTAAAGGCCCCATGTAGTCCCCAGACCTACTCTGAACAATGTCATATTTCATATTATTTTAGATGACTTTTTGACTGGAGTGCTCAACCCCCATTTTTTTAAAAACTGGGAACGATATCCCTAATAGGCAAAAGTAGGGGATGGAGCTAATTCGTCCCAAGATGGAGATATGCCTGGCTGGTTATAATACATGTACATGTACATGTAGCTGATGTTGTACTCTGTGCTCTTACATAACTGACCACAATCAACACGGAACGCCGGTCCGACGCTGCCTGAATGCAGATGCAGCACTAGAATTGATGGCCATCACCTGACCAGCGTCTTGCATTTACTCGCCCCTTGTTCACGCTGTCGATGCGGGCATATTGAAATGATTGGAAATCTAGTTCAGTTCATGAACAAATACAAGAAACATGAAACATATACCCGATGTTGTTTCATTGGTAATTCATATTCAACAATGGGCGGTTTTTATGTGTGAAGTCATGAGTTGTGAGATCCGTACATTTTCAGTTTTTATGTTTGAAAATAACTGATAATTAGTGGGCTAAAATAATCTGCTTAATTAGAAGCTAGTTCATTGCAATATATACTTTAATTATATTGCTCAAGTGAAATCACTTCACAGGGCATTTAACGGAAATTGAACTTCAGCTAATACTCAATATGTTGTGCCAAGTTTCCGATGGCTCAGATAGTATTACCTTATTATTTACTTTACAGAAATCCATTGCTATTTCCCTCTATAATTTATGACAACACGACAAGCGGAAAAGAATTCAAACAACATTTAAAAGTTCTCCTGGATCTGTCACACGATGTCGTGGACAGAAGAAGACGCGATTTGGTGAGTCAACAGATCCATGGCGCTTTAATAAGCCACGAAGCCCATTATGCGCATTTAAAAATTAAGATTACCATAGTATTAAGGTGAAGAAAATAGTATAGATCTAGTGTTTGGAAAATAAAAAACAATGTTGCAATGTGGTTGTTTAAATGTGACCCGCCACGCAAAAAGGTCCGTAAAGTCTAAATTTCAAAATTGACTTTTCATAGTTGATATAATCAGATGATAGCCGTGTCCTTTCTGTTTCGCTAACTGAAAGAATTTTTGAAAAATATTCATAACTTTTTGTTTTGTGAGACTTGAATTATTTTAAAATTAGTTATGTAATCATTAAATTTAAATTTTAAATGACGTCATAAATATTTTTATGAAAGCCACGGGGAGGTATCTTTTCACATGGCGGGTCACAAATAATAAATAAACCTCAGAAAATTGGACAGAGAACATTATTGTAAACATGACTACTGATTATACAATATTCAAGACGAGACAAATTCGTATGTTTATAAGAACAAAAAGTATTCATTGCGTATATTTTTCCAATTGCATTTCACAGTTGCCATTTATGTTTTAGAAAACAAAATCAGGTAACAGTGCGAGCAAATATCCAGATTTTTTAGACATTTTATTGATGGCTAGAGATGAGGACGGGAAGGGGTTGACGGATGCGGAGATTAATGATGAGGTCAATACTTTCCTCTTCGCAGGTAGGCTACGTTCAGACGCTCAAATAAAAAATATTCATCAATTGGTTGAGATGGCCATCTCGACCAATACAAAGCCTGCCATATATTGTAACATGTACGAGAATACGGGATCAGCTGAATAAATTATATCTCTACATTTGAGATATGTCTATTTTATCATTATTATAAATATTTTAGCAATCATGTTAGCAACTCCAGCTTCAAATGAGCAAAAGCTACCATTTTACAATTTTTAAATACAATGGCTAATATTCTTATCTCTCATTGATGTTAGAGTGACTTTGCCTATTACAGGTCATGATACAACGGCCAGTGCCATTTCGTGGATATTGCACACATTAGCCAAACATCCGCATCACCAGGAAAAATGTTACCAGGAAATTGCTGGCATCGTTGCAGGACGGGATTCACAAGATATACAATGGTAAAAAACGGTTATCTGCATAACCCCCATCTACACTCTCGATCACTCGGCCCTTGACCCCCGGCCCACAACCACCCCCGCTGACCAGGGCCTGTACGACAAAGTGCAACATGCCACACGAAAAAGACACTGTGCACAACCCTCTCGACCCACAACCTCATCAACCCACAACCCCTTTGATCCACAACTCTCGATTGCTAAGTAAAGTTAATGTTATAGTTAGTGGAAACACCTTGTGATTATCTGAATTATCCACCTCGACTTCTCTTTGACGGTAGTTAAGTACATTTATTATTTATATTCAGAAGAATAAATTGGGCCAGGATATCATTCTGAAAATGTGAATAAAAAATAAAATGACACCACCAGATGATGCTAGCACAAATAACATTCTATCGGAATGTTTCATTGAAGCTGAGCATAATATTGAATCATTACGGGTGGACGAGGAAAAAATTACTTAAAGCTACTAACCACATTGAAAATATTTAAGTGAAGCGGGGTATCACAAGCTGAGAAATTATAATGTTTGAAGCAGAAACATACCCTGTAGACAATACTGAAGATCATACGAGCTCAACAAATTTATGAAATAGCTATTTCGCATATTCTAAATCCAGTTGATTTATGTGAGACATCATAGAAAGTATTACTTTTTTATTATTAGGTCGGATTTGGATCAATTGCCAATCCTGAGCATGTGTATTAAAGAGGGGATGAGACTTCATAGTCCTATACCTCATATTGCTCGGGTAGCGGACAGAGAATTCGAATTAGAAGGACATACAATTCCAGTGGGTGCACGAGTGACCATCCACGTTCATCAATTACACCACAATACAGCAGTTTGGGGAGACGATCACGACGTACGTCTTTGTAGTAGAATGGTTTTTTTTCAGATATTATTTTACCTTTGCATGTTTATATCTTAAAATATGTATCACAATAAGACAATGAAAACAATAATAATTTTAGAAATTAAATAAATAGACCAATCCCTTTAAAGAATATAGTCCAACGAACGGATGTAATATAACTTCACTGGACAGTCTGTTTTCCTTAAACTGTAGTAGCAATAATTGAACAACTGTAGATAGTAATTGAATTAATTAAAATGCAATAAATGAAGATTTACTATTATGTATTGCAATAATTGCTTTTGAAATCACTCATTGACTTGTGTTTGAATAATTACGATTCGGTTATACATGTATTTACGTGCTTGATAGATGGTTTGAAAAAAATAGATGTAAATATTGAATATAGAACAGGAGAATGGGTCAGCGTAAAAATACAAAAAATTATATTCAACTGTTGCAGGTTTTTAAGCCAGAAAGATTTGATGACGAAAATAGCTTTAAAATGGATGATTATCAATTTTGTCCCTTTTCCGCTGGACAAAGGTGATTTCTACTTGTATTTGCAAACATTAAAAACATGTTTTTTTCCTCAGTTTTTCGTTTCAATTATTAGTTGTACATTAAATTTTTTTTTTCAGAAATTGTATTGGACAGAAATTTGCCATGCACGAAATAAAAGTAACTGTTGCCAAAGTGATCTACAGGTAATTTATTGATATAATTATATGAGATATTATGTTAACATCACAACATCTTATAAAATAAGTGACGTTGTAAAAACATTGTGATTATTGCAATGATCACATTTAAACTATTAGTATGAATATAGTATAATAATATAACACACAAGAGAGACTTCAAATGTATGTAAGGAAATTGATAAAAAAATATTTCTCCTATTTTTTTTCTTATTGTTTAAAAAGTCAAAGCAATTAATAAAGCTAATACTTTGTATAATTGATTCGACATGAACATATTAATACTTTTTAAATATAGAAAATAATTTAGGGCCATCCTGTCTGGAGATTTCAACATGGAACTAATTGAACACACAACAATGAAACCATTCCTTGGATTGTCTCAGTATATGCAGGGACTACACAACATTCCCAATACATTGCGATTGCTTAATTCTTAAATGACCAGTGGCGGTATAGATTTCGTAAGGCTTGCTATAGATATTCAAGGAGCGTGTTTACAATTTAATCTAATCTCTTTCAGATTCCAAATGACAGCAGATCCAGCTATTCCGGCTATACATTTACCAGAGGCCGTAATGAGAGTCGAAAATGGACTGCATGTCTTCTTCAAAGAACGCTAAATGTTCAGCCATACGCATGAACATTTTATGTAGAATTTGTATCTATGAACATAACTTCAATCGTACACCAGCATGTACACCATTCTATATGGCCCAAGAAATTTTGACTTCAATTTGGATTGCCAGTTAAAATTAGGTCTGCAGTAGTGCCTAGCATGTGGCGTTATAATCTTTTTTTTTGTTGCAATATTGCTGTGATAATTTTTGTACCGGTAGTAACTGTTGTATTCTTGCATATTTTGTATTTTTCACAACATTATTTTGTTCTATATATTCATACAAAAGTATTTCGTAATATTCGTAATATAAGAGTATATACACATATTAATATTAATTAAATATCTCAAACATACTTTGTATCATTCATGTAAGTATGTATGCACATCTTTTTATGTCTGTAGTTGTTGCTGCTGTTGTTGTTGTTGTTGTTGTTGTTGTTTTATAGCAGATGCTAAGGCGTTCGATTCCGTGCGGCGAGAAGGACTGGTAATTTATAAACTTACAAAAGCTGGTGTAAGTGTGAGGTATTAATTTTGTTGCAATAAACACATGTATGCATGTATGACCGCCTTTGTATTTCAAAAAGGTATGCATGTATTATAAGAGTATTTCATTAGTCAATATGGATGGAGTAAGACATGTTGAAACTTTGGCATGAGTGGGAGTGATCTACTTTATTGTCGTGATATATTGACCAAATTGTTCCATTTTCTCCTTATCCAAGCACAATCAATTGTTTTTATTGGCGCTCAAATTACATGTAGTGTACGAGAAATGTTGTGCCCATTAATATTGCTTTGTTGGTGGGACTTTCCTGTTGATCAACTGAAACAAAACAGATTGAATATATAAGCATATAAACACGATAAAAGGCAGGCTTGAATGATGTGCATGAAGGGGCATAATACCACGTTTTTCTCTATCTGTTTTGAATTTGAAAGCCCAGGCTTGATAACACGAAAACTACATGGATAATAATTATATGCCACTTTAACTCTGCCTTTGTTGATATTATGCACTATGAACCACTAGTTTAATCATGTCAGTCGTTTCGCTTCAATTATTCATAATATTTACGTCTGATGGACCCCTCCTTAGAACGTTGATCATGCTGCGCATGCGGGTGGACCTACAACCTATGTTTAACGAATTGTATTATGAATAAGTGAAGCAAAAAGACTGCCCTGCTTTAACCCTTTAACCCCTCACGATGCATTAAAGCATCATTTTGAATCCCTGAAAAAAAACACCCAATTTTCCTATAACTAGGGGTTTTAGAATGAATATTTCCATGAATTGTGTTTACCAATACACAGCAATTTATTTATTTGCTCACCCACTTCAAATCATCTTCATCCACTACAAGTCGAGAATTGCGACAGCAATTCGCGGCTTGTAGTGGATGAAGATGATAATGGTAAATTCAGGCTTGAAAGGATTAATATTTAGATCGGTTCCTAATATAATTGATCAAAACTCGTGAAAACCTTACATGATACTGGAAAGTTATTTGCACCACCCTTGCGTTTTCTCCAAAATCCCCCAGAATACTTCATTATATCTCCTGCGTATTATGTACCGTCAGGTCGATTAATCTGCAATAATACTAACAGATAAATAGATAGATATTTATTGACGACGGTGAGTCTATGCAGACTTATGCGTCAATAAAATGAGCATATGTACATGACTATATACAACAGGATTAGTTCGGTAAAATCAGCATGCTAAGTTATTTAAACATGGTTAAACCAAACGACATTATATACTAATACCAGCACAGTTTAAATAAAATATGCAATAATAATAATAACTGTTAACTTTCCTTTGTTAACTTTCATTTTTATGAGAAATAAGTCTGTATTAATTTTCTTCTGTCAATAAAATATCTCCAATTCTGTCTCCACATCCAATTATGTTGCTCCTGTTGTTAGCAGCCCCCTGACCCCTCCAATACTGTTGCTCCTGTCTTTAACAGCCTATTAGCCCCCCCCCCCCCTCAGCCATGTTGCCCCTGTTGGTAACAGACTCATTAGCCCCTGAAATACTATTGTTCCTGTTGTCAAAGTCCCTCGCCCCTCCAGCACTAATTATCATGTTGTAAACAACCTCCCTGGTCCCTCCAGCACTATTGTTCCTGTTGTTAAAGTCCCTCGCCCCTCCAGCACTAATTATCATGTTGTAAACAACCTCCCTGGTCCCTCCAGCACTATTGTTCCTGTTGTCAAAGTCCCTCGCCCCTCCAGCACTAATTATCATGTTGTAAACAACCTCCCTGGTCCCTCCAGCACTATTGTTCCTGTTGTTAAAGTCCCTCGCCCCTCCAGCACTAATTATCATGTTGTAAACAACCTCCCTGGTCCCTCCAGCACTATTGTTCCTGTTGTTAAAGTCCCTCGCCCCTCCAGCACTAATTATCATGTTGTAAACAACCTCCCTGGTCCCTCCAGCACTATTGTTCCTGTTGTCAAAGTCCCTCGCCCCTCCAGCACTAATTATCATGTTGTAAACAACCTCCCTGGTCCTTCCAGCACTATTGTTCCTGTTGTCAAAGTCCCTCGCCCCTCCAGCACTAATTATCATGTTGTAAACAACCTCCCTGGTCCCTCCAGCACTATTGTTCCTGTTGTCAAAGTCCCTCGCCCCTCCAGCACTAATTATCATGTTGTAAACAACCTCCCTGGTCCCTCCAGCACTATTGTTCCTGTTGTCAAAGTCCCTCGCCCCTCCAGCACTAATTATCATGTTGTAAACAACCTCCCTGGTCCCTCCAGCACTATTGTTCCTGTTGTTAGCAGCTTTTCTGACCCCTCAAGCACTGTTTCCCCTGTTGTTGACAGCCTCTCTGGCCCCTTCAGCATTGTTCTTCCCACTGTTAACAGCCTATCTGGCCCCTCCAGCACTGTTGTTGCTGTTGTTAACGACCTCACCGGCCCCTCCAGGACTGTTTTTTCGTCCTCCACTATAGATTATCCTGTTAAAAGCCTCCCTGCCCCCGCCCTGTTGCTCGTGTTGTTACCAGCCTCTGTGTCCCCTCCAGCTCTCAAACAGTTTCACTGACTCCACTTTCACTGCTGTTAGCATCCTTCATGGCCCCCTCTAATGCTGTTTCTCCTGTTGTTAGCAGATCTCTGGTCCCTCCAATGCTGTTAATCCTGTTGTTAACAGCCTCTGTGGCCACTCTAGCCATGTTTCTACTGTTGTTATCAGCCTTTATGGCCCCTCCAATACTGTTGCTCCTTTTGTTAACAGCCTAATGGCATCTCAAATGCTGCTGCTCTTGTTGTTAACAGCCTCTCTGGCCCCTCCCGCCCTGTTTGTGCGGTTGTTAAGTCTTCCTGACCCCAACACTGTTGCTCCTGTTTTCAACAGCCTCCCTTGCCCTTGCCGTGTAGTCCTCTCCGAGGCCGTGGATGGATGTATTTGCTTTACCCGAAAAATCCAACATGGCGGTGACCGAGAGCGATCCCGAACCCAAAGTCCGAAAAATGTCCATAACTTTTTATAGTCAAAAGCCAAAGCTGTTTTTTTGGCCTAACCCTGGTCAAAGTTCAAATTTCAAGGTCAAATATATATATTTTTAAAATAGAGCTACAAACAAGTGTAATACCGCTATTTCATCTAATTTTGATTGAAAAAATAATTTTTGGTATTATTTTAATGATTCAAGTTCATCTTCAAGGTCAAAAGGTCAATTTCAAGGTCAAATTGTTAAAAATGTCATTTTTAACAAACATATTTAGGAACAAATATAATAACTTATTTTAGTGTGATTTTGACTACATAATTTATTTCTAATAATGTTTTGCTGATTCAAGGTCATATTCAAGGTCAAAAGATCAATTCTAAGGTCAAAACTAAGAAATGTTATTTTTACCAAATGTGTTTTTGACTGAAGAATTAAGGTAAATGGTACTATTTTGATGATTAAAAGTGGTACTATTTTGATGATCAAGGGTCATCATCAAGGTCAAAACGTAAATGTTAAGGTCAAAAAAGCAAAAAATATGATTTTCAAGGTCAAATATGATATTTCTAACTAATTTACCTAGAAACAAGTGTAATACCTCTTTTTCATGTACTTTTGACTTAGAAAATCCATTTATGGTATTATTTTGATGATTCCATGTCATCTTCAAGGTCAAAACGTCAATTTCAAGGTCAAATGAGCCAAAATTTGATTCTAATAAATACAAGTAAGAACCATTTTTTAAATGTAATTTTGACTACAGTAGACATGCTAAGAGCCCAAAATGGGCGAAGCCTCACTTTCAGGGCAATCATGACACTAATGGCATCGATGTTCCATTGCTTCATTAGAAAAGTTTTATCCAAAGAGACAATTCATATCTATTTCTAAAGAGCCAAAAATCCGCCAATTTTCTAGATAGACAAGGTCACACATTCCGTTCACAAGAATAGAAACATTGTCTACAATAGCGTTTTCAGGTATGTCTGACTTGTTGGTAAGACCAACTTGAACATGGCCGACAGTTGTATAAGATGAAACAATAAATTGATATCATCTTGCGACAGAAGTGAAGCAGATTCATGATGTTGGTGTCCATTATAGGGCCTTCAGATAAGCCTACGCCACCAGAAAATAATAATATAGATGATAGAGATCGCTAAATCCAAGATGGCGGCTACAAGGCAAACAAAGTGCAACCTCAGTGCTGCAAAATGCAGTGGGTAAGTCGTAAACCTGTCCACTATACCGAGTGATACCACTTTTCAGCTCATCTTGGTGTGAGGAATCCATTTTCGATATAAAGTTGTATTGTGTATCATAATAATGTATGTACAGCTGATGTTTTCTATCACGTTTGAATTGCCCATAACTTATCTCATAAATATCAATTCAGCCGAGGTATTATTAAGTGATATTTACAGTAATAAAGTACATAGAAACTAACAACAAGAATAACATAAACTACAGTACAGTCTGAATGTAACACAATATTTTCTCCAATAAACAAATGTGTAGGTGCAGAATATGTTACTTTAATGTGGCCTGCGTTGAAGCGGCTTGTCATAAGCCTTGTGCGGGTCTCCTTTGCATTCTTTAAAATTGCATACATGTATATGTAAGTTTCAGATACACAATGAAGATCGGACTGTGAAGATCTTTTATCTAGGACTTTGATGGGAGGCTTGGTTTCATCGGTGGTTTAACAGAACTCTATAGGTTTTGATGCATGTGCGAATATTATCCCCTGATAAAGCACTTGCATGGTAATATGACCAGATTCAGTACCTGAGATAGAGGATCGATCGATCAAGTATCTCCATCATCCATAGCTTCATACGTGTATGCATTCTGAATAAATGTGCCTGGGACAGGGATTCCATCTCTATCTCACTTATTGTATATGCGACAAAAAATATCCTATATCTTCTTACATCATTGTAACGGCATATGGCATATATTTAACCCATATAGTTTGTTGAGCTTTACACTTCACGACTAGGGTTCTTTCCATTCTGATATTGTCCAAATGAAGCAGTCAAAGGGGTTAAAATACTCCCGGACAATAGTTGATTATATGCTATCTGGAAAAGGCAATGCAGTTGGTTGTGCAATTTATGGGTAGCCCATTCAAAGGATACTGTATTTTCATCTGTAGAATTATCAGTATTACTGTTTTCATTCATATCATTATCTGTGCGAATATCTAAATCATTTCAATTTTTTCGCTACCAAATAAAGTAGCGATCGAGAAGGCGAGTACTTCATCTGAAATTAGCTTTAATTTAAGGAGCCCATCATTTCATGAGAAATCTGGCAACAACCATAAACATTTTCTAGTTTGTTCATGACCCAAAAAACATGAATGAGTGGGGGTTTAGGCCATCTGTGTACACATATATGCTGAACTGAGCCAGCAGAACCTCCCGAGCACGCTATCTCTCGGTCACAGAGGCTCCCCACAATATTTTTTCGGTGTAAAGGTGTCGGGAATTATTTCGAAAAATGGCACTAGATCAGGCGTATATGAAAAGCCTATGTTAGACATACAAATCATGAACTTGATTATATTCTATCGAAAACAATATCAGATTAACGTCTGGCCTTGAACACATGGCAGCCATTGGCATTTTGACCCACAATGCAATGTTTAACGTACTTCCTAACCACACCATTAAGCCGGGAATACCAAAAAACATCATGATGGACACCAAAATCACTGTTCTGTATCTATTCTGTCAAAAATGATGTCCATTTATTGATCGACCTTTAACAAATAGCAGCCATCTTGGATTTTCACCCACAATACAATGTCTAAAATATTTTCTGACAACACCACTATGTACAGCATAGCTAAAAACCCCATGATAGACACAAAAAACACGAATCTGCCTCTATTATGATGAAAATTATATAAATTTATTGCTTAACCTTGAACAAATGGCGGCCATCTTGGATGTTTTACGCATAATGCAATGTCAAAAATATTTCTGACAACACCATACGGCATACCTGAAAACCCCATGATAGACACCGAAAACACGAATCTGTCTCTATTATGTAGAAAATAATATGAATTCATTGACCTTGAACAAATGGCGGCCATCTTGGATTTTTAACCCACAATGCAATGTCTAAAATATTTCCCGACAACACCACTGTGTCGGACATACCATAAAACTTTATAATAGACATCAAAATATGAATCTGCCTCTATTGTGTTGGAAATGATATCAATTGTTTGACCTTGGACAAATGACGGCCATCTTAGATTTTAGCCTTAATGCAATGTCTAATGTTATTTCTGACCACACCACTAGATCGGGCATACCTGAAAACCCTATAGTGGACACCAAAATCAAGAAGCTGCTCCTATTCTGTCGAGAATGGTGTCAATTTAAAGTTTGCCCTTTACCAAATGGCGGCCATCTTGAATTTGTTCAATTTTCTCAGATCGCTCAAGGATATCCTCTTGATATCCGGCAGATATGCGTTATAAATCCAATGAGGGTGTGGAATCAATCGAAAAAAACTTTAACAGCCGGTGCAGGGTATAGCTTGATTGCTGCTGACTATTAATGACTGTGCGACCTCTGAGCTGAGCATGCGGGCGTGGAACTGAAATGTTACTGATTCTAAAAAAACTATTTTTGACCTGATTACTCCCCGATATTTTCCGATATGACAGTCCAAAGAAATGTCCCATGATTTTGTACGCGGTAAATCTGTGGCTGAAACCTGTTTCAGCCACTGGGGCTACCCTTGTCCCAACCGCACTGTTTCTCCTGTTGTTAACAGCCTCTCTCTAAATGTTGCTGCCCCTGTTTTTAACAGCCTCTCAGTCCCCTCTCGCACTGCTACTCGATGTTGTTAACAACCTCTGTCTCTCCAACACTGTGAGGCATACCAAGCATGGGGTTTGTCGTAACAGTTAAAAATAATACATCAAAATGTTTTTTTTTGTCTCCACTTTGTTTCAAATTTGAGAATAATATGCATGTTAAAAATAGCATATATGTGGGATAATATTTTTGAGCAATAATATTATTTTCCTGATTTATCATATAATAAGTTACATAATGATTTGTATTTGTCCGAACTAACCCCGATCCAGGGTTGCAAATTCATCTCTAAGTTTCACAAGCCCAGAGCGAAATTTAACTAGCCCTTATGATCATTTAGCATACATTTCTAAGCAAAATCCACTTGCCCTTACACTATTGACGGCGATCTCTCCCATGGCTAAATGACGGCCCCATTGCCTAAGTTTCGGAATTACATATGTATCGTCTTGTATATTAAAGTGTGTATCTGCCACTGTGTAAAGTGGCAGACACGCCCTTAAAAATCCAAAGGGATGATATGTAAACATGACTAAATATAATCTGAATAGTTAACTAGGCCTTGCAATCAAAAGTTCACAAAACACTGGCTAAGAATTGACCGAAGAATCGGCTAATGATCATTCACCACGGTTAATGTGAATCCGATTATTAGCCTACAGTAAAATTTAGTATTTAGACACATAAACATGCGAAAATACATAAAAACATTCCAAAAAAATGTAATAATCGGTAAATAATATTTTTTTATCTAAAAAAAATTATAACCCTTATTATAACCCCTTCGGTTTATCGAAAAAAATGTGCTCAGGTGGATTCATGTTGCCAGGTATCTAGATTATCCAAATAAATAATAAAAACGATTTGGGCATCAAAATTCGACGGGTAGGCCTAACTTGACTATTTGGGGGACTATAGTATTTGGATATTTATTTTGATCACTCTGGGCGGCCATCTTGGATTTTATATGACCTATATCTCGGACAACCTTGATTGTTGTTCTTAAATAGTTAATACCTTATTCAGGGTGCGGAAATAACTAATTGAAATCTACCACGTGATCTGATTTTAGAATTATCATTGTTTTTTTTCTCGGTTGCTTTGGCCGTTATAGGCCTAATGGGTTTTGGTGGCTGTTTTGGAAAATGGCCGTTACGCTTTTTTGCCCGTGTTATGAAAATTCCACCTAGTAGAATATAAAACCTATAGGTATGTATTATTCAAATCAACAGTCAAACAATTCTATGGTGTGATTATTATGAAGAGGCAAAAATGGGCTTAGTTTAAAAAAATGGTGTCTTCAATGACCACTCGTTGATTTGCGGTGAGCTAAATGTAAAATGACACTAGGAAATATGACAAACGACACCTTTCTTTGTACCTCAAAATAGATATTTCCCATTCTTCGAGTAAAGTTTCGATATGTCATTCTAGGGATACTAATGAGACGTTTTGCAGTGAAAAACCATGTGTTGCGATTATTTTGAGGTATTCTGTGAAACTCAATGACCTCGACCTCCTTTGTTTTCACCGAGCTGGCTAATACAATGAAGTATGGGGGAGGGTTTCTATATAACCTTGTTTTCACTGAGTGACGTCACTGCGTTTCACAGAATGAAGTATGGGGGAGGGGGTGTTATATAACCTTGTTTTCACCGAGTGACGTCACTGCGTTTTACAGAATATTGACAAAAATTGATTTTCCCAGTCACCAGGTGGCGCTGATGTATTACTAATAATAATAGATTTTCTAATATTAATAGATAGACCCATGTTCTATTATTAATAAATGATTTTCTAACAATAATATTATTTTCTTATATTTTGAAATGATTTTCTAATATCATAAATGATTTTCTAATATTATTAAATTATTTTCTAATATTAATAAAAAAATTCTGATATTAGGAAATGGTTTTATTTCCAAATATTAGATATATTAATATTAGAAAACGATTTATTAATATTAGAAAATGAATCCTTTATATTAGAAAATAATTTATTATTATTAGAAAATCATTCATTAATATTAAGAAATAATTTATTAATATTAGAAAATAAGGAATAAAGTCCACTTCGGCGTTCCATAGGTCACTGCTGCTGCGTCAACTACTGTAGGACCTACATCCCAGCAAACACGATACATAGATCCAACGTTGGTTCAATGTTTGACCGACGTCGTAGGAGACGGCGGGCCAACATTGAACCAACATATGATCAATGTCACGTGCTTGCTAAGATACCATCAGACACTTACACTAAGTGTCAGGAGGTTATATGATGGACATAATTATAAACTGCCCAACCTGGTTTAAACCAGTAGCGCTAAGTTAGCCATTGATCTACCGTGCACCTCCCCCCCCCTCCAAGAGAGTGACCAATTTAACCGCCATCGAAATGTACGATATCACGTATTTCACGAACCCCATCTAATCTTTAGGCTTTAAACGTGGTCACGAAAATTTTGACAATTTTACATTTGATTATAGCTCTTCTATAAGCTTTACGTAATTTTATTTTTTATTTTGTAAAATGATGTGATTGTTCATTTTAGAACACTAGTTATATTTTCTTGTATTTTATATCGTTTCTTTAAAAAACCTAGGCACACGAAAGTTGCGTTAAGTCATCACTTAAATTATACATGTTTTATTTTTGCTCTTGATTGCTTTCTGTGTTCTATATGTTTCATACGAAAGAAAACATCAGTTAGAACCGATTTAAATCATTGACAGGGGGTGTAGAGATGCCTTTTGGGGGTTTTGACATTTTGATCAAATGTTTGATCTTCGATTTTACGGCCATTTACGGCAGAGGTTTCGTTTCCGACTGGATTGTTTCATACTGCACACACACACATCCCTTAGGTGGTTATATAGCTGTGCCGTTGAGAGCTAGGGGGCCGCCATTCAATCTCCAGGGGTGACCAGAGTTTTTTTAGATAACTAATTTCGGGCAGACTCTGCGTGAAATAAATAATTTACTTCACGAAATGTTCCATACCCTTCGATCTCAATGATGTTTTTCAAAAAATGAATTTGTCACGTCTTTTAATGGAAGAGTAATACACAATCGACCAAGAACCTTTTATTGTTATGAAATACAATACACGTTTTTGCATTAAGCCTGATATACTGATATAGAATGGTCAATTAGATAAAAATATAAGAGTGAAGAGGTATCACAGAAAAACTTAGAAAATGAATTTGCTGCTTTGATTCCTACTTCAAAATATATTTTAAAAAGTGTAATAATTATCAAACCAAGTCTAAAAAAAACATTCTCGTGATCGATCATTTTTTTTCTAAGAACCTAAATTTAACTATATGCTGCATAATAATCATGAGGTATACGAGGAATAAAGAGACCACCACCACGACCACCTAGCTGTACATGGTTGTAACTAAGTCAGCATTTTAGTTTCCACTGTGAAAATGATCAAATTAATTAAATATTGTAATGCAAAAGATAACCAGGCAATATTAGATTTTGTGACAACCACGATTAAAATCAGATGTTGTGCTAGAGTTCAAGTAACATAATACATAGACAACGCAGCTACATGAAAAATATTTTATTTAATTAGCATGATTAGGATTTAGTAAGGAAGGTGATCACGTAACGGAACGCATATTTTTTCGGAATTGAGGTATTTTACCAGCCATAGATATTTCACCGTATACAATTGCATATTATATAACTCCCCACAAATATTTGGAAGACATGGACAATAATTTTTATATTTTCCACATTCATTGTTGGTAGTGTTGGCTAAACTGTACACATCAAAATATTTAAATTCGTTACCGTCTTATTTTATTTACCCTCATACTTTGACGTCTCAGTGGATCACCAGCTTTTTCAAGCGGTATTGTGGAGCAGTGTGATATGTTCCTATAATAACAATGATGGTGATAGCTCTTAACATCGACAATCCATCAACATGTTTAACCCTTTAAGTCCTCACGATGAATTAAAGCATCATCTTAGATCCCTGAAAACATAATTAATTTTCCTACAACCAAGGGTTTTAAAATGAATATTTCCATGAAACTTGTTTACTAATTGATCGCAATTTTCTTTAATTTTTAAACAACATCAAATCATCTTCATCCACTACAAGTCGTGAATTGCGACAGCAATTCGCGGCTTGTAGTGGATGAAGATGACAATGATAAATTCAGGACTGAAAGGGTTAAGTAGATGACTAGTTTGTTGCCTGTTCAACAAACGTGATCTCGGTACGAAATGTGTTCTCATAAAAAGTGACAACGTCATATTTCGCTACGTGATCACATCGGATAATTCTGTCATCTTTGTTTTCTGACATCGACATTGTTTTTTTACTTTATAGTTCAAGCTATACTTCTGTAGCACACTCGTCACCTCTTGTGTGACACAGTAGAACGTGAATGGCGATCACATGCTTATTTTTTTAAATTAACCCTTTTCTCGGTTATTAGCTTATTTAAATTCATGTTGTGTCTCGCTGCCGCCACCCACAACATCAAGTGGGTTATAATCACTCATATTTTGTTTATTTAAGTCACAGTATAGGCTTAACTGTGATTTAATCTGCAAATAAAGCTTATTAAAAACGATTAGAGTCATAGGCCTACTTAGCTCTTAAACGGTTAAACGTTTTGGGTTGTCGAACGAAGTGGTATGGGCACATCTGAAATTTAATCATGTCAAATAACTACAAAACATTTCTCACTTGATTCTCGTGATTCTCGCATGACAATGAATTAAATTTATCCAATTGCAAATACCCACCTGTTTTGTGTCCAAGTGACCCCCTTATCATTCGTATTCCGATGGCATCTAAGACTTGAATTATTTAAATTTCGAATATCTCAAATGTTGCATATGATAAGCGACTCTAGTAGGAAAAAGGCAAATATATAAATTTGATGTCCACATCACATTGTATACTCTTGACATAAAAGTTATATGCTTTCGTGAGTTGTCTTAGATAACTTCAGAGAGAGTATTTCGCAATTCTGTATCATGTTCCAACTACTCACCAAAAGCATTATGTCGATTTTACACCCTTTTTCAGAATATCCCATGTTTTTCAAAATGTGTTAAAGAATCTTTTAAAAAATCTAAATGAAATTTTTTTTTCGCGGAAATATGTTCGCAAATTTTTTTTTCATTTAGATATTTAATATGTAGTTCAGTAGTCCAAGGAAACTATCCCTATTGATTCCTTGAGTAGACATATATGAAGGAAATTCAAGTGAAAAAGCTTTTGTTGCAATTTGTGGCCGGTTCCACCTACAAATGCAGTTAGGTACCTGGCCTATTATTAGCCTGCCTTTTAATTAAAAAAGGTGGGATTTTGGCGTCGGTGTAACATTTACTTGTGGGCACGATAACTTGAAACTTTTTTTATATATCCTTCTATCTCCAATTTGTTCTGCATTTTGCCAGTGACCAGTTCTCGGAAAAATTCAATAATAGCCGAAAAAATCAAAATGGCCGATTTATTGCGATTTTTTGCATTTTACGTCTATAGATTTACCTTGTGGACGCGATAACTTGAAAAAATGTCATGTATCCTGATCAAATTTGTTATGCATGTTCGTGGAAAAGTGCAATATTGGCTGAAAAAATGCCGATTTATTGCGATTTTTACGCATTTTGCGTCGTTAATTTCACCTTGTGGGCACGATAACTTTTCCATGTAGGCTATCCTGCCCAAATTTGTACTGCATGTTGCTAATAACCAGATCTCGGCCGTAGGCCAGGAGCCTAGTTTGTGCCCTATTTAGGTGGGAGAGGGGTGCTGTGTGTGGGCAACGGTTGACATTTCTGTACACCAGTCCGTATGAAAATGTCGAATATAACGTTTGAGGTCACTAGGTTAAGTACTTTCGTCTTTAAAAAGTGGTCAGAAAAAAATATTCACTATTATATCTGTTGTTAAAAGCTTAAGGGGTTTTGGTTGAAACCAGTCAGTCATTGAACCAACAATTAGCCGGAATTGGGTGGGTAGGCCTACATCGTGTGTACCAGGTACACCGTAGAGACACGGCAACACGATTCATTGGCAAGTATTGAACTGTTGAATGGATGTTGGCCAGCACCGGCGATGGTAGTGGAAGGAATACACGTTCAAGATATATTTAAACTTGTTTCCTCGGTTCTTTTCTAGTTATATCCTGGACATTTATGATTCGGATCCATGACATATCTGTACACCAGTCCTTATGAACATGTCGAATATAACGTTTGAGGCCCCTAGGTTAAGTACTTTCGTCTTTCAGAAAAAACACATTCACGATTAAACATAGTGATTGGAGCTTAAAGGGTTTTGGTTGGAATGATGTTGGCCCAGCGTCGCAGACGGTGGCCCAGCATTACCTCAGCATTGGGTCAATGTATCGTGTTATCTGGTGTTTTGGCGCCGGGATTGAAAGCGTCACCGGTATAAAGCTACGACTCCAAATATACATTGTACGCGTGATGCGTGATGCGTATTGCACAACTCTAAATGTACGTCAAAATGTGATGCGTGATGCATCAGAGCTCTTTTAGCTGAAGGAGCCACCCAGTGCGGATCTCATGTGGCTTTTTCACACACAGGGACATGGGTCACATGACACTTATACTTCACGTTCCCACATCCATAGCTTCTGAAATACTGTCCTAAATGTTTCCATCTCGGATGTCTTTATATTCGTTTAATGAAGTGTTATAGTGCTGGGTGTTCCTCAGCTAGATTGAACAGCTTCTCTAGATACGTATCATGAATCACGTTGCGTTGCATAAGAATGTAAGTGTCACCAAGAAGGAGCACAAATAGGAAAAGAAGACTATGTAATATACGAGTGGGTCAGCACGTTGTCCCTCGATCAGATGCAAGGATCTTGGGGGGTACCCGGGATAATCCATAAAATGACGTCATGGTGGGCTCCTGTGATGCGTGTTGACGGCTCACAGAGTGGTGAATACGTGAGCCCAAAACGAATACGCATCACGCATGACGTGCATGTGGAGTCGCTCCTTCTATTTTCAATGATTGCGGTGAGCACGCATCACGCTTCACGCAACATACGTATATGGAGTCGTAGCCAAACAATGCAGCAGTCAGAAAACACGGTACAATCATAGATTAATTATATGGTTAATCTATGGTACAATCATCCAATACTGTTTTAATGACGGGTCAGCGTCGAAGACTGTGGGTCAACATTGGACAAAACAGCATTAATTGGGTGAATGTTATTTGTTTGCGCAAAGTAGACAGCAGACCCAGTGATGGATTAGTGCTGGGCCAGCGTCGTAGACGACTGACCGGCATTGAACCAGCAATGGGCTGCGACGCTGGCCCAACATTGAACCGGAAATGAATTTGGTGGGTAGCCCTACGTCCTCTGTACGAGGTTTATCGTAGGCAAGTATTGAATGAATGTTGGCCAGCACCGGCGATGGTGGTGAAAACACGTTGAAGATATATTTTAACTTGTCTCCTTGGTTTTCCCTTAATTATATCTTTGAAATTTATAGTGGGTGTAATAAGCTAAAAATAGTTTAAAATGGTGATACAGCTCTGAAATTTTGACACAGTATAGGTATGATGATGTTATATCAGTTTAAGATGGGAGCCCACGAGGAAATGTTTTTGCGATTTTTACACTGCATGTTTAATGTTTTTGTCTTTTTAATTTATAAAAAATGCCACAACTGACTTTAGTTGTAAATTGTAACAAGAAAAATCTATTTTGAATTATCGGACTAATTAAGATGAAGCCAACTTATTGCGTTCCGGAATAAAAATTAAAATAATCTTAATTTAAATTTAAAAAAATGTCCACCGCCCCCCCCCTTTTTCAGTTAAAATTACAGCTATGTCCCTTCCTTTGCAAATTCTAGCTGTGGACCTAACTTGCATGAGAAAATAAAATATTGTGTCAAATAAACTTGTTTTCTTCATTTTTATTCACACAATAGGCGCCAAAACTATAATATCAGCAAAAAAATATCTAATACAATTCATAAAAATTGTGCTGCAATGACAAAATTGACGTTCATAACGAAACGCTTTAACCATATTATTCGGTAATTTGAGGCCTACGTTTACTATGTCTACATCAACAGATTAGAAGGAATACATATGTGTTTTATATGTCTAAAAATGAAATATTTGGACCACATTAGAGCCATGTTGACAGTTCCCCTTATTTAGTCAAAATCAGCCTTCGCATCCTTGACCGTCCTGGAACCGCCTTTGCTTTTCAATTTTGCACAGAAAAAACCGTTTGTAGTAATATTGTTATATACGGACACAATAATCAAACAATATCAATTAATAACAATTTAAATCATGCAATAAACCATCTTCTGTTCTTGTCCAATTATGATCAAAATCTGGTCAAAGTGGGATCAGTAAGCTGAAATGAAATCAATCGGGCTTTAGGCCTCCTTTGTGCACATATAGGCTAAACTGGCCCAGGAGAACCTCCTGAGGATGGTGAAATGATTGAGATGACACTGTCCTCCAGACACAGGATTCGAAATTCGGACCCTGGCGGTCTGAGGCCGAGCACGCTACCTCTCGGTCACGGAGGCTCCCCACAATAGGCCTACTGACTTTCACACGTGGATGGGGAAGAAACATTTTTGTTTCTTTCAAACCGCCGAGACCGGGAACCGAACCCCGAACTCTGGCGTGAAAGGCAGCGGTGCTAACCACTACCCTAGGGCCCCCGCCCTAGTAAGCTGAAAAATAGTTTAAAGTGTGACACATTCAAATTGTAGTTTATATGGGGAATATAAAGGGAAATTTAACAAATAGTAAAATACTCACTTATTATATATACGGATCATTATATGTGTATATAGTCAGGGCCCATTTTTCAAAAAGAGGCATTCTTAAAGTTTGTAAGGCATTTCTTAGTAGAATTTGTCATGCAGTTGTTTTCACACAATTCGGATATGCTGATTCCAAATCTGCCCCATGCCAAACTATATTTCTAGTCTCTCCCTTTCAAAATTGCAAAACAAAATGGCCGCAAAAATAGCAGATAAAGTCTCAATTATCATGATTATACATCATGTCTGGGTGCACAGTGGACACACAAACTTGACTTTCGTGTTCAAAATAACATTTTTGTTTTGAGAAATTTCATGTTCTAAGACCTGGTCAACTATCACGCAAAAAATCCAAGATGGCCGCCAATAATACAGAAAGTACGATAACGTTTTTCTAAAAGTCATAGAAAGTTGTTTTTTGGTGGCTAAATATACGTTTTTGATACCAATAAATCTAGTACAATACAGTAATAACCTCTAACTTTTATATTACATGTAGTTTAAGGGAAAAATCCAAGATGGCCGCCAATTATACAGCAAGTACTATAACCATTTTTCTAGATGTCGTAGGAAGTTATTTTTGGCGCCTTAATAGTTTTCTGATACAAAAAAATACACAGCATAAAAAAACTCAACTTCCATGTTACATGTAGTTACGGGGAATGCCAAACATATGATTATTTAAAAACAACACATTAACTATGCGGAAATTGCACAAAAGTAGCATGTGTTACTTTCATCACTTTCATCTTGCATAATGATAATGCTAGAATAGTCACCCTCATCAATAAATTGATCATATATGTGTGCAGCTAGGGAATTGATGTAGTGACTCCTTGATAGGACGCCATTGGCTACTTTTTCGAGGTCCTAATTCACACTTAATCAAACTAAATGTTATAGTTATTCAGGAAGCTCCAACCACAATCGCATAGATGTTTATATTATTGTTATCTGGCCAGAGCTGTATTTATTGCTAAGCAGGCTTAAAATACAACTGAAACAATATCCACTTTTTGTGGCAGGGGTTATTGACGATGAGGATACATTGAAATACTCCAATTGGTTTAGGTTCTAGTTCTGGGTGTTTATGAATTATTTTAAATGTCTTTCTTTTAGAATTGATGTGCTGGTGTTGTAGAAGCCATTGAGACGGTTGAATGCTACGATAAATATCACCAGTTCCAGGTTTACACAGCAAGGTATTGCTATGATGAGATCGACTCGAAAGCAGAATGAGCAAGTTTACATCAGTTCCTACGACTACCACATTGTCAGTATCTGACAGTTTGATTGCCGTAATAACATCTAATGTCTTATCATGTACCTCAGTATTGTTCACACTTAAATACCAGTGCTCATTAAATAGTTGAATGACATTGTTCTTTACCAAAAGTGGTGAATTTGAACATTGAACTGAAACTGTATTGCCCTCCTCCCTGATTCTGTACTTTATCTGTTATATATTTATCTGAGATAACATCGCAGTGTGCATGGAAATGTTTTTGATGTAGGATACATGTGTCTTGCATAGATTATTAGATGATCAATGTTTATTACAAAAAAATATAACTTCTTGTCTTTAACATTGATACCTCTACCTGCAAAATAGGGTGGTCGCTCCCATACCACTTTAAGACACAACTGAAGCTGTTGGGTTTTTGTATAATATGTGAGAGTGAGAGCTTATATCTGATTAGAGACATGCATGACCAGAACCTACTGATTCCTCATGCCTTCTTCCATATCACGACCACATCTAGAAAGTTTATGTATTTTATGTCAATCTTCATAAAAACATCCTGATCGTGCTACGAACGGTAATATTGCCATAATTACCACATATTCTACATCATATCTTGTTGCAATAGTGTACCCAATAATCTTTGGTGACTTGTTCACTCTATAGCATTTAGTTGCCAAGACTAGGTTAGTTACTAACATCTTCTGAAGATGGTGTATGTTCATACTATATTTTTAAAATAAATTCATCGTCAGTATTTTCAACAGTACCCTAGCGTGTCCTCAACCAGCAATCTTATATGCCCAGAACATATATAAGTCAACTTCTGCACCAAATTACAGATTTCCGATATCGTGCAACTGTATTTTATCATAGTTATTGATGGTGATATCATGTATCTCATTCAAGTTGGTCATTCAAGGAGAGTAGAAATATGTGTAGCCTACATTACGGTTTAGTGTGGATCTTTGAGCCGATGGTTGGACTTTATTCGTTCAATTATGTCTAAAACTTTGTTATCAGCGCATTACCAGGATTTTACGGTATCTATTCTTATCAAAAATATAAAAATCAAGATGATACTATTATTATGATTATGTAAATTGTCAATCCGATTGAGAAACATAATTTTTATGTGATGTGCACGTTTTAACCAGCACAATATACCTACTTACTAGAATCATAAATTGTAAAATTTAAACGATTTCTTGTCTCAATAGGAACGGAACATGTATGTGTGTCATCATTGCCATGGTTATGCAGACCACCTTGATGGATTAGCTTCATGTTTTGCTTAACCCTAGTACAGGGCTTGGGCAGGAGGGTGCCACCCGTGGCCAACGCACATTTAAATTATTGCTTTCTTCCTTACGGTACTGTAAAAAACACGATACAGGTGGATATCACATAGGCCACATACTAGTAGGCCTAAAACGGATATATGAGGAGCGACAGGCTATCTAGTGCCGGACAGTGATCAACAATCACAAAAATTTTCAATAGTCTAAACAATTTCACAATATGCCGGATATTACGTTTGTTTCCCTCGGCTTCTAATTGTGAAATAATGACTTTATTAAATAAATCATTATTATTACACTGGCCTACGATGTGTCGTTTTCCTGGCGCAACATTTGTTCCCCCCCCCCCCCATAACTTTGTGAAATATTGATAATAGATGTTATCACGGCTCTGAATTGGTTTCCCGGGTGTGAGAAACCTATATGTAGACACCAAAAACACATCTCCACGTTATTTGAAGCAAAGTTATAGCACATTGCCTTGCAGTGGCGGCCAATTTGGATTTCGTCCTCTAGCGGCAAACGCACAAGGTGAAATTCAGGAGACTTTAAGTATGTTGCTCAGGGGGGTTTTAATACACCGAAATGATGTTTTTGTGTTCATTGTAAGCCAAGCCGTGATGTAAAGTTGTGACATTTTTACTAATTTTGGCGGCCATTTTGTTTTTAAATTTTGAGTAGGAAAAACACAAAATATAGCTTGGCATGGGGCAGATTTGGAATCAGCGTTCCCAAATTGTGTAAGAACAACTGCATGCCAAATTCTACTAAAAAATGCCTTACCAAGTCAGAAATTTCGAAAATGGGCCCTGACTAATAGGCCTACGCCTGTCTGAAGCAACACAACTATGCCAAATTCCTATGTTAATGATTCTAATCCCAAAAGAGAAGATGCGTACTGGGGTGAAAATGGTTTGACTATCCCGCTTCAGTACTTCGTCATTGCCACGTTTTACTGTAAGCCAGCTATTGGCAATATGTCGATTTTATTGTTTAAAAGATACGTAATATTTTTTTAAACATGATAAGCTCAATAAATACCACAGAACTAGAACAGTGGAATGCTAACATCGCTTTCGCACAAGTGAACTTGAGGTCTCACCACCCTAAATAAGCCGAAATCCAGGGAGGTGTCTACTAATGATGGAATCATCACACAAAATATTTTTAATGCGGCTGTTCCAACCTCTATTGAAACAAAATAAAATACAAAGAAGTAATAATTTTGTGAATATTTAATAAGCCCACGTTATCTTCTTTGTCAAGGATATCAGATATAACTGTTTCATGATAACCTCGCAGGGATACAGTGGGTTAAAATGATGTGTGTCTGTTCTGTGAAAGAGAGCACGGATAATAGCCCAATTTTAACAGTATTGACTTTTTTACACTCTAGGGGGCGTAGCTCAAAATCTGTCTGGTAAGCATACCCATAGCGGGCCTGTTTTCGAACAAGGACATCTCAAGCTTTATCCTGATATGTCACACTAAATATCTAATAGGGTTAGAAATGGTGAAATCGGCCTGCGGAATTGAGGCAGTTTACATGTGTTTCAATGGGACTGGCATTTAGGGTGGTGAGACCATCAGTAGACACAAGGGGTTTGCGTGTTCTAGTCCTTTCTTGACATATTCCAGCTGCTTGATAAAAAATCTGCAGCTTGATATCTATGTTTTATTGAGTTTTACTATCGCTGTAACAATCTAAGTGTAATAGTTTTGATTAGAAAGTATATAATTGGTGAATAAATGTGATAACCATGTCTAGAAAAGACCAGAAGAGGCCGTGTTTTGGTGATATAAGTCATAGATGAAATGCCTGGTTGGTAGTTTGATTGTCATATGGGCCCAAATAAAAATAAAAAATAGTGAATTTAAGTATGGATGCTACTAATAGCAGTCCATTCTAATATGTGTGGCATATTTCAACAACAATTTTCGAAATACAAGGTAACCATGACGACTTTGTGTGACGAAATAGAGGCGGGAATAGCCACTTCATTTAACTGTTTTATTCAATGCGACTTTCAAGGAAACCAGGCCGATTTTCATGATATCAATAATTATTCAAAGGGCTCCAAGGGCAACAGTTTTCAATATATTTGCCTAATTCAAAAACTATATTGTTCAGAACACCTTCAAGCATCATACCAGGCCGAAATAAAATAATCAAAGACAATTATATCTCTACATATGGTCTCACCACCCTAAATAAGCCGAAATCCAGGGAGGTGTCTACTAATGATGGAATCATCACACAAAATATTTTTAATGCGGCTGTTCCAACCTCTATTGAAACAAAATAAAATACAAAGAAGTAATAATTTTGTGAATATTTAATAAGCCCACGTTATCTTCTTTGTCAAGGATATCAGATATAACTGTTTCATGATAACCTCGCAGGGATACAGTGGGTTAAAATGATGTGTGTCTGTTCTGTGAAAGAGAGCACGGATAATAGCCCAATTTTAACAGTATTGACTTTTTTACACTCTAGGGGGCGTAGCTCAAAATCTGTCTGGTAAGCATACCCATAGCGGGCCTGTTTTCGAACAAGGACATCTCAAGCTTTATCCTGATATGTCACACTAAATATCTAATAGGGTTAGAAATGGTGAAATCGGCCTGCGGAATTGAGGCAGTTTACATGTGTTTCAATGGGACTGGCATTTAGGGTGGTGAGACCATCAGTAGACACAAGGGGTTTGCGTGTTCTAGTCCTTTCTTGACATATTCCAGCTGCTTGATAAAAAATCTGCAGCTTGATATCTATGTTTTATTGAGTTTTACTATCGCTGTAACAATCTAAGTGTAATAGTTTTGATTAGAAAGTATATAATTGGTGAATAAATGTGATAACCATGTCTAGAAAAGACCAGAAGAGGCCGTGTTTTGGTGATATAAGTCATAGATGAAATGCCTGGTTGGTAGTTTGATTGTCATATGGGCCCAAATAAAAATAAAAAATAGTGAATTTAAGTATGGATGCTACTAATAGCAGTCCATTCTAATATGTGTGGCATATTTCAACAACAATTTTCGAAATACAAGGTAACCATGACGACTTTGTGTGACGAAATAGAGGCGGGAATAGCCACTTCATTTAACTGTTTTATTCAATGCGACTTTCAAGGAAACCAGGCCGATTTTCATGATATCAATAATTATTCAAAGGGCTCCAAGGGCAACAGTTTTCAATATATTTGCCTAATTCAAAAACTATATTGTTCAGAACACCTTCAAGCATCATACCAGGCCGAAATAAAATAATCAAAGACAATTATATCTCTACATATGGTCTCACCACCCTAAATAAGCCGAAATCCAGGGAGGTGTCTACTAATGATGGAATCATCACACAAAATATTTTTAATGCGGCTGTTCCAACCTCTATTGAAACAAAATAAAATACAAAGAAGTAATAATTTTGTGAATATTTAATAAGCCCACGTTATCTTCTTTGTCAAGGATATCAGATATAACTGTTTCATGATAACCTCGCAGGGATACAGTGGGTTAAAATGATGTGTGTCTGTTCTGTGAAAGAGAGCACGGATAATAGCCCAATTTTAACAGTATTGACTTTTTTACACTCTAGGGGGCGTAGCTCAAAATCTGTCTGGTAAGCATACCCATAGCGGGCCTGTTTTCGAACAAGGACATCTCAAGCTTTATCCTGATATGTCACACTAAATATCTAATAGGGTTAGAAATGGTGAAATCGGCCTGCGGAATTGAGGCAGTTTACATGTGTTTCAATGGGACTGGCATTTAGGGTGGTGAGACCTTGAGTCCATTGGCCGATCACAAACCGGGTAATTGGTTATTTTCGGTTTAAAGTTGTCATCAGTCATGACAGTAAACAAGTCCTCCGGTATATGGTTATTTTTTAATAACATGTCACTATATTTAAATTATCAAGACAACTGGCAGTCATTATACATGTAATATGATATGATCGTGCTAAATATACAAAATTAACACGCTGTCAACCGAGGTTTACTTTGAATTTTAGCACCAAGCGACGGCGTGTGCCGTGAAATCTGCCTGGCCATGCCCCTGCCCTGGCTTGCAACCTGTTGTCGTGTTGAGCGGCTGGGCAGCCACTGTGAGTGTGACCTGGTGACTGCCGCTTCTCACTCGCTCACTTTTCTCACTGTCTCTGACAGTCACTGCATGTAGGCCCTACTCAGGCTACTGTCACTGTCAGCCACTTCTGTAGGCGCCCACACTTTATACGCCAGCATTCTGAGCATGTCTCAATGTCAATGATTGTGACTTGTCAGTGTCTCTCGGTCAGTCAGTCTTTCAATCTTCTCCTAGTAGGCCTACAGACGTCTTAAGTAGACATTTCTGAGAAGTTGTACAAGCCTAAGCCCTAATCACTAACTGTGAATACTATTTAAGGGTATTGCAAAGATAAAAAAAATCCAAACATCCAAAACAAATTTGGAAGTGGGTGGGTGGGCCCTGGGCCATTTTAGATAGAAAATTGGAAAACCAAAAAAAATTAAATTCTTTGATTATTGGTTTGAAAAAAAAAAATGGATGGGGGGTGGGGTGAGCTCTATTCAAATTTTAGGATGTCTGGAATTTTTTTAAGTTTGCAAGGCCCCTAAGGTATAGATCTAAATATCATTAAAAAGCTGACAGGTCCATGACCATGTGGGGGGCCTACCACTGCAGTGTCACCGGACAAATGCTGGATCAATGTTGGGTTAGGGTCATCATGGTCATAGTCTCCTTGAAATGCAAACCTTGTCAGGTTCATTCAATTTTAACTTTTATTGTTTTCACTTTAAATTTATTCATAGACTATCAATAACAGGGCAAGCTTAGATTGTTTGACAACCATGACTAAAACTAAGTGGTGGGCTATAGTCCCATGGTGATGCCGAGCGAAGAAAAAATAATAATTTATTGTATGGGATATTTCAGTAGTTAAGCCTGAACCTATTTGACATTTTTTGTTGCAAATATATTGAGTTAATTTAATGTTTTTATAAAGGGATGTAATAATGTCAATTTACTAGGCCTATAATACATGTCAAATAAACTGATTCCACATAATTTTACACAATTTTCAGGCTTTTGGCTGATAAGAAACATATTTTCACAAAAGTGGTCACTGTAGGCCTATCATAACATGGGGCACAATATAACTCATTTGAAATTTAAATGAACAACTTAATTCAGACTACTGCTATTTTAGGCCTATAAGGTGAAAAAGAAATGCTCACAATTTATAAGTGCAGTGGTAAAAATTGGCAGTGGACCACTTCAGTTGAAGACACTGTATACAGGTATACAAGCTTATTACATTATAAAATATATAAAAACAACAACAACATTGTGAAAGTGATCCAGAAAAGGATCAAACAGCCTACCGGTATATATTTCACTGCCAAAGCAAACCAAATCGAAGGCGAAAATACGCCTTCACGTTTGAAATGATAAAAAAGTGTTTTTCATAATTTACGTGCTCGCGTTGGAATGTTTCAGGCTTTATATAAACTATAGTTTTTCCGACCACATATGTGTCCTAAATTTGAAAAACAAAATGTGAGTACCAAGGCAAGTGATAGAAATACAGGTAAATTATGCACATTTTAATCATAATTATCATAAAAATACAATACACGAAACAAAATCAATATAATAACAAAACTTTTATTACGTTCATTGACAGAGAGACTCAATATGATACTAAATGTCAGTGTGATAAAAATAAAAAGTATAATAAAAAAAATATAAACAGTATATGAATATATATACCATATATACATTAGCCAAAAACAGCTTTTATGTAGATCTAGGCCTATAATAAAATAAATCATAAAATGTGGGACATGAATATTCTATGAAATATTTTTAAAACATTATGAGAGCTTAAAATCTATGTCACTACATGTACTACTATATTTGTATATCTGGACAATTTATTTAGTTAATATGCTCTTTGTTATACCCATTTTTCAAAATTTACTTGATACTAATCTTGACAATTAACTATTAAAACATAGCAGATAATCACAGGGTTTTTTTAATTCTGAAGCTAGTCATTTTATTAAACTAAAGGTTTTACCAAAATTTGTGAAACACATATAAACACAAAATCTCAGAAAACCAACCAAGGAATAAACTGCCATATTAAAATAGAACCGCGAAGCTTTCCAAAATGGTTGAAATGATATATTTCAATTTTGCCTAGACATAATATATTTTAATATCAAGTACCAGTAGTTTTTAACCTCTCATATTAAACCTGATAATATACATTATGGTTTTTGCAGTGACAATTTGAGTCTAGCCATGTAGGCCTATATAATTTTCTTGTTTAATATACAGACAGACAGACAGATATTTTATTGACAGAAATAAAAGTCTTTACAGACTTATTTGTCATAGTAATATAAGAGAGATATATGTACATGTATATATACAAGACACTGCTAATATATCTCTAACCATTCAGACATTTATTACATTTTATTTTTTACCAATGTACAAAGACACTGATCAGACAGGTGGTTGTGGCTTTCACATTAATTTGTTCTACTGAATATCAATGTTTGTATTTTAAAATGATGTAAAGAGCAGACTGTAATATCAGCAGCACAGGGTAGTGGAAGATGACCAGTCAAACTTCCAGAGCAGGTGGTGTAATACTGTTGTAACTGAGTAGTTTCTGAAACAAAAAAAACACATTATTAGTGGGAAATTTTAGACATCCAACAAGCTTACTGTTGTCATAAAATATGTGGATAGTTCAAAATACAGATACAGTATAGTCAACAATCTGTCTGGGTCCAAACCAGATGTCAGATATTTTTTTTTATCATTTTTTTTTATTTCATATGTCAGATATGATTTTGACATCTGCTTAGGAAATAAATCAAATAGGATCTAGATTATCTTTACATCTAGCATCACCAGAACTATGAGGAATTAAAAGTAGGCCTATCCTTGGGGTATTCACAGCTATAATTATATATTTCTATTTCAAAATAGGCCTACAGTGCATGGCAAATAAAAAAAAAATCATAATACACCATAGTCTATACTATAAACCCCACTAATTTGGGCATCCGAAATATTTGTGCGAAATTTGTCTCTGGATATTTTACTTTTAGCATAGGGCCTATATATATCCGTTGGTCCTACACTACGGGGGTAGGGGTCTAGAGTATTTTTAACCCTTTAATCCCTCACGATGCATTAAAGCATCATTTTACATTCCTGAAAACAGACCTAATTCTCCTACGACTAGGGGTTTTAGAATGGAAATTTCCATGAAACTAGTTTACTAATACACAGCAATTTTCTTCAATTTCCCACCCACTTCAAGTCATCTACATCCACTTCAAGTCGAGAATTGCGACAGCAATTCGTGGCTTGTAGTGGATGAAGATGACAATGGTAAATTCAGGGCTGAAAGGGTAAAATAAATATTTTGAGACTGAATTTTCATGAAATAAATAATTGTGTGAAGGACATGCGCTAAATAAATATTTGATAGCTCTCAAAAAAAATTTGCCTGATCGCTTCGCTCCACATGATTAAAATTTATCACGCTTAAATTTGTAAAGCCTTCTTTACCCCTGCATCAATACTAATCGGTTAAAGCCTAGTTTGAGATCCAACTTTGTAGACAAAAAAATAAATGATAAATTAAGTGAAATAAATATCAATCAGTCAATTCTCAAGCAATTGTCACACAATTTTGTAATCATTATTAGTCTATCTAGTCTTTTGGCAACAACCCTGAAAATTTAGCAAAATTCCATTCAGCATTAAAAAACTTAGACCATTTGACATGACATTTTTGTAACGCAATTCTGAGAATAAACCAGAATGAAGTTCTAAAAAGGGTTTATACATGTTATAGAGGAGCATCATAACTAGACATTTACATGTCAAATGGTCTAACTTTTGAACTAGACAGCAGTGGAAGAAAACAGATCCTTGCCACAATGTAGTTTTTCTTTTATCATGTTTTCTGATTCTGACTTGTTTATTTGAATATACTATAGGGGGCTTATAATAATAAATAAATAATAATAAATCCCGCTCTCGGAATGCATCCCAAGACCAGGTATAAAAAAAATCACAGCGTTGCCGGGATGCCCGCAGAAGGCATGGGAATTCAGGCGCGCATCCAGGGTTTAAAGGAAGGGGGATTTTCGCGGCATCTGGGGGCCCTCTCACATTTTTTTTTAATTTGCATCTAAATAAAAAAAAAATCGAAAAATTTTAAGATCAATGCCAAATGAAAATAGGGTTTACAAAAATTCATGAAAATTGCTTGAGAATTGACTGACTGCAGTCCGAAAAGCTAACTTTCATTTTGGACTAGGCCTATGGCTATGCCCTATCCTTCACAGGCTCCACTGTCACCGTCGGACAGACTTCTAGACTACACAGTTACAAACACAGTGCAGTAGCTGTCAAAGCTATGAAGCTGTCAACTCACAATATCGCGGCGCTGGCTCTGCGCTACGTCAGCCGGTGAGTTTGATATTCAACTACAGTGCAGGGGCGGATCCAGGATTTTAATAGGCATAGGTAGGAGGCTAGGTTATGTAGGTAAGACCCCCGGTCCCAGCGAGGCGGACACGGTTTGGGTTAAGGCTGTGCCTGTAGCCGTGACCGGCCTACTGACATGACTGACTGACCGTCGACGGCGTCGTGGGCGGCGATGTACGGGAGTGTGTACAAACATGGCTAATTCGAGGCAATATTGCTAATATTGGAAACATAATTAATTAAAATTATAATATGGTAAATAAAATAATATTATACAACAAATTACATACCTCAAATATATCAGAAAGATGAATTTCAGGGCTAAAACATGCAGCATCCATGATGAAAATACAACGTATTGTCAGTGTAAGCAGTGAATGCAGTGTAAGCATTCCATTGATATAGTTCTTTGATAAATACACATATTTAACTATCTAACTCAAACTAACAATGATCCAAGTCATTTGAAAATCATCACAAAAAAAATGCAAACGCATAGCTGACATTTAATTATTCTAAAATTAAAATATACTATAAATTGCATTAATGTATCTCAATGTATCATCATGTCAAGTATAAAGTATTCATACTTGACATGTTCAGCAGCGCGTACTGGATATATGTCACTTTTGTGGTCGCTGAATTCTTAAGTTATCATCATTATCACACACACTGTAAACTGATATCAATGCTTTCAGACGTTTTTTTAATCCCGGTTAGAGCTACAGAGTGACATTTTATTTGTGGTCTTGTTTTAATATATATGTTGTATCACTTTCACATTAACTAACAATCAATCAAAGTTGTGCCATTTCGTGTCAATGGGGTAGTACATATTATATTAATTATTGACTAACAGTTAATACCATATCAAAATTATTTTTCTAATTATCTAAAATCAATATTAATATTTAAGAAAAATGGGTCTGCATGTGCAACTATGCACACAACAACATTAGAGACACAAGTATATATTTATTTCCGTTATATATATCACCTGTGAAAAAAAGAAGGAAAATTATGTTAGAAAATACAGAGCACAATGGTAAAGATATATCATTCATCATTAGCAAATAAAAATGGATCACATAGCAGGTGGATTTTTGGCTCGTACCGAACCAATTTTAGTGCAAGAAAAATATTTATTACGATTTGTACAAGCTTTACTTTATTTAGGTGGTTCATATTACATAAACTACACAGGATAAAACTTTTATTTCATACAAGATACATTTAGCTATGCATAGACGACATAATTCGCAGCCTACATATACAGACACTTTTAAATTTTAAGTATTATTTTATTATTTATTATTTTTTTAATTCAGTGATTCATTCAATCCTCTATGTTATCCAGATTAGTTGGTATAAACATATTTTTATTCGCCAATTACAACATTACAAAAACAAGATTGTAGTACAATTTTCCTCTTATTATGGGCATATATGGATGGCTCGGCTGTGGTGAAGCAGCTGACCACATGATCACCAAAAAGAGCGGACTTCTCTATCCCTTTTCTTTGCCACATACATGGTATTGTTTGATACATTTTTGTATTATGTATGTTTATCTGTATCAGTGAGGCGCACAACGGGACCAAATATGTCACAACTGTGATCAATAGGGCCTAAGTCTGAACGATTTACCGTCTTAAGCATAAAAATATCACAAATGTGTCTATAATCAGTGTAATGATACTATCAAACTCTTTACAAAATAAGCGAGGAGAAACGTGTTTTTATTGTGAGTTTTATAAATAAAATGTATGCCAGCTGCTTCTATTTAAGCTGGATATCATTTTATGTAGTAACTATTCAAATTTGAACTATGTGACATGATAGATAAATATAATATATATTAGAATAATTTACTTTATTTTTGTTTAATTCACCATTTTCACAGACGATTTAATTAAAAAATAAATAGAATAAAATTATAAAAGATAATTGAGTCACATGTATGCGAGCGTTGACACTTTTATCATATAAATGATCTATTCGCTCAATATAATTCTGCTTACCAACTCTATTTCGTATAGCGCAAACTGTCTGAAACTAAAGGTTTGAGCCACTGATTGCGACGGTACAAATAAGTGTAGTAATTCATATGGGCGCTCACGGCTGAGGCTTTGCCACAGTTTATCAAGTAAAAAATAGCTTTGTTAGAATCAGTAACATTTCACCTATATTTAGCCATTTTAAACTTGTTTTCAGCTACGTCGTTAACATTTTGTGGGGATGTTTTCAAAATTAGTGTGTAGATTGCTCTCACGAAGCGCCATGATAACAAACATTGATTTCTCTGTTCAAACAAATGTCACAATCCACGCCTACTTCTTCGCGGTATACAGCTGTCCACGATTACACTTCATAGATGCCAGCAATATAAACAGAGCAAAACATTTTTTTTACAATTTTTTTTCAGAGGGCTCCCATCTTAATATTAAAGAGTATATTTTGAAGTACACGTCCTCAAATTTTGACAGCCTTATCATTTTTTTAAACTATCAGGTCTAAAAGTCGAGCTTATTACATATACTATTAGGATTCTGGCCCATAAGCAATACACTGTTATGTTTAGAAAATATTAAGCCGATTTTTGTCCATATTACTCAAACAGACTAAAGCCGGGCCTCAGAGTTCGGGAACTCCTGTTCTAGTTTCGATTAAAATTTGCGTCATGTAACCGGAGGCATTATCACCATCATTGCAGATAATATTATTATAAAACTCCTCGTGGCCAAGCTATGCAATAGTCTACTATAGACATCACCGCAACGTCCTTGAGCTTGAGCTGGAATCGGATTATACAACGGTAAAAAAATTATATAATTTTTATTATGTTCAGAAAAGGCACTACAAATGTCATAATCTGACACAAATTATTAAGTCAGGATAATCTGAAGATTGGACTTCACCGTTCGAGGAAATCAGTTAAAAAAGGCAAATTATTGCTTATAGCATTATTGCTTATTAGGCCTATATTATGTGAAGTGCCATATCAAAACCAGTTCTATGTCGCAAAATATAGAAAATGAGTTAGTAAGTGGCGTTTGAAGAGCCAGCGGTCAGGTTTCAAATGCACTAAAAATGATAAATATATCTTAATTATTTAGTAAATCATCGATAAAAGGAGATTTAGTAACTTAAGCCTTAAATATCGCAAAATGTTGTGAAAATGACCTTCAAAATTTAAATTTAATTGACAAATAGTTTAAACACTTCTACCTTTTTTTATACAAGAAATAAAACTGGGGTATCTTCATATTATTTTAACAAAACATGGCCATAACTTAAAATCTAAAGCTCCGACATAGGTCGGGTGCCGATATGGCACGTCACATATATACACGAGCTTGTCAATGGGTAAAATGCTAATGCATTAATCACAATAATCTCATATAGAATGATTAGATTTGTTAGCGATAAATACTGAACATGCTGAAGGATGACAATCCTCACAGTAACATTCAAGTCCAACAGTTGTTTCATGAAGCAAATTATCATTCATTGGAATGGAATAGCTACTGCAATGTACAACTCACTGTGCATTTTCAATTAAATTAAAAACAAAAACCAAGTGTAATATCCCAGATTGAAGGTCCATATGTCACAATTTTAACGGTTGGTGGCATTCTATAATTGCATTCCAACATGTCCAAATATATAAACAGTTACGGCCTGTTGGCTTTGCAGAAAGAAGGTAAACGTTTGGCCAGGTTTTCAGCTCGTTATAAGCAGTGAGGTTGATGCTGAATCTGTTGATTAGCCTGACATGTGGTGGAGCAGTACCACGCCTTATGACACCTCTCACACTCTCTGTAATACTTGGTGCGTCTGCCGCAGCCGTCACAGAAACGCTGACGTGCTTTCTCTTTCAACTCCTCTTTTTTATTTGCTTGTTCCTCTTCCGCTCCACTGACGTTCTCTGTCTGCGATGCCGTGTCCTTTGTTTCACTCTTGCACGTTTGCGTAATTTTGTCATTTTCTTTCTCGAGCCAACTTATATCGGTTTGTGTCCCTGGATACATAAACACATAGAATGATTAATGCTGATTACTCAATTATGTATGTTCATGACTGAAGTCCAGTCCAGAGATAATCGGTTCATGATGTTTTTTACATATTAAAATTGATTGCCTATGAATAAGTAGGCTAATAACTGGCAACAAGATTTGAATAATAAAAAAAAAAAATGATATTACAAAAATCATAGGTATAGTGAATGAAGATTGTTTTTAAATCAACAGCAGCTCACTTTTATCAGTTAAATATTCGTCGGTCTGAGTAGATTCTGTAGCTTCTCCAGCCAGCTGTTTAAATCCAGTAGAATACTTGACCATCTGTTCACTTTCTGTTGGATCTCTAACCAGCTGCTTGCATTCTGCTCTGTGTTGTTTCCAGTGCGTCCTCTGGCATTTCCTTGAGCAGTAGGCGACACAGCTGCAGGTTTTACAGGTTTTGGAAGCAGGTTTCTCACACACAATGCACAAACCTACTACAACTAAGCAAATATGATAGGCGTGCAATGTTTGATCTCATCAATTCATAATTATTATGTATTGTATGTATAAATAATGGCTTAAAGGGACATGTCCACGCTAAAATCATTAAAAAAAATCGGTGATTTTATTTCGGCTTCTCAATATTATGCCTGGGGCTGTTTCCAAAAAATAGAAATTCGCTGCACCCTTCCCCCCCTGCGACATAGGTTTCATGTTTTTTTTCTTATTCCTGGACATATAAGCTTCAAATTTAAGAACAGTAACCAAAAATTAAAGTGTCCAAAATATGTCATTTTAACCCTTTAAACACCAGAGCATCAAAAATAACTTGTGACAATTAATATGCGAAAATCGTCTCGCAAAAACATCAAGGATACAAAAATCGTTTGAAAAATCGACCAATATATCTACGACAGCTGTGTAGATGATGCAAAATCGAAACAAAAATAAACAGAAAATTTGAAATTTACAAATTTTATTTGAAAAAATGACAAATTTTAAACTTTGATATCCTTTAGTTATACTGAACTTTAGAAGGAGTTATGTAGATCGTATTTATTTTTTTATTGTTCGCAAATATATAAATTTATTTTTTAAAACGATAAACAAAACATTGGGGTATATAATGTACTCAATTTACAGTATTTTCATGCAGTACCGGAATGATTTATTTTTATGATTTTTTTGTCTATTTTATTTTATTCGCGATATCATATTTTAATATAGTAGTTTTATATTTAAATCAAAGATGAATAACAATTATAAGTATTTTTACCCAGATAGCGAATTATGAAACAAAAAAAAACATATTATAACACTGTTTTCGTAGTAATAGTTATACTTGTGAGCCAACTGGCTTCTATTCAAATTATGAATAATCATCAGAATCCTGGATCACATTTGTTGCATCAACTGATATCGCCTTATAACATAGAATTTACATTCACAGCCACTGATACAGTTCAGGCTATTACGACAGCATGTACATCCTTTATCTTTGCAGCTTTTGCACTTACAGCTAAGACACTCCAAAACAAGTTTGAGGGCAGGTGTGTTATTCATCTAGTCTATGAAAATGCTGTTTACTCTCACCCTCCAACCATGTCCATGTGGGGTCACGTAAACTCCTGCGCCATATCGCAGCTTGATAGTTAGAACGCATAATATGTTTATCTGTATTATCTTGACATGAGGGCAGACGTGATGGATCGGTTGTGAGCGATCCAAATGGATAATATCTCAATTAACTGACAGTATGCTGTTGTTTATGCTCATATATGGCACATATAGCTTCTCTTAGCAGTTCGTTGGAAATGTTGAATGTTGTGCCAAGCTGCTGCATTGTTTTTCAAAATGAAAAAAATATTGCAGGTTAGTTTGAATGCGATATGGTTTTATTACTTTAGGAATTTAAGAAGAGCTGTATAAATTGACTTTTTGTTCTCAGAACCATGGATGAATAAATTTCAAATGGTTGACCAATTATTTAGCAGATCTTGAACCCTGATCCATCGTTTCCTGGCCCGCATCTTGTAGGCTTTGCAATGCTATGTAGATATCCCATCTAATGTTAATTCTAGTAATATAATCAAGCTGCCGATCAAAGTACAATTTGCAAATTTATTGAATTCTTCCAGGGACTTTGTCTTAAAACCTGTTGTATATTTAAGGAACAGGTTTTGATTGACTTGCGAATATTAAAAATTCGCCCAAACAGTAGGCCTGTATATGTGAGAAATCCCGTATATATCCGCATGCATTGTTTGTTTTTTCGTTGAGATCTAATACAACCCCAGAAGCTTTTATCTAACTTGATAATATGGTTAACTTGAATCAAATTAAGATGTAGAACTATGACTGCTCTTCATGTAGGCCTACGTATGTGTCAAATGAAATTGCTGAGGGTGTATTGTAGTTATTCTCATCCATACATAATATTGCTAGAAGCTGGGACGGGAATTCATGCCTCATATGTTAATAATTTATATGATACAAGGTGAATAAAAAACGGTACTGCAATCATTGAGACTTTACTGCAAGCTGTGTTTGAGGAATACTCAAAATTCTTGTAATCCATGTGTGGCATTGCTTCGTCATTTTGTTTAGTTACTTCTCGTCTTCAGTCAACGCCAAGAACAGTATCACAATTATCAGGTAAATGTGTTTGGTGACAGTTTGTTCAAAACAAATCTGGTTTCATCAGATAATAATATCATGTGTACTTAGTAAGTACTAATTATGAATGGGTATAGCTTATTGCTGTGCTTTAAAAATAATGGCTTGGGATAGTTGAACATGAATTGCCATCCATAGTGAATATACCTAAGACATGCTGATGCTATAACATCATCTTATTTAAAAACGCAAATAAGTAGACCTACAATTAGCCAGAGCCACTTCTACTTCTACAAGTATATTAATAAAGCTACGACAATGCCTAAATCGTGGAATTGTTGAATAAGTTTATTGAACCTTCCGTCGTTAATGAGTCAAAGTTGATGAAGCTCATGCTGTTTGACTTGTTGCCTTTTCTCAAACGAGTAAATACAGCTGTCTTTCTTGTGTCAAACATAATAATTAACATTCCTACTGTGATGCAAGCTTGGTGTTAATTTGTTGCGTTATATCATAACATTTTTCGAATCATAATCACTGAAATTATGTACTTTAAACAAAATATGATAGACACCAACTGAGGAAGTAAACCCCCCAAAAATACATCCTTGCAAATTATTTATGTTGCCTTTTTGCTGGAGGGAGTGCATCTTCAGGTTTTATGACAAATATCAGGCCTTTCAGACAATGTGCTAACTTTGCATTCTGCTGTTTATTTTACATTTGTGTAAATTACATCTTCCGTCTTTGTAATAAAGATAGCAGCTTCAAATTTAAATATATAGTCTTTTTTTTTTAATTATAACATTATGATTGTATAATAACATAAAAAAAATATATATTTAAAACGTTAATGCACATAACGGTACAAATTAAATTCAATATCCTTTCAATTAAATTACTTATATACGGCCTAACGCCTCGGAGGAACCAGCTCGGAGGTGCGGTAATCCCTATCAGTGTCCGAAGAAGTGTTCATGTCAGTGTTTATGGTATTATAGCTAAGAGTCTAATCCGAAGGCATCATCATACTTCAATATATTTCCGGGTTTTTGATAAAATGTTATTTCATTTTCATATCTGAATTGTAATAACTATATTATTATTTTTTATTACTATTAGTTACTTATTATTACAAAAAATATATGTAAGATGCTTCACGGCTCACGTTATGACAAAAGTAATTGCAATTATATTTTCAGAAAGTGATAGGACATGCTGAAATGAACGACAGCTAATTTTGAGCTCACACTAATTAAATAAACAGTGTTTTTTCACGTGTTATGTGGTATTTTTCTTTCAAATAACTAACAGCAGTAAATGATATGTCTTAGGAAGGTTTCTTAGATTTATATTAAGGTATATTATGAAGAAAATAATGTTCATTTACAAGGAAATGCGACAAAAAATATTTTCATTTTGGCGGCCATTTTGGATTTTCTGAAAAAGCAGAGCTAAAGTTAGAAGGCTTAACGACTAGATTCCATCATTTTTGACCATAGAGAAACTGTGTACCGAATTTAGTGTTTTTGTCCGACCGATAAATATAATGCTAAAAAATGACGCTAAGAAACTAAGAAATATCCATTCGGGTATGGTCACAAAACACTTAATATGACACATTTTTGTGTTAATGCTATCAATTTTACTAAGGAATCATGTATGTTTAATACATATTCGTATGAAACTGTATCATTAGCGGAAATTCAGCGAAATCAAATTAAAAAAAAATAATAAAAAAATGATCAAAATGAAGTTTTTACAGCTTTCACAAATGTTTTATTATTATTTTTTTATGGTTGCGCATGTATACATTAATTTTGTTTGGCGTATTTTAGCTGAATTTTTAATGAAATATTATAATTCAGATAAAAAATGATGATGACTAAATAATACGATTTTTAGTTTTATGCCTTTTCTTAGGGTATGGTGATTAAAGTGTCTCAATTATGGTTTTTGGACACCGGATTTTTTGGTTACTGTTGCGAATATTAAATTTGATATATTTTCCTACAATAACAAACGAAGAAACTTCTGTCGCGGGGGGGGGGGGGTGCAGCGAAATCATGTTTTTAGCAGGCTTTCGCAAATCAGCCCCAGGCCTATATGACCATATGATGTAAACATGTCCATAGACTAGAACTGCAAAAGTTTAAAAAAAATTTTATCCTGCGCATTCACCAGTTAGGCTAGATATAGAGACGAAATTCCCGTATTTCCTATTTTTGACATGGTTGTCAAAAATTAGAAATCAGGAATTTCTTCTCTATATTTAGCGTAACTGATAAATGCGCAGCACAAAAATAGAAAAAAATTTCAGTTCTAGTCTAAGGACATGTTTACTTTATATGGTCATATTTGGAAGCCAAAATAAAATCACCGATTTTTTTATGATCTTAGCGTCGGCATGTCCTATTAAGCCAATGCCCCTTATATATATCCCGCTTCGAGCCGAATTTCTCCCATCTTCTGTTGACCCCCACTTACCGCATATTTATTTTTGTAAGCTTCTGAGTATGTATTGAGGAAAATACCCACATTTATATGTTATGCAAATATTTTATGAATTGCAAAGCGTAATTCGTAAAAAAGATATTTGCACAATTACGTTATTATAGGCCTTAATCATTATTCAATAATTCTTGATAATTCTTAATGCACGACGACATTATGTGATATCAATTGATTACCTTCTGACGCCTTCACACTTTCTGGTATAGGCCTACTGGGTTTTGAAGGCTGAGACTGACATTTGAGTTTGTGTTTTTTCCAGTCGTCTTTCTGGCAGCGTTTGGAGCAGTAAGCCACTTCTTTACAAGCAGTGCATTTTTTCGCGGGACCGTTTCCACACACGTCGCATATTTCTGTTAATAAATGATTTAAAAGGTTGATAACGTCTCGCTCACGTGATAAAGCTAAAAAATAAATCGAAGTTATGAATAAGCTTTTAAATGGACGGAAACAATTACCAATTCTACATTACTTTCAACACTTATTGCAACATCATCCTACCATGTCACAAATTGGTGAAAATCGCTAATGCTTCGTACAAACGTAGTATTTCTATTCCTATATTGTAATTGCTTGTAGCCTACACACAGACGTCAATTGCATTTCACATAATTTAGAAACAATTCTACTGTGGATGTACCTGTAGTGGCAAGCGTCATATCCAACCCATCGCTAAACCATTCTTGAGCTGTGTTTACAGGTAAAAAATGTAGTTGCAGGAATGTTTCTCCCATTGGTTGTTTATCATTATATGCCTTATGGGACAGCCTCAGACTATTCTGATGCAGGATTCTGAATAGCATAGCTGATTCCTGTAAGGCAATTTGAGAAAACTACAGTTGACTATTATACTCTGCATCAGCATCATCCAAAACCATTAGCATCATCCACAGAACCAACCATCTCATTTTTCGCAATAAAATGTAGTATAATATTTTGCGTGGTGATTGAATAGCTGAATACCATACTATACCTGCATAATAACATAGTTTACTTACTTTGCCACCCCCCCCCCATAAAAAACCTTGTGTTGTTAAACACTCATATCAGCTATCAAAGTCTACTAAAATAGATGAATTGTACAACGAATGAAAATAATATATGATGTACCTCTTTTGTAGGGAATACAATTAATTCGTGATGCAATTTTGGAACAAATGAAGTTCTCCTTTCCTCCATAGATTTGAACATTGTTGGTAATGTGCTTTCATCCGTCTCATTTTGATCACTGTCGATTTTACCATAATATTCCAGATGCAGGAGCGGCATCCCATCGTGAATATAAAGTCCCAGAGTTCTGAGATATACATCAGTTTTAAGCCACATCACTGTAGACAATTCATCTTCCTTCAAACGTATTTTAGTCATCTAAAAGAAAAAAATGTCACAAATATAATTAACAAGTAACTGCTTCCATTCTTTTCTCAGATAGGTAGAATCATATTAAAATATTGTTCAGTTGTTGTTAGCAATTGTATCGATATTAAATATGTTATAATATATATTATGTTATGGTTTCAAACCTGGGGCAATTCTTCCCATATATGTTGATATACTCCTAATAGAGAAGCAAACCGGGAAAAAGTAATCATGGTAGAATGGTTCATTAGACATGCTCTTTTTAAAATTTTCGCGAAGTGGTATCTCTCTTCAAGTTCTTGATATGTCACCCTCATCATACACTTGGTGTCCATTGTCCGCAGTGGCAACAAGAGTCTACTAACATTCCACTTGATAGATTTGGGAACGAGTAGCGCCGCTTGGTGTCCTCCATTCGACTTCCTCACTGTTATTTCGTTGATGTTAATGTTTGAAGTCAGCGGGATAGATAGAGTCTCCACATTGTGCCTAGAAATATAGTCATTGGAAATTGCATGATTTTAAAAAAGTGTAGGCCTGTATTTGTGTATATCAAATGGTTCCGTAAATAATGGCAACCGTTCAGAAACATAGTAGTTTTCTTCACAAATCTCAGACAGTATTTAGTTATATTATTTTATGTAGGTATGATACTATGCGTATTAAGGAACACTCTTCTAAGGATGTGTTGAGTTTCCCAATTTTTTATTTGTGTAATTACAAATCGCAGCATTAAAAACATTTGCTAAGAACCAGACATACACTAGAATGATTTGCCAGACATTATAAGAAACATTGATACGTTTAATGATTTTAAACAAACATTAAAACAGTTTTTAATTTATTTTGCAATATTATACTTTTCCTTTTACAATTATACACCGCTTTGCATATTACACAGAGGCCTAGTCAGCAATAAAAATGTAAAAGAATAATGTTTTCATCAATATTTTTGCTATAATAATAATTTTTCTTTTACAAGTGTACACTGTTTTGTATGTTACACAGAGGCCTAGTCAGGGCAATTGTGTAAAATATGAGTTTTCGCTAATAATCCCACCCCGAATATATATATATTTTATCAGTAGTAGTTGTATCCCGTACTGAGAAAAAACATTCAAAATGACCGTAGGCCCATAACATTTATGTAGGTATTCAAATAGAGCGAATAAAGCCAACTAAGACATTTATGATGACTTCAAATTAAAAACCCATCTGGTCTTCAAGCCTTTTTCAAAATATTATAGCGCTTTAAGAGTTAACACATGTGTACCTCTAAAAAATGTTACATTGATAATTTCAATTCAACTTTCAGTGCTCAAGGGGTTAAATTATTACGCCAGTGTGTGACGAACCCATTGTGTGAATAAATATGCGTGACGTACCTTTTTGCATTGACCACTTTCAATCGCACTGTAGAATGAGCCTCGTTTGTCTGGCGTGGTGTTTTTGCTCCGATATCTTTTTGTTCCTCAGGGAAGTTAATTTGAATTTCGTAACTACTCGTTTTCTCGACAATCTGTATTTTGTGTGGCTGCAACCAGAGCATTGGTCAATTTCACACTGCTTTATAATTATAGGTGATGCTTGTCTGATATGTTTGGACTGAGTCCAAACATATAGAGTTTTCTTTGTTTTTTTTTCTATTCCGCCATGTCCGAAAATTGGATTGAGTTTTCACCCAATCAACTTCAAACCTCTTCACAAGGTATTAAGAAGGTATGCTATATTTTTATTGAAGATTCCCAGTTGTTCTTTCGGATTTATTCAGAATTTTCTGGATCACTATATGGATCAATGTCAGTTCAATGATGTACATGTCGGGCAAAGCCCTATTCATTGTACAATATAATTTTGACCAGTCATCGGGGGACTTATGTAATTGGCAACTCCTCACCGACACCCTTTAAGCAATATGTATATTTAATAATTAAAATACATTTATTCATTTATTTCAATGCCGGGCCAGCGTCGCAAATAGTGGCCCATCATTGAACTAATACTGCTTGTTTGATATGGCCTGCATAAACTTTTAAATGCTACATTTGACAATTAAAATACCAGTTGCAATTCCATTCAAACACGAAACGTCGACTCAATGTTGTTTTAATATTGGGTGAGTGTCGCAGACTGTGACACAGCATTAGGTCAACAGAGAGACAAGTTTACTGGGCCCTATGAATCTGCTCCCATTTTACTAACAAATATATATGAATTTAAAAGTACAAAAGCTCAGTGGAAGCCTTGATGTCTGAAATCTGAAGACTAAAATTCCAATTTAAAATGACTGCAAAAAAAACATTTATAAGTAAAATTTTAATCAATCTGTCATATTAAAAATAACTCAACAAAATTTAAAAGGCAGTCATGAACAAAGTCTAAACATTATTGTTATTTGAAAAGTCACAATTCCCTTCTAGTTAAATTTGCTACAGTTAAAGTTCATATTTGGGTAAAACCTTATGTATCCTGCATGGCGATGATAAAATAACAGGCCACTTCAATGTTTCACCATTAAAACTACATCGGGTAAAGTCCCGTGTTTTTTGGTATTTAACACAGGCTGTTTGATTGATTGAATGATTGATTGATTGATTGATTGATTGATTGATTGATTGATTGATTGATTGATTGATTGATTGATTGATTGATTGATTGGTGAGCTAAAAACGTACATAGTATTTTAAATACCACATACCAAAATATGTTTCCCTTGTGATTGTGTTCCGTGCTGTGATTTAATACAAGCAGGAAACTCCTGTTTGATGCTAAACTCAGAGAAAGCTATCGTTTCTGATCCATATTTATCATTATTAAATAAGAAGACCGTATCCTGTGACATTTGACTGTAGTCTGATTCCAACAACAAAATTTCGACAGTCCTTCCTCCATCTTTAAAGTTCATTGTCTTGATCACGTCCACTTTACGGAGACCGAGGACGGCAAAGATGAAAGGAACCTGAAACAAATAATATGCGTTATCGTTTATTGAACAGATTGCTATCCTTGTCTTGTACATCTTAAATGAGAAGTCCACTGTGTATAAACAGCGGGGCACTCTGTACGCAGAAAGCACTACGCTGATTACAGAGATAGAGGCAAATAGGGTACAACTAAAATCAGAAACATACATAGAGTGGACAATACCTTTAATCCTAGAAGCGCTAACCATAAGTTGATTATTGTCTTTTTATTGAATTCCATTAGCAGATTAAATCATTATTTTGAGTAATGACTTTTTTTAAATAAAAAATTGAAAATGACTACGACGATATTTCAGTGTTCTTTTCATGACTTGTGTACTTATTTTAAAAAGCGAAATATCCATCAAATCTGTGGCACCTATATCTTTTCGTAACATAAACATAATAAAAATCAAAGTCACGTTGTTGTGTCAATAAGTTGTGTCTCGCTACTGCGATCCACAACTTCACGTGGGTAAAAATTGAACTGTATATCTCAGAGTTGCAGGGGTTGTAAGAACCATCCAAATCACGACTATAGTCGCTTGTAGCTGTTTTTGTGTCTCTTTTAAATGAGATAATCAGATAATAAGAACAACAAATATGAAACCTTGTATTTGTTAGATACGCAGTTTCGATTTACCTCTTACGTAAAGTAATTAAGGTCGTGGTAACTAGAAACAACTAAATCCGACAATGTAGGGCAATAGGCATGAGAATCAAAACAAAAATCCCCGACCTCTGTACCCTAATACTATGGCGGATTGGGTGGTGTCTTTTCTGGGGGTGAAACAGAAGAGGAACCTTTTTACCATGACACCAAACTCTGACACACTCATTGTTCTAAGACAGATTGAATTTGAGAAAGACGAGCATCGCCTACTCTCATCTGGGGGTGACACTTTATGTGCGAGAGTAGTGTATATAAAATAGTGATATGATATCATTGCCGATTTTATCGTGCGGCTTTCTCGTTTGTAGCCCTTTCTCCCTTTATCTTATTTAACCCTTTAACCGCCGGTGCCGCATATATTCGGGTTTTCATTTTTTATTAGCACCCCATTTTAAATATGTTTAAGATAAAATGTGGCATCAAACAGCAAGAATTGAAAAGAGTTGACCTCCATTTTGTCAAATCTGAATAATTTTCACTCACTTGAAGTTGTGGATCGCGTCAGCGAGACACAACTTCAAGTGGGTTAAAATTCAAATTGAATAATTTAGCGGTTAAAGGGTTAAGTTTTCACCCACTTGACGTTTTATCTTGTTACAGCTTCGTGTGGGTGAAAATTACTTATATTTGTTTAATTTTAGAGTAAATATTTGTAAATTTTGCTGTTTAAAAAAACATTAAATTCCCAATAATTATAGTGATCAGATCTACTAATAAAATGGATAACGGGGAGCGCTAAAAGGGTTAGGGACATCTTTGATGCTGGTCCAACGTTAAACCAACATTGATTAAACGTCTTGTGCCTGCTATCTCACCTCTGGTTGTATATTTAGATGCAGTTTTGCGGAGCATCCAACGCGCCTTTTGTCTGTTGTTAGAGGGAAGATACCCTGTGGAACGTCAGCTTGAAGAACCAATAATTTGTCTGGAACATAATTATACAGAATCATAACGTCAGTCATTTCTAGAGGCTATATGATGTTCAGTGCCGACCAGTGAGCCAATGTCAAAGAAAATGGCCCAATTCAAAACAGAATTGTCAGAATCTCACTGAAAATGTCTAGAAATGACTTGGGTGATTTATTTGCTTCAGACTCGATTTCTTAAATGTTCGTGTGATAAGTAATATTTTTATCACCTATTTTTTTAACCATTGCAACGCTCATGGACCATGGAGACAAAAGGTTATTTTTCAATTTCAAATTATCATAAATGTCTTAGGTTCTTCCGCTTTATTTGTGAATACCTAATGTTATTACATTGGTCTACGGCCATTATACATATTTGCTCTTTCAATTCGAGGATCGATCGACTTTAGACGTTTAAAGTCGTCCCGGCACTGAAAGGGTTAGGGATTTTCTGAAGGCCCTTTTAGGGGGAGGTGGGTGTCTCCCCCCCTTAAAACTGGCCAAACCCCCCCAAAAACGGCAAATTGCTCACTGCGCTCGCACAACATGTCCTCCCCCATCACTATGAATCCCCCCCAAAAACACAAAATCCTCCAGAAAACCCTGTGGATTAAATATGTTCAGCACAGACAGGTTCATTCTGATATTAGGCGATTGGCTAGAACCACCCTACGTGCACCCCCCCCCCCCCCCCCACAACTCACCTACACCAATTTTATTTTAAACCTTGATCGGTCAAAACATGAAATTAGATGTGAACAGCAAAAAAATAGGGACGAACCTTACAACTTTGACCCCTTATAGACAGGTTTAGGGTACGGATTGGGGGTACCCCAAACCTGTCTAAAATTATGGGGAAGGGTCACGCAAACGTCTGTCGTTGCTACTCTAGTTGATCAAGCAACACATGCAATATACCATACACAAGGATATTACATTTCAGCTGCAATCATGTATAACATGAAGCATTTGATAAAAGGGTTATCTCTACAAAAGCGTTAAAACATGTTTTTTTATTACTACATAATCAAAATTGACAACAAAACAAGCTAGTTAACATGGCTAAAGGGAACGGCTTGAATAAACATTATTATTGGCATATCTATATTTGACTAATGTTTTCTGAACCCAGATTATGGCCATATATGTATATTCTTGAAACTGAGTGGTATTTAAATTTGTACATGGCATATATATTTTTAAATGCGAGAATAATGTTTTACGTAATAATTTAGGTGTGCTGAATTCGAATGTGTCGGTTAACATTCTATTTTTGGTGTCATTCACCTTCAAAGAAGCAAAACAAAAAATGATTGCCAAAACCACATCTGTTCCATATTTTTGTTATATATTATTGCACGATTTCTGGTTTCTGTATGATTTAGTGTTGATGAATTTATGTCTCATGTTTTTTGATAGAAATGATATATATTTGACCTTCAAGTTCAAAATGGTTACCACCAACACATAAATAAAAGCGTTTTAATGAATACGAGGTCGTCAACTATGAAAGCAGAAACTGCATTTGTTTAATGGAAAACTAAAAAAAAAAGATTACGTAATAGGGCAGATTAGGTTGCAAGGCATTCGAAACTGTGTTTAAGCACAGTATATTCAAACATGCTTTGATGTGTTTATTAGGGCAATTTCGCATAAAGGGTGCATTTAGGAAAAATTGAAACTTTACACAATTTTTTAGCAAATACTGCTAGATATTTATATGAAACATTTTTTTATTTTAACAAGGGTTGTATGGGGAAACAACAGACCAAATTTTAGAAAGTTTTGTCAATTATTTCTTCATGAATCAGTGGTATTTATGTTATTTTCAACACATTTTGCAGTCTCATCCCGGAATTGTCTTCATAGGAGGGTTTTTCTATTCCAGATATGCATCTAACACACAAATAAAGTTTTATTTGTGGTATGGTTATTGGTCTTACGATTTAAACGACACATGTTTGACAAAAATCGAGTCACAAAATCTGATTTTATGTGTATTTATTGAGTTTAAAGTATTTTCCGTTAAAAGTTTTTTTCATTTTTTCCCGCCAGTACATCACAGCCCAGCTTGAACTATCTACATATATATAGTCATTTAATTACTCTTTTGAATAGGTCTGGTGGTTATATATGGCATACAAATACTTCAAACTGATTGCTGATTAACATTATCAAATTAATTAGAATTACCTGTATGTATGTGAACATTCCGCTAAAATAATGTCCCCTCCAGTACATCACTATTCAAGATCCACGCAGTGTGTTTTTCTAAGATATATTATTATTGCAATATAACCTGCCTCTTTGAGCCCCCACGTGGATAATAATTGGAAATTCATGTTACAACAACCACATATTTATACATTTTTAGATGAAAATAGTGTTAAATTAGAATTGTCCCCTCCAGTACATAATATCAATATTTAGTATTCTTTGTGTGATAAGACCTAATTTTTGTAATTTACTGATTCATGTTGGTAATTATGTATTATTATAATAAAGCCTTCGTTAATGGCAGCCACTAGACACCAACAAATTGATATTTATTAAAAATACATATGTATTTCATTAGTGGATAAGTTGTAACCAAAAAATATTTTGTGGGTGTTTCCTTTGTTCATTTTTAAATCAATATTAGCATGTTGATGTAATTTCTTCACTGTTCTGACTTACAAGACCTACTAGTACAATATATATACATTTATGGCGTATATATCATCAAACAAATGTGCTCTATATTGTCTATAATAGGCTGCCAGTACACTGCGTACTGGAGGGGACAGAACGTATGTAACACTAAAAGTGTAATTACTCAGGTATAGAACTTGTGGTATTTTTCATGCTTGTCAAGCGATTTAAGCGGTCTGTACCGATACACAATCTACTAGACTACTTGAATTAAAAAAAAAGTGTTTGTAGCAGCTGGCTCCTTTTGCTTCACCAAACCATAATAGTTTCGCTTCGGCGGCCCCACTCCTGTGGACCTTGACGATGCTGCACATGCGGATGGGTGGATAATGTTTGCTCAGCAAACCATGATGAACCGCCTACTTTAAAATGGATTTAATAGTTTAAATGTATGATTGTCATATACATTTTCTATTGCAAAAAATGAGTTTAAATGTCTTGTTGACTTTCAAAATATGACCAGAAATGAGAACTACATACTATCTAATGCCCCTGTTCATTATCCACCCAGGAGGTGGTTTCACTGCAGGTTATATGCTAGGATATAAAATTATGTCATGTCTTATAACATGGCCCCAGCCCCCCAGATATATATTAGTTGATAGCGCACATGTCACTGGTACATGATGTAGGATCTTACAATGCTCAAGTTGGCGCAGCGTTGTATGGCCTTAATTTACTATGCCTGATAGTGATATCTGGCAAACCATGCCAAAGAGCCAGACAGTTAATTGATATAATATAAAATGTGAGGTTTTAAGGAGGGCAAGGCTAAGCAGATCGTCTGATATAGCTAGACTATAACTATAAAAAATTGTGAGGTTTGAGAAAGTGTTACCAGCATACCAGTTATATTCATAAAATATACATGTATGCCTCGAAAAACTTCCAAATCTATCAGGTTCAAAATGGCCAACTGGTGTCCATTATTTAACTTAACATGTTTCATATCCAGTGCCAGATAACTAGACAATTAATATAAAAGAAAATGTGAGGTTTCCGGGAGGGATAGACATTATTTCAACTCAGATCACATGCAAAATTGCCAACTATCTGCCATTTATTATCTACTTTAAAAAATATATATTATGTCTGATATATCTAGCAAATATTGCCGTCTACAGCAATCATCCAAGGGCAGCTGCAGCCTCCTCGTATCTGGCCATAATCTTCGGGCGGATTGCCAGTGGCGTACCCTGGCTCCTCCGCTCAACAGCGGAGCCGATGCAGCACCCGCATCAGTGCTGGCGCTGATGTAGGCTGTGGTAGCCTTAAATAACCGGCAATAGCGTGTTTGACATTATGTCTCTCACGTGGGATGAAGTTACCCAGAGGGAGTTATCCTTCCTATTGTTACTCTGGGGACTATCCGACCCGAGGATAGCGGAGCTGCGCAAAATGCTACAGAGTTTCAGCATTAAATTGCACAGGAAAAACTCAAGTCTCCGGTCGTCTGGCCATATCTGGGGGTATATCCCCTAGACATGCCCAGAACCCCTTATCGGGCGAGCGAAGGAAAACGCTTTCAATAACCCACCATGCCCTATCACCCCCACCCTCACATCATCATCTGTACATCATTTATCTCATCAATTGACTACAACGTTTTTATCGTATTACAATGTCATTTAAAAGACCTTTTGTGTCGAATAGTGACGTAAAGCAAAGATTTACTACTACAGCAAATATTGCCAGACAGCTAGACCATAGAATAAGAAAACAAAATGTGAGGTTTTAAGGATCGAGGGAAATGCCCTGAAAAATTTCAACTCCCATCAATTTCAAAATTACCCTGATAACATAACAGTATTGGCCCAATAAAATGGTTTAATTGGGCCTGATTATCATTATGTCTTGCACATTGGTGCTGTTTTCAGCCAATACAGTTTATGATCTATATTCCGCATTGGACCAGTAATGGGCCAATAAAGGCAAAAAATGAAGTCGCATAATAACAATGGCTGGATACTGGATTTTAACCGCTGTTACTGCCGATAGCATTCGGTATAAAATAGGAATTGTCCTAATGACGTCATGTTTAGGCCTACTTTAATATATGTGATATCTGCTAAAATGTGCCAGATAGTTCAAAGGTTATTATGCTAAAACAAAATGTGAGATTTCAGGGAGATAATTTGGCAAATTAAAAATAGCCGATTATCGGGATATATGAAAAAAATCAAATTTAATAGGTCTTGTTATGAAAACAAATATATCCCAGATTTGTAGATATAGGCCCAGGCTGGAGTGAGAGAACGGTATTGTTATATAAACATGATAAATTATTATTTGTACCATACTAAAATAGTTAACCAGTAATTGCTTTACCGTAGTAAAAACGTAGCTTGGTGTAAAATAATGGTAGGGCTATTGATGCATGCATGTAAATTTGTATTCAGTTTGAGGTATGTATTATTATTTTTTTAATTATATGAACCATCACATACAAAACTTTGTATCCAATTATATAAGCTCAAGATCGGCTGGAATTAATATTATTTTTAAACCACTGTACATAAATATATTGTGTACGGTACATTGGCATAATAAAACAGTTACACTACAACTAAGTAACAAAGTAAAAAGAAAATGCTAGATTTCAGGGAGTGACAGCTGTGACCTAACAAATTTGAACTTGATCACATTCAAAATAGCAGACTTGCGGCAATTATTTAATTATTGAATAGGCCTGATATCTGGCAAACTACGGTATGTTAGCTAGCTAAACCCTACAACAAGCTTATGCTCCTAACAGCCATGATGAAGTGAAGATAAGGGAGGAATATGCATTTGAAAATGGTTGTTTTCATTTATATACCTTGACAAATTTCAACTCTATCAAATGCAAGATGGCTGACTATTGCCCATTATTTACTATATGCTTGATATCAGGCAAAGCATCCCAGATACCTAGCCCAGTACTATAATTTATCCCACTCCCCTCATGAAAGCCCGGAAAGTATTTTGTTGGCATATATATCCCTCCCTCAAACCTCACATTTTGTTTTATACCATACACGTCACATTTTGTTTTATAGTATAAAACAAAATGTCAGGTTTAAGGGAAGGATGTGCCAACAAAATGCTTTCTAGACGTTCGTGAGGGGGTTGGAATGGATACACTAACTGTCTCTGCGGTTATATTGGACTAATAGTAATGTAGATGTTTGTAAACTATGACTGATGATGCTATTTTATCTCTTTTTAGTAGTTTACTTGTTATTCAGTTGAATTATTGAGTGATCATTCATGCTTACAGGTTTGTTATTGTTGTTAAAAAAATATGTCCTCTCCAGTACATTTTATGATATTAGCTTGAACACCGTGACATTGTCCAAGTTATGTCACAAAAATCAAAATTATTTTCCATTGTTTTTCCTTGATGGTGTTTAATACGATGCAGACAAATAGTTGCGGCCTTTACCCGTGATAAACCACTTAAACATCATTTTATTTTAGCAAAGTTTATACAATTATGCTACTTCAGCTCAATTTGAAAACAAAATGTTGTTTAATAACAATATATATTGGAGCAAAATTAGAATATGAAATGTTGAGCAACATATCATGTTTTACTGATCTAAAGTATGCATTTATAGCACTTTATGTGATGTTGTTATTTCAACCGTTAAAAAAATGTCCCCTCCACTACAGTTTGTCACACATATAATTGTGCAGAGGATTCGCATGAAAAAGCACTGTAAAAATGCACAAAATATGTCATATATAGTATTCAAGCTATATGTGTATATTTAGTTGATGTCAGAGCACTAATGTGTTGAGCTGTCGAAGGAAAAGCTGTACAATTCATACTTGAGTGTATTGCAAAATTTCATTTGTCACATTTCAAATGAATATCAAATCTATATACATGTGAAATACGGGTACAACACATAGTGATCTTCCCTTTAGAAACACGACAATAAAAAAAAACAAATTTAGGGGTTAGGATTTTCAAATCACCTACATTATTAGCATTTGAGCAGAGACTAATGATTGTTTAAACAAATGTCCCCTCCAGTACACGCAAAAACAGCATACATTTCACAAGTCAATATCTTCATTCATGGGCATAATTAAGCTCTGGAAATTTAACTGATGTTGGGGAATGACATCTCGCTGTCAAAAGTTGTCAAATTATCATACATGGAAGGTTTTTATTTTTGACATGCTATGAGACTTTTCGTGTGCCCTTTACGTGAAATTGCCCATTATTTAAGATGACGTCATTATTTTAATAGTAAATATTATTTAAAATGGCGTCCATCTTGAACGATAAACTATAGGTTAGACGATGAACAATAAACATCAGAAATGTTTGTTTTGGCCTTCAAGTCGTACAAAATAATTTTAGCAATTTCGTACCACAAATAAAAAAGAGGTGTAATTCACACATTAATAACCGTTTTTTTTCTTGTTCATATGAAGGTGAATTTCGCGGCCATTTTTGATTTTTTTCATTTAAATTTACTAGTCAGTAACTTTTTTTTCTGATCCACTGACTTACTACATATAAATGGTATTATCGCCAACATTTTTAGCAGTATATACTTGAAGTAACAGTATATATATATAAAACGACCGACATCTAGTATTTAAAGGTCAAATAAAGATTATTTCTTTCCAAAGACACTTAAAAAATATATAATAAAAATCAATTGTGCTATCATATGCAAAAAAACATAGAAAATACGGGAGTTTCCTTACATTTTGGCAGCCATTTTGCGTTTTGCTAATTTTAATGTTATCAGACAGATTCGAATTCAGCACACTCAAATTATGTAAAAATAAGTGGATAAATATGTAAAAGCCTACACAAAAATTCTGAGAAAAAATTATGTTTCAGATTTCAACCCATGCTAAATACACATAGGCTTATTTTCACGAAAGGCTTCAATATTCTTTCATTAAAAAAATATATGACATTGATAAATATAAATAACACTCATTTTTACACACATCTGGGTTCAGAAAATATAGGCCAGATATGGATATGTTTAATAATTATATTTTATTAAGTCGTTTCTTTTCACCATGTTGAGTCGTTTGTTTTGTTGTTCATTTTGATTATTTTTTTTATAAAAAATCATGCTTGAGCATGTGAAGAGTCAACTACTTATTCTACTGCAATGTGTGATATTTCAGAAGAACGGGAATTTAATTACCTGTTATTTGGTGTATCGCAAGTGCAGATTAGTTTTTAAACCTAAACATCAACGACAGAAGTTTTGCGCAACCCTACCCCCCCCCCCTCCTAATTTTAGACAGGTTCGGCGGTACCCCCCTATAAGGGGTCAACATATAAAGCTCGTCCCTATTTTCTGTTGTGAACATCTCATTTCATGTTTTAGACATATCAAGGTTTTAAAAAATGCTGGTGTGGGTGAGTTGTGAGGTGGGGGGGGGGGGGGCAGGGGTATATATAGGGTGGTTCTAGCCCATGGTCTATATGCATTTCGATAATATTGTAGAAGTCCACTAGCCGTGACGTTCTCTTCGAGGCAGTGGATTGCTGTACTCGTTTTACCCGAAAAAGCAACGTTTTTCAACATGTCGGTGACCGAGAGCGATCTAGACCTCGAGGTCCGAAAAATATCCACAACTCTTTACTGACTGTGCAAAATGAGCTGAGCATACGACCACGTAGCTGAAATGTTTCTTTTTCCTAAAAACATATTTTGAACCAGATTATTTAAGGGAGAGTCGTAGATCTGACCGTCCAAAGAAATGTCACATGATTTCGTCCGAAGTCAATCTTTCAGCCACTGGGGATAATTATAAATGGCCCCCCAACGTCATTCAGCAGTGTAGCTACAGTGGCTGGCTTGCAAGCTGTACATGTATTTTAGTTTGCGTTGAAGCGTAGGAATAAATGCGTCTACATGTTCAGTAAGTTACCTAATTTTTTACCTTTTTCATTCATTCTATTTAAATATTTTGAGTTTTTAATATCATAACAGTTCTGCACGTAATTACCAGAGGTCGGTCGGTCATACACATAGCCGTTAGCTGCCATTATGGCCCTCCAGCTGGCAGAGAAAATAATAGATTTTTCTGCGGCATCTTCAGCTTCCTGGATCAATTTTAGCAAGGTTTTCACTGAAACAAATTGATGTGGCACTTTCAATAAACTGTTGATATACAAGATGGATTTAATAAACGTGGGAGCCATAAACAGTTTTTTGCACAATAAAAACAAACAAGAAACATTATTAGTACCTGAATATGTAATGAACTAGACACATCACCATGACCGGAATTATATATATTAAATAAGTAAAGAAAGTAATTTCATCTAAGATTCATCAACCCACATCGTGCTTGTTCGCAATCGGGCGGATACATTTGATTATGTATGTCATAAACGCACCAAAATAAGTTTTATATTGATGTTTATTTTTTTGTAAATCTCATGCTATTCAGGACTTTCGCCGACAAGAGTAGCCTACCTGAAAATTTGGAAAATTCAAGACTTTGATTCAAAGTTACAAACGGATGCAATGACTCTCGTCAAGGTTTTCAATCTGGTTAATATGACATGACATAACGTCCCTTTGGATATGAAAGGGTGTATCTTGTAAAGTGTATTTTGTAAAGTGGCAGATACACCCTTTCATATCCAAGGGGACGAATTAACATAAAAACGTTAGAAAGCCATAAAGGCTAGGTAAATTAATGTACATGTTCAGAAGCGTTTACTCTTCAAACCTACGTGGGCAACTCAAAGTAGGTGGGTCGTCATGATTCTCTGAGTAAACATTGTGAGCGCACACTGCAATGGCAAGCATGCGCAGCATGCTTAACGTCCACAGCAGTGATGTTCGCCGCATTGTAAATATTATGGTTCAGTGAAGCTTAACGACCCATCTGCTTTGAGTATTGTTTTCGTCAAAGATGGACACCGATGTATACAATTATAAAAAATATAGCCGAAGTAAGATTAAAATCAAAACACCTACTTCCTCCCTTCATTATATGTTGCAGTCGGTTAAACAGTGTCATAATCACAAGGGGTGTGGATTGGAAAAGAAACGTGTAGGCAAATTGTTCTGTGATTACGTATGGGTCTGCAAACACATCACACACCAGTCGCAGCAATGAATCTCTAAGATCTGGGCTTTCTGCAACACATGTGGCGAATTAAATTAAATAACACACATTCAATGTCATAAAATCGAGCGCCCGTCTCGATTGACCTTCAATGAAACCATTTTATGCAATTCTTGGTCTCAAACAACCACCAATAAGCTGGATTCTGATGTCTGGTGGATAGTTAACCCTTTGACTTCCAGGCCGGGGTGCATGCCAGGATCCAGATATACTGGTGTACGAGTTCTATTTTTCGTCATTTGAAGCTGGAATTGCTAACGCAATTTCCAGCTTCAAATGACGAAAAATACATAAATGTAGTATATATTTGACGAAAATTTGTGTCATTTTATGGTTACGTTCATTGACGAATGACGACGGAAATTTCCGTCATGTATGGTAGTGAAAAGGTTAAAAAGTCATAGCCGTATCTTCTATGGTAGATCTTAGACACGTTATGGATGCCCATCAGAATGATATACAACATGTATCAGAGGACGAATGCTTTGAAAATCCATAATGCTTTCAGTAACGTAGAAAGACGTTTTGAGCGCACACATTTTTCTCTTAGATGTTTTTATTACTAAAGCTAACACAGATAAAGAACTTTAGAAAACATAAACAGCATTACAATGATGTAAATTTTGCAATATGAATTATCAGCCTCCAGATATTTTTTAGTCAAATTGGACATTTTGTAATGTTTTTAAATTAAAAAACTCACGACATCTACGATACTGATTCGTCACCTGAGTTAAAAGGTTATTGTCGGATTCATAAACGGTGAAAATTAATTCAAAAATCGTCAAAACGAATAAAAGCGAGCAAACAAAAATTTAGTAATTTTTTGCACAGTCAAGCGTTGCATAAGGATACGTACCATTCAGGTCAATTTCGTTTTTTTCACACACAGCTTTTGTCCAGTAGAGATTTGTTTGTGACGAGTTCAGTTCTGATCTGGTCCTACAAATATCAGCAATTGCTATAATTACCATTGTCTTCATATCAGCGTACACAATTAAACATTTTACACATAATAGGCCTAACATCATTTCACATTATTGTCATTTCTTGGCCTAAAATCTCAGAGCTTTGTATTATTACTTTTGTGAACTCATCCTCGAATCATTGTCACGTTTTTTTCTATTGCACTTTGTCAATTCGCCATTTGCGCAATGTGATATAGTTTGGCATATTTCCTACAGCAAGGCTAGGCTTTTTCGACGGTCGCAGTCGGAGGAGACTAGCCTTACAATATGGATGTAGATGTAGTTTCGCACATTGACTAGGAGAAAAAGGCGAAATTGGCAGTGCGATATGGCGAGAATTAGACACCGTGATTGTGATCTCGATGTGTGGCATTTTGCTTATCAATAATTGTGATCTTTCGGACAATCAAAAAAATATTTTCAAATTAAAGTGATGGGCAAACTCTCAAAACAATAATGGAATGTGCCCCGATAAGAAAATCTCGAGATGACTCTGCAACTTGAAATATACGACTATCCACTAACATGGTTGGTGCCACCGCCTGGGCGATAACATGGATGCAACACATTGTTTCTTATTTCACAGAAAAATTATAGTATTTTGGCATTTGTTCACTTCATTAAAAAGTAACAGAATTTTATGTTTATCCTCAACGTTACGTTATATTTCACTAAAGTATGCATATTATTTGTCAAATTATTCTATGGAGCAAGTAAACATGATAAATGAGTTAGAATTGCCCGTGACCTGACGAATTGTTTATTAGTTTTCATTATTTGAAGCTGGAACAACGAAATTTACGACTTTGGAAATAATAACAAACCTCATTCCAGCTTCCACCTCGGTGGCTAGATGGAGTCCAAGAAGAGAAGGGAACAGGTCTGCGTCACATTTAAGCTGTTCCAATATGTATTCTTTCATGGAGGGAAATCCAATAGGACGTTTCCATATGATACTGCCAGTAACTAGAACCGAATTCTTGCTGAATGAAATAAAATAAAATATCAATCATAATACAGTGTATATATATGCATATAAATGTTCAACGCGGTCAAATATATATTAGACTCATTGATATTACGTTGTTAACTAAATGACGGATTTCAATATTTATGGCTTTGTACTTTCAAAACTTAAAGTTTGAAAAATATACTATTATATTAAAAATAAGAATACATGTGTTTTCAGTTACCTTCTCAGGCGATGAGCACAAGCAACCAGAAGGGGCAGAAGCCCCAGGTGATCTGCCAAGTTAGATGTATCTATCAAGTCAAAATGTAGCGTAGTCTGCATCACGCTCTGGCACAAGTGGACTGCATCTTTATACCAGAATGTGACATCAATCTGAAACAATCATTATATAACACCATACTTAGCATCTGTAAATCGTTTAAGCGGCTACGTGTCAAATCGTTTCTATCCTGTTTCATTAGCACGTTTAATCGGAGTTATTGAGAAGAAAATGACTGTTCAAACATCATGATTTGTAAATGTTTTGTCTCAAATTAAATAAATATGAGTAATTTTCACCCACTTAAAGTTGTGGGTCGCGGTAGTTTAGCCGTTTGTGTTCATCTTCAAACAAGAACATTTGAAAGAGAAATGAACATTAAACTTCCGCGATCGTTTTCACTATGTTCACGTTTTCATTCAAATTGGGCACAATGTAAGAAACTGTGCGCCGCGATAGCGAAACAAAATTTCAAGTCGACAAAATTCGATGGCTTACTGTTTTAAAAGTTAGTAGTTATATCACATTTATGCATGCATATCTATTAGTTAATATTGCTTTGATCCATGTGATCCGGCATGGAGTACAATGATCTACGAATCCAATAGGCATTTCTTCTTTCGAACGAAGACGAATGTACTGCAAACTTGAATTGCCTTACTTGGTTAATACAATATGTTTAAGCTGTACTGCCTTTTGACTTTGCACGGTAGATCAGGAATCTCTACAATTCTTCGAAGGTAAAGTGATCAACATTGAATAATAACATATACTGAACATTCATAAGTTAAAAACTCACTTTGCTTTTAGCAGCAGCTCTCCTATAGTCAATCCATGTTTTATGAAAAGATGAGATACAGCTCTTTGCCAGTCCTTCTTCAAGTATATCACTTAATTAAAAAGAACAAAGGTGATTTCAACAATTAAAATAACAGTTTTTTTGGTTGTGGTAGTTCCAGTGGTGGATCCAGAGAGGTACGTATGGGGGGGGGGGGGGGGGGGAGGTAGCAGCGGGGGTACTAGTATGGCAAGATGAAATGAAGTGAATGGGGTTTTAGGCCACCTTATTTACGTGAAATATCTTAGGGATTCTATCTTTTATACCATCGTCTATTTTCATCAATTCCCTGAGTTTTACATTATAAATGTTTGGAATTGTAGCTCAGTTATTAGTGGATTAGTAATAATCCACTAACTAGTATTTTTATTAGATCAAACTCATGATGTTTGATGTTTGAGATGATAAAGGTAAACGCAACGTAGCCATCACTGCGAATATCCTAACGTGTGCTCGGAAAGACATGTGGACTTTCATGTCATTTTTGTTAGGGGAACATGTAAAGGGAAGCACAAAGGGGAGCAACATTCATTCTCCTGGGGGGAGGGGGGGGGGTGTAGTATTTTTAAAACAGATAATATCTGGTGGACATTGAGTGAAATAAATAGTATACTTCAGGAACTGTTTTATATAAACATGATTACAATTTATAATTTTCAGTGAGACGCCATGCGAGGTTAAAATAAATAATTTTTCAAACTCCAGCCACCGTATGCCTTTTTTCATATGCTTACATCGCGAACACGACAAATAATATGGATTGGTTTCTGCCCCATATTTTATTCAAGGAAAAATATTTTAGATATTTTCAAGGTAATTAGGATTAATTCCTAATGTATAACACTTTATCTAGAATCATGTAATTATGTCGATTTTGCGATTCGGAAAAATGTTGTTTCGGTAGTTAATACAGAAAAATATAGGCCCTACTAATATTTACCAAATCGTGTGAATATAATATCCAAACCTTGTTTCGGGAAGATTTCCAACGAATGGATTAGCCTGGTAATGAAGGTGCCACTGTGGATGTCCTGGTCTCATCAATGTCGGGTTTATAAAACAGTCTTCGCTCCCCACCGCTCGTGCGCAACCAGTTTCAAACCAATCTTTCAATTCCGTTACAGCTATTTTCTTCAACTTCCTCTTTTCGGATTCTCCAGTGAGACACAGGGCGTCTCCAAATGTTCTGAGAGTTTGGGAAATTAAAAATTGGGTGGTGTCAGATTCAGGTATCTGGTTCCAGGTCGACATGAAGGTTTGTCTTCTGGTTTTCACATCCTGTGAATTGTGCGATGCCTTCACCCAATCTTTCCAGATGTGCAGACATCTGTCTTTGGTAGATTGGTCACCGAATTTGTGGTGCTGCTTGTTTTTGCCAGGTTCTTGCGCAGACTGGCAAATCTGCTCCAGGACGCTGAGGAGCCACCGATGGTGCCCTGCAGTGATCTCCATGTTGTACCTGTGACAGACATACTAAATAGCCATATCACAGCAAACATGAGACGTTGGCCCAACGTTGGTTTAAAGTTGGGCCAGCGGTGAACCAACGTTGGGCCAACGTCCCATGTTTACTGGGATGTCTTGATTTTTTAAATAAAAAAAATTGAGACATCAAATTGATATAATAAGACGGTAGACTCCCAGTTAATAAATTAACACCAATCGGAAGATGCAGTCCCTAAATTATGTCTCGATAATAGGAAGATTTTCCGTCATTTGTAGCTGAAAATTGTATCAGCAACTCGTGCTTCAAATGAATGAGAATATTCTTTATTTCGTGAGCAGGCATCTATTTCACCTTAGTTACACACCAAATGGATCTAAATTCCTACAAATGCCTGCAAAGTGGTACAGCAGTTATTCATAGAATGTTTAAACACAAATAAAAAACACTAATTCTAAATATGCTGATCGTTATATGCGTTTGTTGACGACTCGTTAGAAAGCAGACCATGTTAGAAAGATTATAAAAGCTGCGTGAAGGTATAATGAGATACAGTGAACAGAGATAAGGGGTACTGTACCAGATATCCCAGAGGAAGGCAAGATGATCCTGATCATTGGGATCCAGTGTGTGAATCAGATGCAGCAGGAGGACGTCCCTGGCCACCACCACATCATCCACATCATCCAGGTGGAACCGCCAGTGCTTAACACGTGTGGATCCCCTTTCCTCGTAACGGGGAGCCTGTCCCACCGTCTTCAACAAGTGCCTGATGTCACCGCAGCCCAGCAACAAAATGGCCACCGATTCCTGGCGGAAATCAAACTCCGAAAGCAAATCCTCGGCGGGCGTGTTCCCAAAAGCGTAGAGAAAGCGGTTCTCCGTGTAGCACACGCTGCTCCAGGTTTGACTCAGCCAGTCAAGAGCCATGGCTGCTTCTGTCAGAATTCCACAGAGACGAGTTGTTTAATAGCGAGCTGTGCTACTCGAAAGTGTGGCTGTCTGATCGAAATGATGACGTGGCAATTATATCCAATGGTTATGGTTACTACTGCACTGAAATGGTTATCAGGTACCCCGCAAGCACGAATTCCCCCAGGAAACATGAGACGTTGAGCCAATGTTGGTTCAATGTTGGGTCAGCGTCGCAGACGGTGGCCCAACATAGAACCGATATTGGGACAACGCCTCGTTCGGCTGTGCCCGTTTGGCCCGAGACATGGGTGAGCATGAGGAATCGATCTGTCGAAATCAGGGGGAATAACCACCCTTTCAGTATGACCTGGCTGCGCGCATGGTTTGATAGCGAATAGGCCAGCGAACACGTGATGTTGAACCGATGTTGGCTTTTTACTGGGCCAGCGTCGGGGACGGTGATTCAACATTGATTTAACCCCTCGAGTATGTGGGACATGTAGCCTGATAATTTTTTCCAATAAGAATTTATAGCCAATAAATATCACAATAAAATGTGATGAACAGAATATACCAGATAGTCTTACAAGGCTGGAAATCATCATGTCCAATAGCTTAAAGGCCCATACCGACGCTAAAATCATCAAAAAATCAGTGATTTTATGTTGGCTTCCTAATATGACCATATGATGTAAACATGTCCATAGACTAGAGCTGCAAAAGTTTTTTAATTTTTGTACTGGGCATTCACCAGTTAGGCTAGATATAGAGACAAAATTCCTGATGTCTTATTGTGGACAATCATGTAAAAAATAAGAAATACAGGAAGTCTTTATAACACTCGAGATCCAAAGATAAATAAGTGTGTACGAAAGCATATTATAACAAAAATTAATAAATAAAAGTAACTTTATATGGGTATGTTTTCCATATTATTCCGATCCCTTCAGTGTAGTCAGTTTCGTAGGTTTTTATTTTCTAACATGCTCGGGTAGACAAATAAGTTGAACAGAGGCTTGCGATTATTTTTAACAGGTTGTATACGATAATAACACATTTTATATAAAACAAGAAAACAAAAGTTGTTTTTCCAATCATCGTCTGTGGACGTCAGATTGTGACGTATAAAGACGGTCCCCGCACTGAAAGGGTTAATGAAGCAAAACTTATGATAATATTCATATCAAGTGATCATGATTATTATTTTCTTAGGTTAGGCCTATATCAGCAATGACCTGGCTGTATACATAATAGTGTAGACATTTGATATACACAGACGTGTACATAGTAAATCGCTTGAAGTCAGTAGTTATCGATCCACTTGTTAAGAGTGGATAAACGCATAAGATCGTATCTTCAACAAATTAAATCTACTCAAATCTAACTTTTCGACAACATAAGAAAAACTGCCAAAATAATAATAAATAACCAAGTATTATTACACATTGTTTCAACCCTTATCCTGCTAAGTTTATCTTTATAAAATTGCATCCACTTGAAGTTGTATCTCGCTACCGCGACCCACAACTTAAAGTGGATGAAAATTATGTATGTTTGTTTAATTTGTGATGAAACATTTTCAAATCTTGATGTTTCAAAGTTTATTTGGTTCCAAATATCAGTGATTTGATATACTAATCAAATAGGATAGAAACGACAACCGACAGCTATATTAACCCTTTCACCGCGGGTGTCGCGAAAAGGCGAACACCTGGCAGACCGCGGATGTCGTCTTTTGACAACATCAGTAATTACTGTTTTTAATCAAAAAATTAATTAATTTAGCGCTCAGGCATTTTATGACATTATAATTTAGCGGTGAAAGGGTTAAAGGAGTGATTCAGAATCTAGCATGCATTCCCGATCAGAAGCTGAAGTTTCGGATCTGCTATATTGTATAAAGGTGACAGAGTTCATTCTGCCTTATCAGAAACCGTAATTGAGTCACTCTATCCCCTCGGAGGGGGACTTCATACATGTATTTTATCAACTTTGTGCGGACGATTACTTCACAAGTAAAACTGCAAAATAAGGCGGGGAACGTTTCGCATGAAATCATTTACATAGATCTACTGGAGACGCCACACGGATATTTCGTTAACCGATCAACGAGATAATTATGTGAAAATGCCACAGAAATATTAACAACAATACCATTCGTTTGTCCGCAATTTTCTCCAGCGTTCAATCGGGGCGCCGCATACTGATTATGTCAGTGCCAAAGCAAGAAAACTCATGTTATTCAAAAACTTAATAGTTTTAACTACTTTAACCCTTTAACCACCAAATTATTCAATCGGAATGTTCACCCATTTGAAGTTGTGTCTCGTTGACGCGATTCACAACTTCAAGTGACTGGGTGAAAATTACTTAGATGTAGCAGAACGAAGGTCAGCTATTTTCAAATCTTCTTGATTATTGTCACGTTTTATCTTTCAAATGTTTAAAAGCTGATATGTAATATGCTAAAGAAAATGTGAAAAAACAAATATAATTGGGACTGGCGGTCCAAGGGGTAATTATTTTATCACTATCACATCCACTTATCACACACATATTTCCTCTTATGTTGTTGTGCAATAATCATGCAGTAGCTATACTCAACCCTTTAAGCCCTCATGATGCTTTAAAGCATCATTTCACATCTCTAAAAACAGACTTAATTTTCCTACCACTAACGGGTTTAGAACAAAAATTTCCATGAAATTGGTCTACCAATACATAGCAATTTTCCACCCACTTCAAATCATCTTCATCCACTACAAGTCGAGAATTGCGAAAGCAATTCGCGGCTTGTAGTGGATGAAGATGACAATGGTAAACTCAGGCTTGAAAGGGTTAACCATACAAAGCACTGAACTATTTTGATAGGGTTTTTTTCAATTTGAAATCTGCATAAATGTAGTTAGCTCTTTCCGCTTCATTTGAATGTCTACGGCCATTATAGATATTTTACTCTTTCAGTGCGGGGATCGATTTTAGATGTCAGAATATGATTCCGACGTTTAAAGTCTATCCCCGTGCTGTAAGGTTTAAACCTACACTATGGCTATGCATCAAATTTAATAATTAATTGTGAGAGCAATTCGCGGCTTGTATTGGATGAAGATTACAATGGTAAATTTAGGTCTGAAAGGGCTAAAACAGTTACTGCTGTTTGCCTTTGCACCACATTGCATTATAGGATGGTCGCTGTGTTTAAAAAAATAGCCAATTCTCAAAAAAATTGAAACAGAATTTCTGACTGTTGTTTTATACTAAATCATACTATATATTCATACCAAATTATATGTCTTTTATAACCGCAAAAAAATCGTAAGAGATTCGAGTGGTGGAAAGTATTTTAAAACACTGTTTCTTAACCATTTCAACATATTTGACTATTTTATGGTGGGATAACGAGCCACGTTCTAGCAGTGTCATATATACGTATTTTAATGGAAAAATAGATGCGATTTTACTATTGAGATTACCAGTGACTTCTTGAAAGACTTCTCTATTATTTATTTTCATTTATAATCCTGTCCTGCATTGACACGACAATTTCCAACCTAACTACAGGACAATTGCGATTTTATATTCAAAGGTTTTGTATACAAATAATATCAAAACCATTCGCTTATCACGGAAGATTCAAGTCAAACTATACCCATATACCTCGACTAATATACATGTCCAGGCATACACACACTTTTATACCATAGTCACACGGGGCTTTTTTGGGTAAAAGAGAGATACCGTCGGCATTTACGGTCCGTCCGCCAAAGAACCGAATCGAGCCGTATTGGACCTCGCGCACCGCCAGCCGACCGGCCGTCGACCGCCGTCGACCGTGAGTGTTTTTTAAATTTTTGAACATGTTTGAAAACTTGGTACGGTTCACGCGCGGTCCGCCGAACCGTATATAACCTCACAATGCTGTAAACTACCGCAAATGACCGCAAATGATATTTTGTGAACCGTAAATGACCTTAAAAGACCTCGGTTTTTTTCCGGTCTGAGGTTGGAAAAAGGGACTTTCAGGGCTTTTGATGAATTTTATAAGGTGATATACATTTGTCCATAAGCGGTATACTGCGGATATTCAAGGTTATTTGAAGTGATGTAGGGTTATATAGTGAAATTTACGGTTCTGTGCGGTCAATAAATGTCATATGTCATAATAAAAGGTCATATGCGGATGCACAATAATTAATGTGTTCTACGAAGATTTTCTGTTAAGCACGGAATTATTATTTCGTGGTAGGTTCGGTTCGATACGGTCCAGGGATGGGGTCCAAACGGACCATACTCGTTTATATACAGTGTAATACGGCCAGATTAGGAGAAATAGGGTTATTGAGCATGTTTAGTGTTCACAGGGTCATATTAGGTCATTTACTATACCTTGTGGACATGCTGACGCGGTTTGACAAAACGTTGTCTGATACAAGTTTATTTTGGTGCAAAAACTTGTTTTGACTATTAAAACATACATTTATTTTTATCTACAACAAGCTATGAATTGCCGCAGCAATGACAAGCTTGTGGAAGATGAAAATTTCTAAATTTACTTCAATATGTTGTTTTGAAATGAAATGAATGGGTTTTTAGGCCACCTTTGTGCACATTTAGGCTAAACTGGGCCAGGAGAACCACCTGAGGATGGTGAGATGAATGAGATGACACTGCCCTCCAGACACAAGACTCGAAATTCGGACCCTGGCGGTCTGAGGCCAAACACTCTACCTCACGGTCACGAGGCTCCCCACAATATTGAATCTTTACGAGTGAGCGGGGGAAAAACATTTTATTCCTTTGAAACTTGAAGGCCAGAGTGGGGTTAGAACCCGCGATCTCAAGCAGGCAGCTTTAACCGCTCCACCAGGGCCCCCAATCTTATGTTGTTTTGAAGCCTAATGTGTAATCAAAGACAGGTGCGATTATATTCGTTTATTTAACACTTTGGTGTTGATTTCTAGTAACAAAAACTACATGTTAACGCATTTGATGTTAGTTGGCAGACTCTATGTTAACAATTTAATATGGAACAAGTCAGGCAACTCACATTACAGGCAGTTGAATGTAGTTTTGTCTAAAAATAGACAACAGGGTGTTAAATAAACGAATAGTCGCACCTCTCTTTCAGATGCCAAATCAATTTTTATTAAATGTGTTGAGTTATCTAAGTACTACAAGCTAGGAATTGCGGTAGAAATTACAAGTTTATGTTCGATGAAATTTCAACAAAAAATCGGAACTGAAATGCCCCAATTTATACTTGTATTATTTAGAAATATTATCTTTTTAGAACTAAATTATTTTCAATTATTTATTATCAGACTTTCTATTTTTCTTAACAATTAGTATAATTTTTTATTATTTTATTATTTTTTATTATTTCGTTATATATATTTTTTTATTTCACAAGTCATTGTCATTATAGCTTGTTCAATCTTTTGTTATCATTGTTGCGTAACCTCTGGGTAGCAGGACGATGCAGGAGGGGTCTTGTCTAATTCGTTGGTCCGATGGAGCAGCATATTTCGGCTTGAAGCGTATCAAACTCTACCGCTCTGCGTGATCCCGCGCCTAGCGATTAACTCCGTATAGCTCCTTATATCTCCTTATATGTCACTATATCTCCGTATCACACCTCATATACTCACCCAGTGAGCCGTACATTTTCACAGCGTCCGTCGGTCCGTATTTGACCTTCTGAAAATGTAATTTCTGAGCCTGTATTTATGAATTTCAGGGGAAATCGTATATCTCCTTAAAAAACATTTTCTGTCCGTATGTAAACGCAAGTGAGCGTATATAAAATTATTGGGACCGTATAAGACTCTATCTCAACGAATCAACAACCTTATATGTCCGGCTGTTCCCCCGTAAATGACCGTGCTAATTACCTAGACCATATGTCTCATTTTGAAAACGTATCTCTCCGAATCAGACCTTATATACCCGCCCGTACAGATAGGGATATATACGGTCCATTGGTAGCAAGGTGTGTTGCGGAGCGAGGACAAGCTCCCTCAATAATCGTATATCAACGTACATAACCGACTACGACCGTCTATGACCATATATACCCGTAAATAACCGAATCAAGACCGTAAATCTCATTTATAAAACCGAATATGACCGCCAGAAACATCCGTAAATCTCCGAAAAGAACTGTACAACTGCGCATTATTTATTTTCCTGAAACATGCCAAAATTGCCAAAAATACCCTATGAGGCCGTATCTGACACTATTAGGCCTACTCCGCATATGACATTCCATTTATTATAGACCGCGGGTCGAACCGCCGACTTTCGCGCGGTTCAAACCGTATCTCTCTTTGGACCGACCGCCATCTCGGACCGCCTCAGTGTGACTGAGCCTTAAGAGACTGCTTTTAGAGACAGTGTGTATTATAGTCCTATTATATCATGTATATCGATTAATTATACTAACAATAAATTATTAACAATATTTGTACAGTCCCAGTTTTTCAAAATAGCTCTTTTAGTTGTATTTGAATACCTATGTTATGGGTCTACGGCCATTATAAATGATAATTCTTTTCAGTACAGGGATATTTAGATCGTCTATACTGTCGGTCTCCGCACTGGAAGGGCTAATGTTGGGCCAGCGAAGCAGACGGTGGGCCAACATTAGGTCGATATTGGGTCAATGTATCGTTAATCGTACAACTCTTGGCGAAAAACAGCTATTACGTCGATGCCTTTGTGTATCTTTCAGAAATTACTAAAACACGACACACATTTTGTGACAGAATGATGTTTTCTATTTGTAGTCTAGCTGTCGTCTCAATAGCATTGTTTAGCCAGACAATGAAAACCCTACAGGCGTAATCGTTAAGGAGCGTGTTTTGATGTTTAGTTTAAGCACCTAAATTTCCTGAGGGGCCTTTTTTATAAATAGTCGTATTTTTCGTGTCTGAAAACAACTACGTTGATTTAAACCTGCACAAAATGAATATATGTCTCTTTGAGCAGAAACATAGACTAAAGGCTATGTCATTAATCTTTATATATTTATATATGACACAATGATGTTTTCTATTTGTAGATTTCGTCTCAAATAGTGTTGTTCATCCAGACAATGAAAACCCTACAGGCGTAACGTTTAGGCGTATTTAGTATTTAGTTTTAGCAATTTAAAAATAGAAATAATTTCTCAATTTGAAATCATCTCAAATGACTTAGCTCTTCCCGCTTCATTTGAAAACCTATGCTACGGGGTCTACGGCCATTGCGGGATCGATTTTAGACGTCAAAATCTGACGTCTATTGACGACAGATTCTGATGTCTAAAGTCGGTCCCCGCACTGAGTAATATCGATATTTTTCCATTCGTATATGTCTTAATTTGAACAGTAAAATAAGTAAATAAGTATTATGTGTTTTCTCAATAACATAAACATTTTACACGGGAAAAGAACTGTCACGAATACAAATTGATTTCTAGTACATGTATAGAAAAACTTGTTTTAACCTGACAAGATCCCTAGCTCTAGTCATGCAAATTAAAAAAAAATAGAATGTGTCCGATCATCGACATATAAGCTTGGTATTTTAACCTCTAATTTCACCTATTTTTCATACTTTTTCAGTAAATAGTCAAAATATTTTTCTCTCAGCTCAAATTTCGAATCCCGTGTCAGTGTCATCACATTCATCACACCATCCTCAAGAGCCTATTATGTACACAAAGGTAGACTGAAACTCCATTCATTTCCAATCTGTTACGATATATTTTTTGTCGAGAGTGAAAAAAGTGCCTTGATTTGAACAGTTCGTGAAACAATTGGTAATATATGTCGTTTTCCACATTTTCTCACACTAAATACACACTTGTTTTCATACTTGACATTTATTCACTTTCAAATTGAGAAATTGATGAATATGTAATACAAGTAAAATAGACTTTTGAATGTTTAATCAATATCCACTATCTGAACAAAAAAATCGTCAACTGATTTAAAATTACATTTAAATCACACTTAATATTTTTTGGTAATTTAAAAGTAAAAATCGAATATTTATGTTACTAGATGACATATTTGTTTGATCATGGAAACAAATTCCGTTGAAGAGCTAACATATCTTCCTAACAATTACTAGAACAATGAAACATGACATTCAAAACAACTGAATACTACTTAATTCTCCATGTAAATTACATTTAAATTACATCTAAATTACAATAGATATTTTTAGTAATTTCAAGGTAAACATCAAAAAATAATATTTTCGTAATTTAAAGGTAAACATTAAATCAAAAGTTCCAGTAATTTAACGCTAAGCAATAAACATAATCTTTACGTTTCCTAGATGACATTAATTTGATTATAGAAACAAACACAGTTGTAGAGCTAACATGGTTATCTAACAAATATTAGAACAATACAACATGAAATATACAACATGTGAATGCTAATAAATTCACAATTAAGTCTATACTAGTAAATAAATTCATATAAAATTTCATTTTACGCAACAACATATAAACAAAAGAGCAAATCTGTTTGATTACATCAACCGCCGGTGCCGCATCGGGTTTTCATTTTTTATAAGCACATTAAGTACCACCTTTTAAACATGTTAACAATTAAATGTGGCATCAATTAGCAATATTTGAAAACAGTTGGCCTACATTTTGTCAAATCTGAATAATTTTCACTCACTTGAAGTTGTGGATCGCGTCGGCGAGACACAACTTCAAGTGGGTAAAAATTCCGATTGAATAATTTGGCGGTTAAATAAATGAGGTTAATACACATTACTCAGACTTCTCGCGATCGATATAAACATATTAACTCTTTGATCGCGGGGACGGTTTTTAGACATGAGAATCTGACGTCTGTTGACGTCAGATTCTAAAGACGGTACCCGCGCTGAAAGAATTAAATAATTATAACGGCCGTATACACGTAACATACGTATTCAAATGAAGCGGAAAGAGTTTTTAACAAAGACATTTGGAATGATTTCAAATTTAAAAAACCCTTTGATCTCCGCGGTTTAAATAAAAATATTTCAGTGTTCAATCATACCAACTGTTCTCCATATGGTCATGTCCCGATTGAAACAATTGTTTTAGCTTATGTTCATGTCCTGATTGAAACAACTATTCTGCATATGCTCATGTCCTGATTGAAACAACTATTCTGCATATGCTCATGTCCTGATCGAAACAACTATTCTGCATATGTTCATGTCCTGATTGAAACAACTATTTTGCATCTGTTCATGTCCTGGGCCCATATTCTCGTACAATTTACGATATATCGTAGGCTTCGGATTGGTCGAGATGGTCATCTCGACCAATCCGAAGCCTACGATATATTGTAATTTGTACGAGAATACGAGCCCTGCCGATTGAAAGAATCGTTCTGTTCATGTCCTGATTGAAACAACTATTCTGCAAATGTTCAGGTCCTGATTGAAACAACTGTTTTGTATATGTTCATGTCCTGATTGAGACAATTGTTCTGCATTTGTTCAGGTCCTGATTGAAACAGCTGTTTTTGCATCTGTTAGTGTCCTGATTGAAACAATTGCATCTGTTCAGGTCCCGACTGAAACAAATGTTCTGCATCTGTTAGTGTCCTGGTTGAAACAACTGTTTCGCATTTAATCTGTCGTGTCCCCGTAGTGGCAAAAAAACATGTCCTTAAAAAAAATAACTTATTTGACTCTGTATCTATCTGTATGGTTGACTGGACGAGCACCAATAGATTGTGCAGGGCAGCATGACCATTATCATTAATTCTCTTTCCAAAGTGTCTGATTGCGGCAGCATGTTGATAGCACACACACGAGATAATCTAGTTTTTAATTCTGTCACAGATATTCACTCACTGACAGAGGCACTCTGATGATAATGTACTACAGTTATTGTTTGGAGAAACGATTTACATACTGGCCGGATTCATACAGATGTTGTTGCTCCGGGCCGAAGTATTTCACCATGCTTCTTATCAGTGCCTCCAACGTCATCGAGATGTTGTTGTTCTTCGGGGGACCGGTAAATCTGATGCGCCACCCGACAGGCGTGGTCACTATGGGCTGAATCAGCATGATCAACGTCACCAGAACCACCAAGAAAACAACCCAGTTTCTCGCCATCTTCTAAAATGTCTGTTGGAGAAGGCAATACCCGAAGAACTAACTAAACTAAATTTTCTAACAGCTCTTATAGGCTACATAATTATAGTCATTTTGTTTTTTAGGCTACCCCCGGAGTGACAAAGAAAAACATGTCTTTATAGTTAATATAGGGCTACATACCGTAGATCGGGTAATATTCGCGAGAGTTTATTTCACGCGAATTTCGCAAGGAACAATATTTTTTTTACAGTAGCGCTACCTGTCATGGAAAATGGCCGATACAGGGATGTGATTAGCACCCTTTTGCTAATTAGTAGTAGTGTGTTTGTATAACACTACCACATAATGTAAGAGTTCTGGTTGTGGCGACAGTGGCCTTCTTGTGACGGTTCACATACTCTGCGCACCATAGTCAGTTCGCCCCGAATTCTGACAAATTATCCAAATTTAGAAAGGGGCGAAACGTCTTCTCTGCAGATAAAACGTCGCACAAAGGGCGCGAAACGTCTCCCGCGGGGAGAAACGTCTTACACTGGAGCAAGACATCCCGACAACAGGGTGGGGGGGGGGGGGGAGGGTCGTAACACTACACAGCTCAGTCATTAAGTGCGGCAAACAGAATCAGGCCGAATTGCGACAAAGAAACTCTTTTTAAATTAAAACTCGCAAATTCAAGACTCCGCGGAAAATCTCAAATTCGCGAAAATTTAAACCAGCATAAACTACCCAATCAACAGTCAGTCTATGTCACGATTGCGATTTGTAAAATAAGTATGATTGGTATAATATAGTCAGGCAAAATATTTACCATTTCAAACCTGGGGAAATTAAGCACGACGCTCACAAACGTTTGTTTGTTTGTTTTTTGTCTGTTTGTTGGTTTAATTTTTCAATTTATTTGCTGAATTATTACATAAATACAAAAAAATACATGTAAAATAAACAGAGAAGAAATTAAAAAGCAACACATTTGTACATATAAGACCAGAAACACAGAAATTGTGCTATAGTTTTGTAAAACAAAGTCACAATGCTATTAGGGTCACCATATAGTCACGATATGTAGATTTACGTCATTGGATCACGTCCACATACATGTGAAGTATGGAGGGGGTGTCTCTAGGCTGATAAACCCCACCCCCACCACACTGATTACCCCCCTCACCCCCTCTGAGGGGCACCCTGTGTGCATTGTATGATGGAGTATATGGCATGGGGGGCGTGGCCAACTAAAACAGTTCAACTCCTGATGCAAAAAAACCCCAGAAGAACAACAATATTGACTAGCGACAACTGTGACAAGTAACAATAATAAAGTTTTGATGTATATTAAAAAAAAATTGCGACATTTGTGACTATGTGACTATTGTAAATATTGAGCTTTTTTATTTTTTATATTTTGTGACACCTGTGATATTTGTGACATCTGTGATATTTGTGACGTTTGTGACATTTGTGAAATTTGTGCCATTTGGGACATTTGTAAATTTTGTGACATTTGTGACACGTGTGACATTTGTGACATTTTTGTATTTGTGACATTTGTGACATTTGTGACATTTGCGACACTCTAGTGACATTTTTGAGATATTGTGTTATGAACATCTGTGACATTGTGTTGTGAACGTTCTCGACGGTTTTCACGGTTTTCAACGGTTCTCGACAATTTTGGACTGTTTGCGACGTGTTGTGACCGCTTGCGACGATTTGCGAGGATTTGCGACCGTTTACGACTATTTAACTTTGTGGCTATTGTGAATATTGAGTCTTTTTTTTATTTTTATCTTTTGTGACACCTGTGATATTTGTGACATCTGTGACATTTGTGACGTTTGTGAAATTTGTGCCATTTGTGACATTTGTAATTTTTGTGACATTTGTGACACGTGTGACATTTATGTTTTTTGTGACATTTGTGTAGGCTATTTGTGACATTTGTGACTTTTGTGACATTTGTGACGGTTGTAACATTTGTGCCATTTGTAACTTTTGTGACATTTGTGACATTTTTTACTCTTGTGACATTATTGAGATATTTGTGATATTAGTGACATTTGTCACCTTATTGACATTTGTGACTTTTGTGACATTTGTGACAATTTGGAATTTTGTGACATTTTTGTGATAATTATTTGTGACATTTGTGACATTTTTTCATTTTTGTGACTTTTGTGACATTTGTGAGATCTGTGACATTTGTGACATTTGTGACATCTGTGACATTGTGTTGTGATCGTTTACGACGGTTTTCATGGTTTTCAACGATTCTCGACAATTTGGGACTGTTTGCGACCGTTTGCGATCCTTTTCGACCGCTTGCTACGTGTTGCGATCGCTTGCGACGATTTGCGACCGTTTACGACTATTTGCGACCGTTTTTGACAATTTGCGACCGTTTGCGACCGCTTGTGACTGTTTGTGACGGTTTTTCTCTTCTCTTTCCTCCACCGTCATATCATTCATTTCACCGTCCTCATGAGGTTCTCCTGCAAACTGCAATCATTCATTCATTCAATCTTACTCTTCTCTCTCTCTACTCTGTCTGTCACTCCCCTCCCCCTGTAATTATAACTTTTATTTTAATAGCGAAGTGTAGCAGTTAAGAGGTGGAAGTCGGACGAGAGGTGCAATACATTGGGCCACAATAAACTACCAAATCTACTGTGTATATTTTCAAAATAGCATGTACACAAAAACATCAACAGTTTAAACACTAAATCGGACATTGTCTCACATTATAACTATGCTAACACCTATAACTGGTTGGTTCGATATTATAATGTTTTACTACTTTTGGAAGATTTGTTCACCTTCCGCGCTTCCGAATTGTGGCCATTTAAAACATATGGTGGCAATATCAAGTCGTCGCCTCGGAGCTAAAGGATCCTATCTGACACTCGTCAGAGTGGCAGATAGGATCCTTTAGCTCCGAGGCGACGAAGTGGCTATCGGCAATTAGTTGTGTTTTGCTAGTCAGCGACAATTTAAAGCTCCTTTAGAAAAAACACCCAAGGACCCCCTCCCCCATTTAGACCACCTTAATTATAGATTTTTTCGATGATTTTTTTCCGGGTTGTCCTCCATAATCACCTAATTACACTGTACTATATATATACATGTAATACTGTATTATATACGTTTAGTTCACTAATATATGGTTGACAGGCTTTGTACAGCTCATCTCGACCTGTTCCCACCAAGTTATTAACATGTTACTCAATTACTAATGATATAGCACCATTTTTTTTGATGTTTTCAACTGGAAAGTCAAAGAAAATAAAACAAATAATATTAATTTAAATTTCACCCGCTTTTGTACCGTGGCACACAACTGCAAGTGTGTGAAAATGTGTTTGCTTCGAAACCAAGCAATTTAAAATCTTGATGTTTGAACACACATTTCATTCTCTATAACTGTGATTTAATCTGGTAATGAAATAAATTTAAAACCATAGTTAACAATAGTTAGTGCGTGAGGGTTAATTTTTACATTTTTAATTAATTAATTAATTAATTAATTAATCAATTAATTGATAGATCGATAAATCGATCGATCAATCGATCGATCGATCGATCGATCGATCAATCGATCGATCGATTGATCGATTGATTGATTGATTGATTGATTGATTGATTGATTGATTGATTGATTGATTGATTGATTGATTGATTAATTGATTGATTGATTGATTGATTGATTGATTGATTGATTGATTGATTGATTGATTGATTGATTGATTGATTGATTGATTGATTGATTGATTGATTGATTGATTGATTGATTGATTGATTGATTGATTGATTGATTGATTGATTGATTGATTGATTAGACGAAAAATAGAACACTCTTAGAAAAGTTCAATATGCGAAAACTGCGAATTACTGGTCGTCATAGGCGCTTGTTGATAACTCAATAAAAAAAAGACAAAAAGGACACCATGTTAGAAAGAGTATCCGACAAGTCTACAGAGGGTGAACACTGGGATGTTCAGCTGCGTTTTGTCAGACTATCTAAAGACAAACATCGGAAACATATGAAGTTTTACAAAGTGAATTAAAAACAACAACATTGACATTTATGGCAGCTTAAGCCTGGAGGCCTCAGACAGAGTGCGCTTTCTCTGTGGTAGCGTAGCCTGCCCAATTTATTCCAGAAACGTCTATGGTAAATTACACAATCCATTGTGCCAAATTGATTGGTAACGCTTCATCAACTCTCAAAAGCAGAGTCTTCAGTCACGAACTGAACGTTCAAAAGAACTAGTTCGCAATTGAAAAACGGTCTGAGGCTATCACGAGGACCATATAAAGTGCTATATAAATATATTTTGTGAAAGGAATATACATAATCTGGCGAAAAAAACAAATTATCATGATAATCAATAAAAATAAAATTAGAAAAATAAGCCGCCGAATCCGCTTTTGTTTAGCTCAGAAAGACGCCTTGGGCGATTTTGAACATTATATTTCTGTTGAGAAAGGGAATACACTTTAGTGAATGTTAGTGTTGTCAGTATTCATACTACTATAAACACATATTATATACTGAATCAGAAATGCATATCTTATGTATTTTTGACTGAATGTTTGTCAATGAATGTCTGTAGACGTCAGATTCTGACGCAGGAAGACGGTTCCCGCAGTGTAAGATTTAACACCCTCAACATAAGTATTCAAATGAAGCAGATCTAACCAAGTCTAACCAAGTTATAATACTTTCAAATTAAAAAAAAACACCTTTGTTTTTTGGTTTAAACAAAAATAATTCAGCTCTGCAAGGATTAAATTTCAATGAATTTTTTATATATTTATTTAGATTTGTCATGACAATGGTGTTGTACAGCATAAAGCGCTAAATATAGAAACAATGCAGAGTTTTAAAAAAACATGCTATGACTGGCAGACAATAACAGGTTTCTGATTAGGCCTCTGCTAAGATCGCCTACCACATATAATAATAATAACGATAATAATTAGTGATATAAGATTATTACATCATTACTAGAGTATTTATTCTATGCTAGCATCCCATTTTATTAAAATGTGTATTGTACATGTAAAAAGCTAATGATGTTTACTACATCCACAAGCTGCACTTCATGAGCATTGGTTATTTACATCGTATGTATTAAGTTTGTTAAAATAATAATGTTAAAAGTTTGTTAAAAATAATAATGTTGCTGGAAGCACAAATGGTTTCAGGTAAAATATTCCAAGTTTTTACAATCCCATTAAAATATGAATTATAAAATATCGTTGTTTTCACATGGAGTATTATTATATTCCCTTTTGTGCAGATCGACGTCCTGTACTGTTATCGACTAATTTAATAAAATTCGAAAATTTACAATGAACTTTTCCATGAAAGCAATTAAATATATAACAGTAGCAAAGTGTTTAACTTTTCCCTCAACTTAGTTTCTGTATCATTTTTAAAACATAAGTTGTGGAATCAAAATGTTCAGCTTGTGTATAATTAGATCTTTAGATTCTGACGTCTATACTCGATCCCCGCACTGAAAGGGTAAAATATGTTTAATACACGTAGACCCATAACATAGGTATTCAAATGAAGCGGAAATAGTTAACTAAGACATTTATGATGATTTCGAATTGAAAAAAGCCGTTGCTCTCTATGGTTTGGATAACCCTTATCCTGCTAAATTATATAATTTAAATTTTCACCCTCTTGAAATTGTGTCTCGCTACGGCGACCCACAACTTCAAGGGGGGTGAAATTTACTGATATTTGTTTAACTTGAGATCAAACATTTGCACAAATCGTGATGTGTAAACACTCATTTCATTCGCAATGAAAACGACTATAGTCGTGATCAGCAGGCAAAGGGTTAAAATATTTCATCGCCGTAAGGGTTAAATACTCCGACCAGCAATGACCAGGGCCTGTATTCTCGTACAAGTTACGATACATCGTAGGCTTCTGATTGGTCGAGACGGCCCCAAGTACTCACATATCGTTGCCCCGGCAAGAAGGCTTACATAAAGTAGGTAATTTCACAAACACAAACAAAGGAGACAGTAACAGTAAACGAATATTATTTTATGAAACTTAATTAATGTCAACTATACTATAATAATTATACTATTCTACTTTATAATATAATAAGCATGCTCAGGGTTAGTCCCTCGCTGTACGCTCACCCTGAGAAAATCAGCTCCATAAACCTCGTTACTTCTTAACCTTTTAAACCATCACGATGCATTAAAGCATCATTTTATATTCCTGAAAACAGACCTAATTTTCCTACAATCAAGGGTTTTAGAACAAAAAATTCTATGCAACTGGTCGACCAAAACATGGTGATTTTTTTTAATTTTTAAACCACTTCATTGGACATTGGACACTCAAAACGTGAAGTTGGTTACTTATTGGACATTCGACATCGAACATTCAAAACGTGAAGTTAGTAGTAGTCTTAGTAGTAGCAATTTTATTGACAAAAAAGAGTCTAATAGACTCATTTGTCAGACGATCCACATGACAATAAGGGGAGGCAATTTAAAATGACTGTAAATTCAATTCTGTGGAATTATGTAAATTCTGTAAAATAATTGTTAGGGATAAGATAAATATGCTTTGTGAATTTTAAAACTCTTTTATCCTTACATAATAATTACTATGTAAAATAAATAACAAATAAAAGCATGTATATAATACTGTGTTATGAAGCAGCAATATGACGTTATTCTTTTTGACTTAGATGACTCATGAGATAAATAAAATAGCAACTGATACAGTGCACTAAAAATAAGCTGCTTAGGTAATGGAAAAGTATGTAAATTACAACATATATAATTATACTATGTACATTACGATTGTATATGCATACGTATGAAATGTATAAATAATGCCATCTAAAACTAATATTTAATTTACTTGAAACGGAGTAAAATAACAGAAAACAGTTATATAGGCGCAATAATAAGCATACGTATTAAGTAAAAGATGAATATTATAAAATATAGTGCAGGTACAAATAACACACGATTTGTTAACAACAATATATAAATATCAATTACCAATTGTATAAGAGACTTAGAGTGCAGTACATTAATGAGTAAAAGATGTATATTATAAAATATAGTGCAGGTACAAATATCACACGAGTTGATAGCAACAAGATATAAATATCGATTAACAATTGTATAAGAGACTGGATTGCAGTACATTAATGAGTAAAATTTAAAGTGTGGATAAACAGTTATGTACATGTATAAGCTTCTTCCAGCTTCTATGGTAATAGCACGTTTAGTATTTGCGAGTAGAGCAATAAACGTTTGTATTGTGGACAATTTATCAAGATTTATAATCCTCCCCTTAACCTTTTTAAACAATTTACTTCTTTTATCATCGAATGGGGCGGGGGCCCTAGGGTAGTGGTTAGCACCGCTGCCTTTCACGCTAGAGTCCGGGGTTCGGTTCCCGGTCTCGGCGGTTTGAAATAAACTAAAAATGTTTCTTCCCCATCCACGTGTGAAAGTCAGTATTGTGGAGAGCCTCCGTGACCGAGAGGTAGCGTGCTCGGCCTCAGACCGCCAGGGCTTGAATTTCGAATCTTGTGTCTGGAGGACAGTGTCATCTCAATCATCTCACCATCCTCAGGAGGTTCTCATGGCCCAGTTTAGCCTATATGTGCACAATGGTGCCCTAAAGCCCGATTCATTTCATTTTATTTCTATCATCGAATGTATTACAAAACATAAAAAAATGTATTTCGTCATTAACATCCTGTTGGCACCTAATACATATTCTTTGTTTTTTTGGAGTTACAGGCCTAGTATGACGTCCTTTTTCAATCTCTAATTTATGTGAACTCAGTCTAAATTTGGCTACGGGCTTTATACTGTTGTTGTTGTACATCACATGTTAAATACGTTTTTTTATGAATATCAATTTTCAATATCTTATAGGTTCGTAATTTAGGATTTAGTGTCGAATCTGGAATTTGTAGCTTCCACCATGATCTATATAGGTTCTTGTAACTTCACTCTAACAGACAATAACAAGGATTTGCGCTTCATGATATACTTTTCGTTACCTGTTTCAGGCCTTAACATGGCTAACCCAATTTACGCGGCCTTCTAAATGGGAATTGAGTTAACACTTGTATGCTACTTTCAGGTGGTGGTGTTCCGGTAAGCTGACAAAATGCGGATCCAATATCCAATAGCTCGCATTTTCTGTCTCAGCAACAAAGGAAAACGACCTGTATCTCCCGAAACCGCTAGGGTTGGAGTTTGTTTGTTTACATCAAGCATAGTCTTAATAAAATATTTAAATGTTTTTTTTTATATTCATTGATTTTTTGCCAGTATATAAAATTTCACCACCATATTCTAAAATCTGTAAGATTAAGCTATCAAATGCCTTGAGAGCCAGATTTAAAGATAATTTACCGATACGAGATGGGATTTTTCTAAGGGAGAACAGGGCTTTTTCGCTTGATAGGCAATATAATTATAGCTATCTTTAATTTTTTCGTTATCTTTATTGCAACACATTACATTAGGATATTAATATTTGCTACATATTTCTATATCGTGATCGCCCAATTTGCATTGTGCAAATTTCTTAAATAATTTTTAGTTGAAAATCATTACTTTTGTTTTTTTCAATACTTGCAATTAGGTGCTATTTCTGATTGTAGGAGTGGAGAAGATCTAATTGTTTCTGCAATCCCTCACGGCTATCAGAAATAATAATCAAGTCACCAGCAAAAAAGAGGTGGCTAATTATTTGATTTCCAAGTGTTACTCACAGAGATTTATTTAGGTAGTTCCCTAAATTTTTCACTTATTCGTTAAACAGAGTGCATGAGTTTGCTAATATTGTTGTTCCACTTGATTCTACACTTAGACGTATTGAACATGGATATAATGGTTTGTAGTCTATACACTTTCCAACGACATTTGCGTTTTTTAACTTGAAGTACAATGCGTTTCTATGGATATAATCAAAGGCTTTTGTTAGATCTACACACCCAACATATAGTGGTTTTCTACGTCTCATTTGTTATTTCACAAAAGTTTGTAACATAAATAAGTTATTCGATTTGCGCGAGTTTTTTTAAAGCCAGCTTGAAAATTGTTCTCATCTAGTAGGACTTCATTTTTGAAAATTAATCAATTTTTTCTAATAGAATAAAAAAAAGATACCCATAGACGGCATTAAGATCACTTTTCTATAGTTAGATGTGTCTGTTGTGCTTCTTTTTTATGTATAGGACTTATTATTCCTTCAGATCATCCTGATGGATATTCTCATTTGCTTAATACATAGTTCAACAAGGAACAAAATGGTGTCACTAAAATATGTAGGCCTAAAGCATGCCTCTAAACTTGATCGGTATACCATCGATTCCTGTAGCTTTACCTCCTTTAAGATTTTTTAAAGGCAAAATCACTTTATTTTTAGAAATTTCAATATTCAATATATCACCTTTTTTTGAATTAATAGGTAAATCGTACGAACATTCACCCAACTTTTCATTAATGTCATTGATATGATTATGGTAAAAATACTCTATATCAGGTAGATAAATGGGGGTTATCTATTTTTGAAATTGATAAAAATAATCATATATTTTTATACATTTACTGTTATTTTGTGATTTTTTAAGCTGCAGTGATTTCCAGAGTTTCCAGTATTCCGCTGGACTTTTACGGGACTTGCATTCTAGTTCGTTTAACTTTTTGTTGTGCACTTCGTGATCACGAAGTGCATAACCACTGATAACTGCACAAAGGCCTACACATTGTGTGTAACGTTAGGCTACGACAAGATAAGACATACAGATAGCCTATAGTACAGCAGCAGCGGGACCAAATTTTCGAGGTACCTAAACCGGCGGTACAACATTTGTCCACATGTCTAGAATTGTTCTCAGGGATCTCTAGATACAGAATCTATTTGATGACATTGCCGGAAAAGGGGGCGGGCTGAGAATTTGACACTTTTGTACACCTACCCAATTTTTAGAGAAAATATTCGTTTAAATATGATTTTCGCGTCATTCTCACTCTATCACAATGTTGGGCCAGTTAAATCAAATATTGTTGCATTTAGTTTTTTCTATTCATCAGGTCATATATCTGTGGGGATAAAATAGTAAAAAAAATATAATTTTGCAGTAGCATCCCACCTCAAAGAGCTCTTTTGAATATTGTAGATATGTCGCAAAATGCATTTTTTTCAAAATTGTAATTTTTTCTATTTTTTTGCATATAGTTTATAACAACAGGTTCGTTTCTGCACGAAAATCTTCATGAGCGGTACCATTTGGCTCGGATACATCCCTTAAGTCAGAATTAGGTTATCAATGCTTGATTTTTTGAGTAATTGATCATTATGGTCAATTTCAAAATGGCCGCCGTATAATCCATGATTTCTCCTGAAATGTATTATCAAACATGGTTTTCTTAAATTTACATCACAATCACAGTTTTGATATCTAATCTTACATTTTAATGCTCGCTTAAGTATTTACAAATGCTGTAATGTGATATTTATCACCGAATCCAAGATGGCCGCCAGAAAATGTTGAAGAAAATGCTCAAAATTTCACTTTTTTGCAAATAGTTTATGAGCACAGGCTCTAATGGTGTACGATAACCTCCATGAGCGGTATCATTTCATTAAAAGACACGTACCCATGAACAACATCAGGTGATTAATGATTGATGTGTAGAACAATTAATAATTATGGCCTATTTAAAAATAGTCGATGTGAAATCAATTATCGGTAATTCTCATAAAATGCATTATTGTCACACAGTTATCTCACAGACACGACTTACCGGGTAAGTATGTAATCTTACTTTTTAATCCTCACCATGTCCATTAAAAGTATAATAACATGGGAAAAAAGTAGAAATTCAGGATGGCCGCCGCAACATTGTCAAAATGTCGCACCATTTTACAAATACTTTATGAGCACACGCTCTTTTCTATATCTGTATGAAAACCTCCATGAACGGTATTAGTTATTTCCGAGACGTCCTATGAGTCAAGATCAGGTTATTAATGCTTGATTTGTTAAGTAATTAATACTTATGGCCGATTACGAAATGGCCGCCATGAAATCAATAAATACTCCTAAAATGCTTTATTGAACATGTTGTGCATAATATAATAGTCATTTAAAAAAAACGGTCGTGGTATTTAATTTTGCATTTTAATTTTCAGTGAATCCACTAAAAGTAATGGTAAGTACTTTAATCTGAAATGGCAGCAGTGAAAATGACAAGAAAATATGCGTTTGTTCAGCTTTGGCCCCGGTTACCTAAAGCCTTGTCTCCTAAAAAATGAACATTCAGTTCCCTTTAATTTGTGTAATTGTTCAACATGTACCACGTAATATTCACTATAGAGATCACAGCCACCTTAAAAGTTATCTCAGCCACTACAAAAGTGATCTTGGCCATTAAAGAAGCGATCACACCCACTTTGAAAATGATCAAAGCCACTACAAAAGTGATCTTGACGACTAAATAAGTGATCATAAGTTATCTCAGCCACTGCAAAGGTGATCTTGGCCACTGACAAACTGGTGTCAGCCACCGAAAAAAAGTTATTTAAGCCACTACAAAGTGATTGTAGCCACTGAAGAAGTGATCACAGCCACTTTAAAAAGTATATAAACCACTACAAAGTGAGGGATCTTGACTACTGAAGAAGTGATTACAACCATTCTAAAAGTTGTCTCAGCCATGACAAAAGTGATTTCAATCATCGAAGAAGTGATTACAACCAATTAAAAGCTACCTCAGCCACTATAAAAGTGATCTTGACCACTGAAGAACAGATCACAGCGACTTTAAAAGTTATCTCAGCCAATACAAAAGTGATCTTGGCCAGTGAGGAAGTGATAACAGGCACTTTGCAAATTATTTCAGCCAATACAAAGTGATCTTGGCCACTGAATAAGTGATCACGGCCACTTTAAAAATTATCTAAACCACCACAAAAGTGATCTTGACCACTGATGAAGTGATTACAACCATTCTAAAAGTCATCTCAGCCACTACAAAAGTGATCTTTGCCACCAAAGAAGTGATTAGAACCACTTTAAAAGTTATCTCAGCCACTACAAAAGTGACCTTCACCACTGAAAAAGTGATCACAGCGATTTTAAAAGTTATCTCAGCAACTACAAACGTGATCTTGGCCAGTGAAGAAGTGATAACAGCCACCTTGAAAATTATGTAAGCCACTACAAAAGTGATCTTTGTTGCTGTAGTATATATCCAAAATAAGAAATACGGGAATTTCGTCGCTATATCTCGCTTAACTGGTAAATGCGCAGCACAAAAAATATAAAAAAAACTTTTGCAGTTCTAGTCTATGGACATGATTACATCATTTGGTCATATTAAGAAGACAAAGGAAAATTACCGATTTTTTGATGATTTTAGCCTGATTGTGTCGCTTTAAGATATTACATCAAAACCGTGTTTATGATATGACTATTAGGTAAACAATGTTTAATAATAAATTTATTTAACGGCGGTCATTTTGAAATCGCTGTAATGATTATTACTTGACAAATCAAGAATTATTCACCTGATTTTGACTTAATATATGCCTCTGAACCAAATAATACCGCTCACTGAGTTTTTCGTACAGAACAGAACGTGTGCTCATGAACTATTTTCAAAAGTTTCGAAAATATTATTTTTCCATTTTTACAGCGGCCATCTTGGATTGGTTCCTAAATAACATATTCTAGCAACTAAAATATACATAGATATATTCAGTGGATTCATTCAGCATTAAAATATAATAACAGACACAAAAACCGTGTTTCTGAGATAAAAATTAAGCAAACCATGTTCAATTATGCATTTGAAGATTAAGCATTGATTTCACGGTGGCCATTTTAAAATCGGCCATATTGATGAATTACTCTACAAATCAAGCACTAATCATATGATTTTCACTCAAGGGTTGTCTCTGATCCAAATGACACCGATCGTGGGGGTTTTCTTATATGATAAAACATGTGCTTCTAAAACATGTGCAAGAAAATGTGAAATTTTGAACATTTTCTTGATCATTTCTGGCAGCCATCTTGGATTGAGTCTTAAATATTACATTCCAGCATTTGTAAATACTTGAACGAACAATAAAATGTAAGATTAGACACACAAACCGTGCTTGTGATGCTAAATTTATGAAAACCATGTTCAATAATACATTTCGGGAAAAAACATGGATTTTATGGCGGCCATTTTGAAATTGGCCATAGTGATCAATTACTCGACGAATCAAGCATTGGTTACTTAATTCTGACTTAAGTGATGTATGTGAACGAAATGGTAGGCCTACCACTCATGATGACTTTCGTGCAGAAACGAGCCTGCTGTCCTAAACTATATGCAAAAAAATGAAAAAAAAGCAAATTTTGAAAAATTGCATTTTGCGACATATTTACAATATCCAAAATAGCTCTTAGAAGTAGGATGCTAGTGAAAAATTATATATTTTTTTACTATTTTATCTTCACAGATATATGACCTCATCAATAGAAAAATAAAAATAAATCCAAAAATATTTCATTTAAATGGCCCAACATTATCATGATTATAATAGAGTGAGAATGATGCGAAAATCATATTTTAGCGAATATTTTCTCTAAAAATCGGGTAGGTGTACAAAAGTGTCAAATTCTCAGCCCGCCCCCATTTCCGGCAATGTCATCAACCAGATTCTGTATCTAGAGACCCCTGGGAACAATTCTAGACATGTGGACAAATGTTGTACCGCCGGTTTAGGTAACTCCTTAAATATGGCTCTTTTTTGGTGTCTGCTGCTGTACTATAGCAGGTTCAACAACACTAGGACTTAGATCCATTTGGCACCTGTAGACAGAAATTGACACATATAGATCGAAGTCTCTACTGTGGTATGTACATTCCCGACCTGACTGACACAATTGGCATAGTAGTCTTTACCAAGGTTTGGCGACCTGACTAAATACTTTCACCCAATTTTCTCACTAAAATTACCGCAGTAGATAATCTGAAAAATACCCATGGAGGTAATATATAAGAAGCAGAGCTTGCCGTAATTTTCCAACATTATCTGCCTAAAATTACCTTAATAATGGTATAATAAAGAAATACATTTTTGAAATCGAATGTTAACTGTGAAATCGTGGAATTATGTTTCAATCCTAGTAGAGAAGTGAAAGCTCATTGCACTAGAACGAGCTCAATCTCAAAACGGAAACTATCAGAATACCCTTAATATATGAAAAAAATGTAATAACAAACCTTTTCTTGACATGCAAATTTACCATGTAAGTAATATAAGAAGCAGAGCATGCCATATTTTGTCCAACCTTACAGCTCAAAAATGTCCTGTGTACATTACCTCTGAAGGTAAAACAAAAGCATATAGTAAGACCTCCACTAAGCAGGCATAATTATAATAGCCTACAATCATGGACGAAGGAATGCAAAATCTGAATAATACAATATTACAAAAAGAAAAACGTTGATAGACGTCTGTTTTTATCTTGTCATGGATGTCCAGATGTTTAATAAGCATAATAAGGGGTTTTGTCAATTTAAAAAAAATCCGAAAATCCGAGAAAAACTCGAAAGTGGGTGGGTGGGTCAAGCCCCAACTCGGTGTTGTTTTCATGTTTCAAGAAAAAAATATAGGGGGGTGGGTGGATTTATTCTGACCAGTCTGAGCTTTTCTCGGATTTTTGGATTTTTTTTAACTTGACAAGACCCCTAAGACATAGTTGTCGAAAAATTGGAATGAGAATCATAACGGTCAGAGCTGTAACAGCCTTTGACTTCGCCTCGCGCTGTTACAGCTCTGACCGTTACGATTCGCCAGTTATATCTAATGCATGATGTGCTATACAGCAACGGATAACTTAATTTTATTTAAATTTTAGCCCATTTGAAGTTGTGTGTCGCTACCGCGACTCACAATTTCCAGTGGCAGAAAATTACTCATATTTGTTTAATTTGAGCACATATATATTTCAGTCCCAATAATAACGTTAGTGATTAAAAAACCGATTGAAAACGAGAATAGTCGTGAACAGCAGGCAAGGGGTTGGTAGATTTTCTCCCAAATCCCTATGTTTTCAACAACAAAATGGATAGAAACATATAAAAGGTAGCCTCAACCCTCACAACTCTGAAATATTTTTGTATAAACCATGGAGACCAAAGGTTTTTTTCAATTTGAAATCAGCATAAATATCTTAGTTAGCTCTTTCTGCTTCATTTAAATACCGTATGTTACATGTATGTTTTGCTTGCCAAGAAACAGATCAATGCTCACGTTGTCGGCCTAGAAGACAGACAAATGATCACCCGACATTACCACGCCGCTGAGCACGATGATAGTCGTTTTAAATTTGTTGTATTAGCTAATTAAAGCGACACAATCAGGCTAAAATCATCCAAAAATCAGTATTTTTATTTTGGCTTAATATAACCATAATTATGATGTAAACATGTCCATAGGCTAGAACTGCAAAAGTTATTTTTAATTTTTGTGTTGCGTATTTACAAGCTATATATATCTTTTATTAATATGTGCGATTAAACTATTTGAAATTGTAGCATGATTTTATTATAGTATAAGAAATTATGTTCGACTTTATTTAACATTCAGTCACATAAGCCTATTTCGACTTTTAAAGGGACTGGCCCGGGCTAAAATCATAAACACATCGGTGATTTTATTTTGGCTTCTTGATATGCCCATATGATGTAAACATGTCCAAATTTTTGACAACCATGTCAAAAATTAGAAATACGGGAATTTCGTCTCTATATCTAGCCTAACTGGTGAATGCGCAGCAGAAAAATTAAAAAACTTTTGCAGTTCTAGTCTATGGACCTGTTTACATCATATGGTCATATTAAGAAGCCAAAATAAAATCACCGAATTTTTGATGATTTTAGCCTGGGCCAGTCCCTTTAAGCAATTATGCATATTACATACTAGAACTGTGACCAGTCCCTCATATATACACTGCCATTCTTTCAAATATTTTACATTCAGGCCACTCATCACAAATACTAATTTTGTACTGTCAGACATGCAGTTAATTGAGCTGACCATTGCTGGTGGCATTAGGCTAGTCATTCTCTCCCACTGCAGCTCACGCTGACCAGAGAGGCCCGTGCACTCGAGCAAAACATGTTCAATAGTAATTTGTTGGTACGCTGGGCAGAGCTGACAGAGTGAGCTGTGCTTGTAAACATTACGCAACAATTGTCTGTACATAGCATCACCACCAATCAACATTCTGGCAACCACTTTACATTTATATTATGTGACTGGATTATTCATCACCACATACCACAACCAGAGTATGGAGAAGTCAAACATACAGTTTTTAAAAATTGACAAGCTATCATACATTAACAAATCTATCGAGTGTTTCATTTTATATTTATTATTTATAACTGATAACACCATATCACTCAAGGTTGACTTATTTATTTTGACCTGGTTCAAAAGATGTTCCGACAATTCAAAAATTTACAATGTCATATTTTTTACATGTTGTATATAAAATATACAAGGGACCACTAATTGCTGGGGCACGCTTAGTGACTGCAAAACTAATAAATGTTTGCATAAATATGTTAAAGGGACTGGCCCACGCTAAAATCATCAAAAAAATCGGTGATTTTATTTTGGCTTCTTAATATGACCATATGATGTAAACATGTCCATAGACAAGAACTGCAATTTTTTAAAATTTTTGTGCTGCACATTTATCAGTGAGGCTAGATATAGAGACGAAATTCCCGTTTTCTAATTATTGACAACCATGTCAAAAATAGGAAATACGGGAATTGATGCTGTTTTTTGTGAAATTCCTTGCAAATCATTTAATTGTGAAAAAATCAAACATTCATACCTTTTCAATAGGAGATTATCTAAAACTTTACCAATCGTGCACATCAGTTACCCGGCTAAGCCAAGCTACTCACATTGCGTGAAGCTCGGCCGCACTGACGACCATTTTTCCACAGCTGCCCGTGTAAAAAAGACAGTGACTCCGCCTACCGATAAGACGGTAACGGTGTTGGCCCTAGTCAGCTAGCGCGCTCTGGTGATCACAGTAGAGCCAAGCCCGCTAAAACATGGCGGTCAGTTTGTCAGAGCCTTGCGATGTCATCAGGGTACACATCAGTGTAATCCCCCTATAGTTATTTGGGTCGTTTTGATTTTTATTGCATTTTGGGATATGGACAATTATTCCACGTTTTAAACTTTCATGTCTATAGGCGTTTATCATCATCACAGAGAATAATCTACTGAGCACTAGGAAGGTACTACTACCTGCAAACTTCAGATGTTCGGCATATATGCCATCTGCCCACATGCCTTATTCAGATTTAAAGACTTGCCAACAGTTTCAACTTCTTTTGGTGTAAAACATTCTATATTGACATTTGGTAGGTTATTTTTATACACACAATCTCAGATGCTACATTGTTGTTCACTTCATTATCAATTTTTTTATCAGTACAGTTTTCAAAGTTTTCAAAGTATGTTTTCCAATGGTTTCTTATGTCTACCGGGTTAAATATATATTGACAATTTTCTACGTTTAGAGGACATGGTGTAGACTGGCGTGTCTTTATTCACCAAAAACCAAAATAGCTTTTGATCAATTACGCTGGCATCATTTATTTTTCTAATATAATCAACTTCATATTGGTATTGCGACTGGCGCTATTGATTACGTTGCAATTTCTTACATTTCTTGTAATTTATCCAAACTTGAGAGTCATCGTCACGTGGTCTGCCAATTTGCACCCATGCCCTCCAAGCTAACTTTTTATTACGACAAGCAATACTTAATGACTTTGACCAGTAAGGTTTCGTCCCATTATTTTTACGTATAAGCGGTAAGTGGTTACTTGCATTTACTAGTAGCTGAACAACATCTCTATACATATTGTCTATTGACTTACAACTTATATCAGCAATTTCGGACAATTGATCAATGTTATTTGCGGTATACTCAGACATTGAACCTTCCAGTTTGGTGTTATAGTCTTTAATTTGATCTTCGATTAAATGACGCCATTTTTATATGGTTTATATCATTCACATGCTCTGTGTTTACCTTCAATTGTTCAACCACATTTTAAGGTAAATCGGGAGATGATCTGATGTATTGAGAACGTGTTCCTCCATAACGCCACAATCAGATACCATATTTTTAAGATTACTACTATATGGGTCAGATCACCTGGAAATGTACAAATGGCCTCTTAGCGCTCAGATAATGGGTTGAAATTTAAAATTGCTCAAATTTACTTGTTATGCTTTTAATTCAGAAGCACAAACAGTAATCTAACTTACCATACCAATTATACTTCAAATCATGAAGAATTATAGTTTTTTTCAGCATAGAATAAAAACACTATCATTTTCCATGATGTGCCTTACATTTTTAGGTTGCAACTCTTAAAACCACCCTATGATGTATAGATAACCGATATATGCCTCCCATAATTGGCAGTGATATATTATAAACTATCAGAAATAATCGTATGAAATTTCGTGAATATTGGATGGATGGGTCCACTTGTAAATGTTTTCTTGAGACGCAGTCTTCTTTCTTGAAATGCCAATTTCAGCCTCCTTACTAACATCAAACACTGATTAATGACATACATTGTATCAGTAGACTCCCTGATGACATGACTGCTTCTATGACGCCTTTAGTCGATTTGTGAATATAAGAAGATAACGAATTCACCAATTCAATAATTTTTTATCACTGCTATGGCAACAGAAAATGCCGTTGAAATGTTAGGCACATCATGCATATCCTGCAATATCACCACATATGTTTCAAGTATCAAAACTGATGGTTTTAAAAACTAATATATATACAGTCTAAACTTTGTATGAATAACAAAGATTTTAGATAACTTTAGTACGATTTATATGAGTGATATACACAAAAAAATGTATTCGTATATGTTGGGAAAAGTTTAAATTAATTTTCTTCTTGTACATCGCAACACTGAGCACTCACATGGCCATGTGAAACTGGAGTTTATTACTGTTAATATCAGCCGTTTCACGTCGTTAATACTTTACCAGATAAGTTGAACCAACGAAAGACATTTAACTGCCTTACCTTACCACTACAAATGAACAACAAGTAATAAAAGTTAGGCACATCATACATCAGCAGAATTTTTTTCTAAAATTCAACTTTAAAATATCATTAAAATTCACGCTGGTATCCACAGGCAGGTTTAATATACACATTTTGACAAACTTTCAAGGGAAATGGTCTACTCCATCATAGTTTTTAAAACTGGTTTCACATCCAAGTGATGTGCCTAACTCAAATCTCAATACCGTACACCAAATTAATATGGATTAGATAAAAAAAAAATATTGAAACTATTCATATGGACAACACATACCGTTTATACAAATTAATCTGATTGTACAAATGTATAGGTGTCATTAATTGGGTTAAAACATTTGGTGGTGATGTGCCTAACGAAATGTTAGGCACATCACCTTGTAGCTAATTATTACCTACAACGTAGAAAATACATGTTCTAAGGTCATTCTCTATTTTTGCAATGATATTTAACAACTCACGTAAAATATGTGACATCATTGTGTTTACTTTGAGCCTCACTAATTGTATTACAAACATTGATTTGTTTCCCAAATTATTAATTTCATGATGTGCCTAACGGAAAAGTAGTGATCTGCGTTAAATATTTACATATTCTCACAATAATGGAATAATACAAAACATATCTAGGGCAGTTTGGTCTATGAAAATGGCAGAAAACAAATTGAAATATATCAAAAGTCAATGTATTGTTGACAATCATTGTGATATATATAGCCTGCAGAAAAAGTTAGGCACATCATGTCATGATATCAAACATGAACATTCTGCTGGTGTGTGAAGCATAGACAAACATAAAATACCCTTTTTATCGCTCAGCAAGGTCTTGAGATGATGAACTTAAGAACAGAAACATGGGAGTACTTAATTGCAAAGCTGTTTCTAATAGCTTGTTAAATTAATTGTCCTTTCCTATACAAGTCTACAGTATAATGATACTGTGCGTAATCTTTGTGGTAAAAGTTCACATAGTTTAGATTTTTCTCACCATTGATCACAGATGTTGAATGTCTGAAGCCAGCATGGTCCATACCCAGTTTATTCAGTTGAAAATGGTGAAAAATACGCATCCGTTTTAACGCACTGTTATGTTAGGCACATCATGATTTGGTGGAAAACATGCAATTTGATATAGATAAATAACGCATTTTTTATGTCGATCCGGCTCATATTGGAATCCACAGGTATGTTCAGGCATATCCATCAAAATAGTATTGACGTGTAGTCTATTCTGTCTAATACCACCTATGAAGCGAAAATGATGTGCCTATCTATTTCCTAGTATAATATCTGATAGGAGTCGCTGGCATAGAAGACTATGATTCACTGTCATTTTCTGTTGATCATTTTTAATAAACACCCGAAGCTTTATTATTGGGAAGGCACAACTTACCTCTTATGTTATTTCCTCATCGCAGTATACACCATAATGTACTTGTTAGGCACATCACAAACAAATTTTCGAAAGTGTAATACATTCAGGTGCCATCCCGAAATATGTTTTGTGCAGCTTTTATTTTTGTTTAAATACCTTATATATGTAGCAACTATGGAAAGTAACAAAAATATTACATATCAAGCCTGAATATTTGTGTAAAACTTTCGAAGTGTCGTCTAAATGTTAAAAGTGAGTTATTTGGACCCATATATGACACTGTCGGACTGAAAATAAGCACCAACGAGTCGTGAAACCTATACATTTTCATCAAGCTAGATATCTATCGAATATTGTTATGGTGTTTGAATAAGAAATATATTACTCATCAGTGAAGCTAAGGCCAGTATAATACTTACGACCACATTAATGGGCAATTGTACATTTCCAGGCGATATGACCCATATATACAGTGGTCAATATATGATGTACCTCCTATTTTATTTTGGTATTTATCTGATATATCTTCTATTTCAAGGCTGTATCGATCTATGAAATTTAAAATTTGTTTTCTATTCTTACTTGATTTGCCCCATGATCTTTTACTTTTAAGCGAGATATAAAGACAAAATTCCCGTATTTTCGAAATAAGAAATCTGGAATCTCGTTTTTATATCGTGCTTGACTGGTAAATGCGCAATACAAAAATTAAAAAAACAACGCAATTCTAGTCTATGGATACTGATTTTTGGATGACTTTAGCCTGATTGTGTCGTTTTAAATTATTGTTGTTGGGAAGAAAATGTGTGTTTAAACATCAAGATTTGTAAATGTTTGATACCAAGTTAAATAAATATGAGTAATTTTCACCCACTTGATGTTGTGGGGCGCGGTAGCGAGACACAACTTCATGTAGGTGAAAAGTTACATTGAATAATTTGGCGCTAGTCAGATTTATGTCAATTCTGTGAAACGCAGTGACGTCACTCGGTGAAAATAACGTTATATAACACCCCTTCCCCATACTTCATTCTGTGAAACGCAGTGACGAAACTCGGAGAAATCAAGTGAGTGAAAATTATTCAGATTTGACAAAATGGAGGTCGACTCTTTTCAAATCTTGCTGGTTGATGTCATATTTTATCTTGAACATATTTAAAATGTGGTACTTAATGTGTTAATAAAAAAATAAAAACCCGAATATATGCGGCACCGACGGTTAAAGGGTTAAAAGCTAGACGGTGTGTCGTACTGCTGATTTGATTGTTTTTATTTTCATTTTAATTTAAAACAATTTCCAGCTTCGAATTGCGAAAACAATACGTTTATTTATGATAATTGACATGTCAAAAGTAGAGTTATGTCATGAACTGAGCATCCATCACAAACAATCTTAACATTTTAGAGTAATTTTATTTTATTTGAAACCGTAAAAATACGGGTCTGGCAGGAATAGAATTAAACCAGTACTGAAGGGATGTTTATCCCCTACAACGCTGATACATTTGTTTGTATAAACCATGGAGATCAAGCGGTTGCTACGATTTGAAATCATCATAAATGTCGTAGTTAGCTCTTTCTGCCTCATTTGAAAACCTATGTTATCGGTCAATTTATTATTTTTAATTTTCACCTAAATCAAGTTGTGTTTCACTACTGTATTTAAATGATCTGAGAACAAACATTTTCAAATGTTGATGTTTAATCTCTCATTTCATTCCAAACAACTGTGTTTTAACCTACTAATAAAACAGATTTAAAAAGGCCGATTTTTAAATTTAGTCGTGCTAAGCACTTAAAAGGTGTGTGGTTTACAGCGATTTTTTTCAGGATTTCTGTGACTGGTGTGTGTGTATGAGGCGGGGGAGGGGGGGGGGGGGGGTGTTACAGATCATGAGTGTTGAGGAGTGGTAGCCCAGTAAACACAACACGTTGAAACAATGTTGAGTTAATGTTGGCCCAGCGACGTAGCCAGCGCTGATTCAACGGAATGAGATACTTGATTGACAAGTCCAATCACCGAATGCCGCCTCTGTTTGCCTGATGTGATCAACAAATGTCGTCATCCCTCCACAAGCCAACCATGAAAGCTTGACAATATATGGATTCTGAACAAGAAAAATAAGAAAGAGAAGAACGAGAAGAAGAAGATTTTATATAAATATGAAAACGATGAAACTTTTGATTTATTTCAGGTACATAACCCGTCGCACATTAAAAATGGGTCATCAATAACATTATTATTTACGGTACCGGAAGCGTTTAAATTAGGTTAATTGGCCCATTGGCCATCTTCTGAGTCAAGAAATAGGCTTGTGCAAAAAATTAAGTTGATCCATCACTATTATTGTGAATAAAATAAGGGATTAAACAGGAATATTTGAAAAAATTTGGTCATAAAATAAATATGAGTGATTTTCACCCATTTAAAGTTGTGAGACGCTGTAGCGACATACAATTTCAAGTATATACAAATTCAAATAACATAACTTCGCAGAAAAAAGTGTTTAACCTTTTCAGGTCTGAATTTACCATTGTCATCTACATCCACTACAAGCCGCGAATTGCTGTCGCAATTCTCGACTTGTAGTGGATGAAGATGATTTGATGTGGTTTAAAAATTAAAGAAAATTACCATGTATTGGTAAACCAGTGTCGTGGAAATTTCCGTTCAAAAAATCTACGATCGTAGGAAAATTAGGTCTGTTTTCAGGGATGTAAAATGATGCTGTAATGCATTATGAAGGTTTAAAGGGTTAAATAGTAAATGACCAGCAAACGGGATTAGGCCACTCTTTTTTCTGTTGTGGGGATTTTATTAAATTAGTCACGGCTGCTCCCACTGTAGTTTTGTTTGCGAAGAAATCGTGACCACTATTATCATGAAATGAATCAGTCCTCCGGAGGTGGGTCTATCCCCAGGGGAGCTCAAAACACGTTGTTTTGCATACACCTTCAGTGATGCGTGACAAAATCGTGAGAACAAAAACTGACGGAGTTAAAAACTCGTCGCAATGAAAATTCCTGAAAATGAAATTTCTTTAAACTGAAAATTTGCCAATAGTAAATTTGTGAAATAAAAATTTGTTGTCGACGTTTTTCTCATGAATATAGAAAACTTTCACAAATAAATATTTTCTACGAGATGTTTGTTACCTATAGCTTACTAATGTTATCATTGTCTTCATGAATGATTACATTGATACTTTTGCTTCTATGGGCTTATAATGCAGACCCATCTGAAGCCAGAATGTACGAAATATTTTTTGTAAGGTCAATGGTTGTTCGTTCTTCGACGTAATGAAATGAAATTACCCCTTTCACTGCGGATGTCGCACTAATGCGACATTGTGCTACACTGCGGATGTCGCATTACTGCGACATTACATAACTAGCAATTAGGTGATTCACTTGGTTGTGGTGGTGACGGCTCCCAGGCACCCTTATCGCCACGCAAGCGTGATAGGTAGGACGTGGATGTCTCCAAGCCTTTCATACCCGATAATGACGTCATAATATAAAATAATAACTATGACTGGGGATCTCCAGTTATGACGGATCTAGTGATAAAAGGGTCAATTTCAAATAATTACACAATGTGACGTCATAATTTTGAAATAATTACGCAGCGAAAGAGTTAATGGGGTTTAGGTCACCGCACCTATAGGCTAAACTGGGCCAGGTAAAAACTCCCGAAGATGTTGAGACGAATGAGATGATACTGCCCTCCAGACGCAGGATTCGAAATTCGAGCCCTGGCGGTCTGAGGCGAGTACGTTACCTCTCGGTCACGGAGGCCCCCCGCAATATTGAATCTTTGCGATTGAGCTGGGACGAAACATTTTGTTTTCTTTGAATCTTGGAGGCCAGAGTGTGGTTTGAACCCGCGATCTCCGACTTTCCAAGCAGACAGCTTTAACCACTGCACCAGGGCCCCTGCCCTGTTGTTTGACGTAGGCGCCCCGCGCAACGATGGTCACCCTGGTGTTACAGGCGTCCCAGAGAGCAAAATTGAAATTTACAAAATACTTCTTGACAATTAAGTATTCAACTGTTCGGTTATATTTTCATTAGTTTGGAGCTGGCATTGATGAAGGAAGCCCAGACACGAAGAAAAATACCCCTTCCATATCGGTAAAAAGTAAATAATTAAGTGTAAATTATTACTGTACTTTTACTAAAAAAAAATGTTTGTAAATGTTATCTTTTCATGCTGCCATTTTCGTACTGCTTGGATGCGTGTCTGAAAGCTATTTTTCAAAATACAAATTCTGCATAGGAAAGTTATGTTCACTTGATTAAATCTCTGTATCACTTGTGCATGAGCCCTTCAATAGTGTGACTGCATTTCAAACATAATATGGGACCTCTATAGATACTCGAAAAGGGTGTGACATAGTCACAGCTGTGACATTGCCACAAATTAAAGAAAACTAAAGATTCACATTCACACTCCTCTTACGAGTAACTATTCTTGTTTATTTCTTACACTCATGACCGACATATTTATTATATTTTGTTAGATAAGTCTCTATGTCACGTTGAGGAATGCATAAGGTTTATTCCGGGGATACTCTAGCTATTTGCTGTCATGCTGTTGCCAAATGTCTTTAGAGGTTAGTTGATATAATAAGACATGTTATGTAGTAATGTATTTACCGTGAAATAAGAAATATTACATTTTAAAAAATATTTTATTGTTTTTTTTATCAAATGACAAATGTTACATTTATTATATTACCATGGTTAGATGCAGTCAATACACTTTCTCTTCTAAATTATCAACTACATGGTTAATGTTGCTACCAGTGGGACACCTGGTGAATGGCATACTATAGCTATACTGATTTTCCTCACATGAACTGAATTTGGTGATAGAGAGGATAACGATTTTTTTGTACAACAGCCTGCTGACAAAATATATATTTCATATTCAATCTGACGACTAATGAAGGAAGAAGTTCATATGACAAGTAAATCGGTCTTTATTTCGAATTTTATAGGATAAATGTGCGACTACAACAGTGACGTTTTATTAATTAATTATTCACCAGGAGCGTATGTATATATGTATATTTACAGAAACACTGATATAATTTATTGGTAATTAGATTATTCGATTTTTATTTCGGACATGTATAGCAAATGCGCAACACAAAAATTAAAAAAAAAACTTACGCAATTTTAGTCTATGGACATGTTTACATTATATGGTCATATAATAAGTCAAAATACATATTTTATGATGATTTTAGTTCGCTTTGATCATCTGTGATTGCTTTGTGAACGTAAATGTGTTTTACTTTACCGATACCATTGCTGTTCGTCTTTTATCACATGTATTTGTTGACAAATTGTATGCTTACTCATGGTGTTGAATTTATAACCACTACATCTATTTGTGAATCTTTGCTCAAAGTTATTATTTTGTGTTTCGTGTTTATTGTTTATAAATCAGGTTTCCACCCACCTCCTAAGAATCATTTTACAATACATTTTTTTATTGAGATTATCTTTGTCAATTATTTAAAAAAATATTCCGACGTACACTTAATAGTAGATCAGCCAACACCGAAAAAACAAAAGTTTGCGGCATGGAGGGGTATTATTATAGCCGGCACCCATGCTAAATCGATCACTACACAGGCACCCACTTTCAACAACCACCCCTCCCCCTCTACACCATATAGCCTATGGTCATATATTTTAGAAGGTTAAACTCAGTTAATATGTAAATTACTCCTCAACTGAAGAGCAACAATAATTGCAGACGACCGTTTGTCGTCGACATATTATGACAACATAATAAAATATTAGTAAACTTGATTCTATTTTTAATGTTAAAATTGTGTATGAAACATACTATATTTAATTCAACCTCAAAAGATTCAAAATTCTGATTTTGTAAATATTTTAATTGCTAGCATAAAAATAGAAAAAACTATTTCTAAAAAATAAAATATAATAATCGATAAATTACATTGTATGAAACATAAATGGTCAAATTTGAAAAAAGTGTCTTTCACGTCTTTCAACGTTCTACTTCAGGCTCTTTCGCCAGCCTCAGAACTTATATATTAAAGATATAAAATATGGAGAATATTTATATTTCGTATGTACCTCTGCAAATTTATTAATTTTTTAAAACAAAAAAGAACAATTTAGACAAATTATGAATAAAAATGTAAATTTAAATATTACCACTTAGCAGGTAAATAGTTGATGGGGATACAATATTTGATTTACAATATCAAGCATAATGCTGTATTTGTTTAACAAATCTGAAACGTGTAATTATTAGTCAAGAAACACTGTCTCCAAAAAGTGTCAAAGTTCCAAAATATCGACGCTCCGGGCATTTCTAGTTTCCATTGATATTTTAAGGGTTCCGCAAGTAGGTGCTAGGGTTCTTGTTGAGGTGCTTTGTTAGGGAAGATTTTTGAGTAAAAAATCTGAGTTTTACGACCATTATAAAGCATCTTTCTCACAAGCAGGTACATGTTTATTGCTGTCAGATACCCTGTTCTCTGTGGGAACAGGAGTTCAGGAGTTTAACCGATATCCGTCAACCGTCAACCGTGTTTTTGTCTCATGCAAAAAAATACAGTTGACGGTTGACGTCAAATGTTGGTATGTAACTTTATTCCATTGCAACTGACTAGTTCCGCGTCTACGTTTCGCTCTGTTGCTTCGTCAAGACTGTCTGACACGTGCCGTCTCCTGATATATGCAAGTGCATCATGGGAAGGAGGGTCAAGGCAGCAGGGGACCCCCCCCCCCCGTGGACTACGGGTTCCAGGTCCGCCCGGTATCTAAGGTCCGCCTGTCTCGGCGGACCGGTAAAACGAGTTCAATGAGAGAAGTAGAAGAATCACATTATAAGGGGTGGTGTCACAGAAGTAACAAAGTGTCCAGAAGAGTAATTGGACTGAATGAGTAAGGTGATTAAACGGTATTAGCAATATGTTCTTATTATTAAAAAAGTCATCATTATAGTGTTCGGACGAAAAAGTTGAGTTCCCTGATAAAGTTGGAACTCTTGTAACGGTTGCAGCGGTGAACAACCAAAGGTATGACAGATAGATTATAAAATAGCATATAATCAAAGTTTTATTTGTGTAAAATAACATATAGAGACATAGCGCGGTGGCACGTATCAAGTGGAGCAAATTGTAGCAGAGGGTTGATTACTCTTTCCACTTCATTTGAATGCCTATGTTAGACGTCAGAATCTGATTCCGACGTCTAACGTCTATCCCGTGATGTAATGTTTAAACCTGCACTATGTATACAATTTTATAATCAATTGTGAGAGCGATTCGCGGCTTGTATTGGATGATCGCCCACTGGTCATCTCGGGGGTGGGAGGGGGGGGGGGGGTGTCACTTATTGTGTGAGGGTAATGTAGCTCTATTACCTGCAATGATAAAGGATGGTGTGAACCTACTCAGACATCATAGAATATGTCAATCCAGGATAAATTCACGATCTAAGTTGTCAATAAATTTTCAATGATTTCCTGCTTGAATAAAATTACATATTTACGGCTAAGTGTCCCTTTTTTGTGAATAAATATACACAGAGTTTTAGTAAGTATTAAAGATTATGCCAGCTGCTTAAAACATGATAAAAATTTAGGGCTACCAGTTTTAATTATCACCTAATTAACAATTGCTGGATGAATGGCGGCCATATTGGAGTTTTCACGTTTTTTATGGTCAAATAATGGCCAAATTATTTGGAGCAAGGATTTTTATTCGAGTATATTAATTTATCTAACATCCTGCAAAATTTGACACGTTTGTCCGGCATGTAAATATATCGGTGAAATTTGTCCCTAAGCCACCTCACTATGATACACATTGATGGCATCATGCATTGATAGCAACAACTTGATCAATATACGAGTTTCACATTCCATTTGGTCACTGATTTTGTGTTATTGTATTTATTCGTTTAATCCCGTACTTCATGTTGCAGCGCGATTTTTTCTAAAAATCGTCAAAATGTGGGTCAGCCCACTTGTGCATGATGCCATCCAAATGTCCAGGCATACATACACTTTTAGAAACAGCTTTTAGAGACAGTGTGTATTATAGGTCTATCATGTATACCTCCCGAATAATTATACTAACAGTTAACAACATTTGTACAGTCCCAGATTGGATCCAAACAAATTTACCTCAAATGCTTTTGCAAACAAAAAAAAGTCGAAAAACATGACCTGAATAGGCCGATGGATGTATATAGTTACAACACTTACACCAGTTATTATAGGCTTTTATCTAGTCTAATGAATAAATGAAAGCCCATAATAACTGAACTGTTTGATATTAAGTATATTATGGATACTAATTTACAGCATTGATATGTTTTTAAAATATTTTTTCTTTCACTATGAGGTGGGTTTGCGGGAGAAATTGAACAGCCGACAAATAACTGGGTTCTAAAATAAGGACTGTACAATTCCTGCCAAAATATGATTTTAAGCACTACGTTAATACTGAGACTCTATGATGTTTCTCTCTATATATTGTTTTCTTGACTCACTCTAATTTTCTTCGTCTTCTACTGCCAGAAAATTATATATGGCGTGTTTCTGTCACACCGCTTTCTGTTCTCTGCTGTTTTTCTTTGTATATTTCTTTCATTGATTTCATTTGCGGTCATATTTTTAGTATTATTCTACATTTTCTCTTTTCCTTACTATTTTTGTCCACTTCTGTCTTCCCTTTTCACACTCATATTGGATTAATTAATAGAAACATAAAAATAACACTTAAATGATAACTACTTATGTTAAGATAATGAAGGCGTTATATCCATGCTACCCCCTACTACAGAGATAACAATTTTCTAGATGGCAATTTTCGGGGTACATTTTAACAAAATATGTTAAAAATGTACCCCGAAAAAAACATATTATGGCTTTATATTTATAAAACATATCCGTTAAAGCTGTGTGTGTACACTTTTTCAACAATATTTGATGGAGTATTGTTTGCAATTCTAGCAATTTCATAATGAAAACATTTCCTTCGCAATTTATGCCTGAGTTGAATCTGTCTAATATTATTTCTAAAATGATTATTATAATTCTGAGTTTGTGCTGCGGTAATTGTATTTAAATGTAAAAAGTAATCTGGAAGGTTGTAACCTCACCGTCATCACCTGTGCGACAAAATTCAATCAATGCCTTACCGTTATCATTTGAGGTTTTATCTCGAGAAGTTCTTTAATGAATTGAAGTATTATAATAATCAGAATTACAAACAGGACGTTAGTATTTCTTGAGCATGCATTAAAATCTCCTGTGGTAATTTATAAGTATATGTATTGTCATGAGTTTGATCAAAGTCAACAATGACATTTAGTATCTGTTCAAAAACATTGAATGCATTTTTTTTCTGACTGAAGAGCCAGATGACTCTACATAGCTGACACACATAAAAACGTGTTCTACATTTAGGCATTTTTTGTCCAGTTTTATTCAAAATATACAATAGGTGCAAGGCATGTAAACACGTATGCAACCATCCATTCCCGGCTTAGAATGTCGTGGTCGGACAAAAAAATAATGTAGGGATGTGTTTTAAGTTCAAAGAACACACAAAGTTGGACAAACCTACAGGAGTCGGGAAACACTGCCAAAACACCGATCACAGTGTGTCTATTACCAACACCAATGTCCTAGAAACAGAACTAGTAGCTTAGACATAAAGTCAAGGAGACAATTCAAATACGCCAACGACACCCGACCATGAACAGGGACCAAGGCAACCAGCTACCACCCATCTACCACAAGATCATTCCGATGTCTGAGCCATTTCACCGCCAGAACATCAGTATGTGATCAAGGCTTACCGTGGCAAGTCGAAACATCATAAGATTCAAAAACAATGTTTCAAAGTTAGTACAATTTACTACTATCTGATTGTTTTTTGGAACCATGAATAACATTCGCCGCATCACTAGACAATAGTGCTTGTAAACTTTTAGAAAAGAAGATGCGAAATATTAAGCCAGTCTTGATTCGTTTTCTCGGTGTTGTAATTGTTAATCTTTATACTTGTAAGTGTTTTGCTTAATACACAGTCCCGTTTGAGAAGATATATCCACTAATAGAGTATATACAATAGGTAATTCTATAATTGGACTTTACAGTGGGAATATGGACGTATGACCTACTATGGGGAATTATTCAATTGAATCTTACAGTAGCAATAAGGACATAGAGTGGGGAAGTCTGCTTCCACACAATGAGGTTGGTCTCCATAAACATTGACTCTGGTTATCTCTTTATCAGTAACTGTATAATTATCCTCAGAGATCGAGTGTTTAACTGTGCTCTCATACAAACCCATGCTTGGCTTTGTGGTCACCTGTATTTGATAAAATATCTCGGTGGCATTCATGTTGTCCTCCAGAACAGCCACAAATTCATCAGCAGTTTTGCTTTCTTTGAATTTGAGAAGATCATTATGAGGCGCATTTTTTTCTGCTCTATTTATTGAGTGAAGAAAGAGTTCCTCGCATAAATCCCTTTTGTCTTTTGTTAGCTCGTTGCCATGTTTGACAAAGGCTTCGGCGGAAGCTATCACATTGGGATCTGTGACCTCCACGTTTGTCCATACTAAGCATAAACTCCAATGTGATTCCAAATCTGCGTCTTCACAAGTACGATCTGCAGGAATCTCCTGAAACAAACTTATTCCCCGTGACGCATTGGACGCTACTTTTGTGACACCTTTGAATGAAATCACATCTTGAAATGTAGCATGAACATCAAAAGGTGTTGTTAGGCGTTGTGAGTTTATTTGGAGATTTTTGTGTATTTCGGGGTATTTGCTTATGAGTTTTGGAGGTAAGCGAATTGAGAAAAATGGATTACGCTCTTCATATTTTCCTTGCAGAAGATAGCGAACAGTACTAAATCGGGCCCCATGATCAGACATTAAGATTAGTAAGGTGTTATCAAAATAACCCCGATCATTCATATACTTAAGTGTGTATGCTAATTGCTCATCAGCAACAGTGACATAATTAATGTGATCATGTGAGAGTTTTGTGTGGAAAATAAAACTAAATTTTAATCGTAATTGATAGCTTTCAAACATATCTCTTGCCGAGTTGAGCAAATTAACGTGTTCAGGAACAGAACAAAAGCGAAATGGTTTACTTGATATTTTCTTTTGTGCTCGATAAAGAAAGAAATTCCTCATGTAGTGATCCACTGGTTGTTTGTCAAAGCCCAGCATGCTGCTGTGAAAGGTTCCAGTTATGCCAGTCCCTCTCAGGTCTTCTTCTGCCCATTGTGTAGCATATCCTAATTTCTTCAAATCATCCCAGATCCAAGGATATCCATCTAGCTGAGTAGCTCCTGCGATGCCGGTTCTTGCCTCTGGGAGCTCGCTCATTTTCATCCCAATCAATAAGGGAAGCATATTCTGTGCAGTACCATCACCAGCCACATTATAACCATTCAGAACCACAGCACCGAGGGATTCTGTTAAGTAAGCAAGTGTTTTAAGCAGACTTCTCTTCCATGCAAGTCTCGAAAGTGATTCGAATCCCATCATAAAAATATTTAATCCTAATGCTCCTGCTGGTAGATTTGGCATAACATCAGTGTCATGTGGCAGCACTCCAGAATGAGTGTTATCATATAACTGGCCATCAGAGGCCGTACAATTAACATATATAAAATCTGAGGGTAAACGAGTTCCATTCTTGATAGACTTGATAATAACCCCAGACTTCACCTTATAATCAGTCTCTCTTTCCACAGACGTGCAAACACATGTAATATTACCGTGCAGTTTTTCAGCACCTATGTTAATATATATAGAAAAGTTGCCTATGTAAATCCAGTCTGCTTCTCCTCTGTCACAGTTAAGGACAAATGACTCTTTAGCCATCAAATATTTAATGTTAGATGGCCACAGCTCCATCGTGGGATGTTTACATAGTGTTTCTAATACATTTGTTACGTTGCGCTGATTACCTTTTGTGTTCAGATTATTCTGTCGGTATGGATCTGTAGGAAGCTGAGATTTTGAAGCCTCCTTCAATAATGTACCGCGTGAATCTTTATGAATCCCCGGGTATTGTTCTCTGAATGACTGTACAACATGCTTATTGTATGTTGGCATCATAGTATCTGTTGTAAATTTCAAACATACAACTAGACTTATCCAAATCAGTATGAGAGAGACTAACCACATTGTTTAATGTGATGTTTACAATTTTAAATTTTGTCATAGTAAGTAAGTAAGTAAGTAAGTAAGTAAGTAAGTAAGTAATTTATTACCAATAGACCCGTGGCCCACCGCTTGATCGGCTTTAGATCACCAGGGTTCAAATTTCAAATCATATATACTCATCCCGGCATTGATATTTTTCCACCATCATATCCTTGCAATAATACATTTGCCTTTTTGCTCTTCAGAAAAAAAACAGTACAATACATTTTCAAAAAAATACATTTGAAACTAAACAAAACAGTTCAAGTTGAGATAGCCATGAGACTTACGAATTAAAAAAAGCTTTAAAAACAAAATTTGCAAGGTTACATACAGTTTTAGTATCTTCATTCGACATAAATTCATGCATATTAGGTTTTTTTATGTAATATTCAGGTATGTACCTACTTCTCAGTTGTTTATATAATTGACGAATACAAATAATGTGATATTCATCCTTAATATCATCACATAACATACACTTCCTTTCATCAACAGGAGTCGGGTGTGGTTTATGCCATCGACCACTTTAAATAGCTAGCCTATGATTACTTGAGCGTAGTCTACCTAGAGTAATTCTATGTGATTCTGTTTTTACAATTCCAAGGTATTTTGAAGCAAGTAAATGGTTATGAAGTAAAATAAAATATTTCCCCCTTGATATATTCTGAAGTTCATAATGCAGTCTTTGACCATAATTATCTTGATTACGCTGATTAAAAATTCTAAAAAATAGCTTGTCGTTTTCAACACTTTGATAGAGCCATACATACCTAAAACCTAACGTTTCCAATAAGTTTTTTAGCCTTGATACCCAGTTAACTTTTCCATTTTGTGTGTCACATAATAAAACATTATATACAATTTTTGGTAAATAGAGTGTCATTCTATTTCATAATCTTCAGCCAATATTTAACAATTCCTACGTATCTTACACATTGCATATTTGTTATACCTAGTTCATAGTATACAATATTATTTACAGTGTTATATTTTAAATGAAAAAATCGCTTACAAAATTCTAAAATAACGCGTTCAATAGCTTCTCCTTTATGAAATCACCACACCTCGCTACCAAAACACAGAATTGGCATAATCATGTTATCAAAAAGATTACAGTATACATCATGTGTTACATCAAATTTGTTTAATAACTTCATAAGTGAAAATACAGCTTTCTGCGCTTGTCCTGCCAACTTTTTCGATTTTCCAAGAAAGATCTCCCAATAGAGAATACAGCTCCCGAGTATATAAAATGTTTCACGACTTCTAGGTTGTTTCCCGTCATAATACAGTTTATCTCTAATTGAAAGCCATTGTACATTTTGTACAAAATTCATTTAATATGGTAAACCTTGCTGTAGCTTGTTTCTACTGTATGACGGTATTACTGCATCATCTTCATAATTATAAAAGTATTAACATTCGTGTAAGGCTTATATTGATACTTTCAAATTTGCTAGTTCTGAGAGTATTTTCGATGTCATTCAAATACATAGCAAATAAAAAAGGCGACAGACATTCCCTTTATATTACCATTGAAATAAATTTTAAATGGCGTCATAAATAACTGTAGCAAAGCCACCGGGATGTACCTTTCTCGTATGGCGAGTCTCAAATATGTATTTGTTCGCAATATTTTTGTCATTGTAGGTGTATGCTGCTTGTAACCTAGTAACCTGTGATTACCGTGATTGCAAGAAAAAAAGGTCAGATTCAACACTGCTTCTTTATACTATAACTGATCTGCCAACTGATCACAATGATATCGAAGTGTGGACTGAAGGTACAATGGAAATTGTGGTTAGTCTCTCTCATACTGATTTGGATAAGTCTAGTTGTATGTTTGAAATTTACAACAGATGCCAACATACAATAAGCATGTAGTACAGTCATTCAGAGAACAATACCCGGGGATTCATAAAGATTCACGCGGTACATTATTGAAGGAGGCTTCAAAATCTCAGCTTCCTACAGATCCATACCGACAGAATAATTTGAACACAAAAGGTAATCAGCGCAACGTAACAAATGTATTAGAAACACTATGTAAACATCCCACGATGGAGCTGTGGCCATCTAACATTAAATATTTGATGGCTAAAGAGTTATTTGTCCTTAACTGTGACAGAGGAGAAGCAGACTGGATTTACATAGGCAGCTTTTCTATATATTTTAACATAGGTGCTGAAAAACTGCACGGTAATATTACATGTGATTGCACGTCTGTGGAAAGAGAGACTGATTATAAGGTGAAGTGCTGCCACATGACACTGATGTTATGCCAAATCTACCAGCAGGAGCATTAGGAATAAATATTTTTATGATGGGATTCGAATCACTTTCGAGACTTGCATGGAAGAGAAGTCTGCCTAAAACACTTGCTTACTTAACAGAATCCCTCAGTGCTGTGGTTCTGAATGGTTATAATGTGGCTGGTGATGGTACTGCACAGAATATGCTTCCCTTATTGACTGGGATGAAAATGAGCGAGCTCCCAGAGGCAAGAACCGGCATCACAGGAGCTACTCAGTTGGATGGATATCCTTGAATCTGGGATGATTTGAAGAAATTAGGATATGCTACACAATGGGCAGAAGAAGACCTGAGAGGGACTGGCATAACTGGAACATTTCACAGCAGCATGCTGGGCTTTGACAAACAACCAGTGGATCACTACATTAGGAATTTCTTTCTTTATCGAGCACAAAAAAAAATACCAAGTAAACCATTTTGCTTTGGCTCTGTTCCTGAACAATTTAATTTGCTCAACTCGACAAGAGATATGTTTGAAAGCTATCAATTACGATTAAAATTTAGTTTTATTTTCCACACAAAACTCTCACATGATCACATTAATTATGTCACTGTTGCTGATGAGCAATTAGCATACACACTTAAGTATATGAATAACCGGGGTTATTTTGATAACACCTTACTAATCTTAATGTCTGATCATGGGGCCCGATTTAGTACTGTTCGCTATCTTCTGCAAGGAAAGTATGAAGAGCGTAATCCATTTTTCTCAATTCGCTTACCTCCAAAACTCATAAGCAAATACCCCGAAATACACAAAAATCTCCAAATAAACTCAGAACGCCTAACAACACCTTTTGATGTTCATGCTACATTTCAAGATGTGATTTCATTCAAAGGTGTCACAAAAGTAGCGTCCAATGCGTCACGGGGAATAAGTTTGTTTCAGGAGATTCCTGCAGATCGTACTTGTGAAGACGCAGATTTAGAATCACATTGGTGTTTATGCTTAGTAAGGACAAACGTGGAGGTCACAGATCCCGATGTGATAGCTTCCGCCGAAGCCTTTGTCAAACATGTCAACGAGCTAACAAAAGATAAAAGGGATTTATGCGAGGAACTCTTTCTTCACTCAAAAAATAGAGCAGAAAAAAATGCGCCTCATAATGATCTTCTCAAATTCAAAGAAAGCAAAACTGCTGATGAATTTGTGGCTGTTCTGGAGGACAACATGAATGCCACCGAGATATTTTATCAAATACAGGTGACCACAAAGCCAAGCATGGGTTTGTATGAGAGCACAGCTAAACACTCGATCTCTGAGGATACTTATACAGTTACTGATAAAGAGATAACCAGAGTCAATGTGTATGGAGACCAACCTCATTGTGTGGAAGCAGACTTCCCCACTCTATGTCCTTATTGCTACTGTAAGATTAAATTGAATAATTCCCCATAGTAGGTCATACGTCCATATTTCCACTGTAAAGTCCAATTATAGAATTACCTATTGTATATACTCTATTAGTGGATATATCTTCTCAAACGGGACTGTGTATTAAGCAAAACACTTACAAGTATAAAGATTAACAATTACAACACCGAGAAAACGAATCAAGACTGGCTTAATATTTCGCATCTTCTTTTCTAAAAGTTTACAAGCACTATTGTCTAGTGATGCGGCGAATGTTATTCATGGTTCCAAAAAACAATCAGATAGTAGTAAATTGTACTAACTTTGAAACATTGTTTTTGAATCTTATGATGTTTCGACTTGCCACGGTAAGCCTTGATCACATACTGATGTTCTGGCGGTGAAATGGCTCAGACATCGGAATGATCTTGTGGTAGATGGGTGGTAGCTGGTTGCCTTGGTCCCTGTTCATGGTCGGGTGTCGTTGGCGTATTTGAATTGTCTCCTTGACTTTATGTCTAAGCTACTAGTTCTGTTTCTAGGACATTGGTGTTGGTAATAGACACACTGTGATCGGTGTTTTGGCAGTGTTTCCCGACTCCTGTAGGTTTGTCCAACTTTGTGTGTTCTTTGAACTTAAAACACATCCCTACATTATTTTTTTGTCCGACCACGACATTCTAAGCCGGGAATGGATGGTTGCATACGTGTTTACATGTCTTGCACCTATTGTATATTTTGAATAAAACTGGACAACAAATGCTTAAATGTAGAACACGTTTTTATGTGTGTCAGCTATGTAGAGTCATCTGGCTCTTCAGTCAGAAAAAAATGCATTCAATGTTTTTGAACAGATGACAATACATATACTTATAAATTACCACAGGAGATTTTATTGCATGCTCAAGAAATACCAACGTCCTGTTTGTAATTCTGCTTATTATGATACTTCAATTAATTAAAGAACTTCTCGAGATAAAACCTCAAATGATAACGGTAAGGCATTGATTGAATTTTGTCGCACATGTGATGACGGTGAGGTTACAACCTTCCAGATTACTTTTTACATTTAAATACAATTACCGCAGCACAAACTCAGAATTATAATAATCATTTTAGAAATAATATTAGACAGATTCAACTCAGGCATAAATTTCGAAGGAAATGTTTTCATTATGAAATTGCTAGAATTGCAAACAATACTCAATCAAATATTGTTGAAAAAGTGTACACACACAGCTTTAACGGATATGTTTTATAAATATAAAGCCATAATATGTTTTTTTCGGGGTACATTTTTAACATATTTTGTTAAAATGTACCCCGAAAATTGCCATCTAAAAAATTGTTATCTCTGTAGTAGGGGGTAGTATGGATATAACGCCTTCATTATCTTAACATAAGTAGTTATCATTTAAGTGTTATTTTTATGTTTCTATTAATTAATCCAATATGAGTGTGAAAAAGGAAGACAGAAGTGGACAAAAATAGTAAGGAAAAGAGAAAATGTAGAATAATACTAAAAATATGACCGCAAATGAAATCAATGAAAGAAATATACAAAGAAAAACAGCAGAGAACAGAAAGCGGTGTGACAGAAACACGCCATATATAATTTTCTGGCAGCAAAAGACGAAGAAAATTAGAGTGAGTCAAGAAAACAATATATAGAGAGAAACATCATAGAGTCTCAGTACTAACGTAGTGCTTAAAATCATATTTTGGCAGGAATTGTACAGTCCTTATTTTAGAACCCAGTTATTTGACCGCTGTTTAATTTCTCCCGCAAACCCACCTCATAGTGAAAGAAAAAAATATTTTAAAAACATATCAATGCTGTAAATCAGTATCCACAATATACTTAATATCAAACGGTTCAGTTATTATGGGCTTTTATTTATCTATTAGACTAGATAAAAGCCTATAATAACTGGTGTAAGTGTTGTAACTATATACATCCATCGGCCTATTCAGGTCATGTTTTTCGACTTTTTTTTGTTTGCAAAAGCATTTGAGGTAAATTTGTTTGGATCCAATCTGGGACTGTACAAATGTTGTTAACTGTTAGTATAATTAATCGGGAGGTATACATGATAGGCCTATAATACACACTGTCTCTAAAAGCTATTTCTAAAAGTGTATGTATACCTGGACATTTGGATGGCATCATGCACAAGTAGGCTGACCGACATTTTGACGATTTTTTGAAAAAATCGCGCTGCAACATGAAGTACGGGATTAAACGAATAAATACAAATTAACACAAAATCAGTGACCAAATGGTCAGCCCTGAATGTGAAACTCGTATATTGATCAAGTTGTTGCTATCAATGCATGATGCCATCCATGTGTATCATAGTGAGGTGGCTTAGGGACAAATTTCACCGATATATTTACATGCCGGACAAACGTGTCAAATTTTGCAGGATGTTAGATAAATTAATATACTCGAATAAAAATCCTTGCTCCAAATAATTTGGCCATTATTTGACCATAAAAAACGTGAAAACTTCAATATGGCCGCCATTCATCCAGCAATTGTTAATTAGGTGATAATTAAAACTGGTAGCCCTATTTTTTTATCATGTTTTAAGCAGCTGGCATAATCTTTAATACTTACTAAAACTCTGTGTATATTTATTCACAAAAAAGGGACACTTAGCCGTAAATATGTAATTTTATTCAAGCAGGAAATCATTGAAAATTTATTGACAACTTAGAACGGGAATTTATCCTGGATTGACATATTCTATGATGTCTGAGTAGGTTCACACCATCCTTTATCATTGCAGGTAGTAGAGCTCCATTACCCTCACACAATAAGTGACATCCCCCCCCCCTCCCCCCCCCCCCCGAGATGACCAGTGGGCGATGCTCGTCTTCTCAGATGAGAGCAGATTCAATCTGTCGATCACGACTGCGTGTTAAAGTTTGGGGTGTTAAAGTTTGGTGGACACACGGTGAGAGGTTCCCAGAAAAAAACACTTCCTGATCGTGTGGGGTAGCTAAGAATTCACCCCTCTATCCGCACGAGGTACCGCTTGCCACTGACAGTCACGCTGGGGCTAGGTGTGGGGGTGCATCGGTTGGGAGAGGGGGTTACTCTTTATCATGTTTATGGGCGAAGGTAGTGTATAATGACAGATGAATCGGTTGGTTCAGATTGCATCGTGGCATGATATGTACCCCATGAGATGTATTGTCCTGTTTAAAAACTTGTGCGGGCCTGCTGAACAAATATATAAACAGCTTTCATGAACAGAGCAGGGACGATGATATATGATCCTGGCAATGAAGGTTATGCGCTTGTCTATACCATTACAAACTCAGATTGTGTTCCATAGATGCCAGGGTTCTTATTAGTTGGTTGTTGGATTATGTTGATACTGGTTCCATGGAACGAACCTTGGGCTGTTGTTGATAGAGGATTGTGATCCAAATTATGTAATGCGCCATTCGTGAAGATTCCCTTTTGCATGTTGAAAAAACAAACCAGATTGTCAACTTGAAATTATTTACACATTGAAATGGATATATCATTCTAATAATAATATCAAAATTATGCCCTTCTGCGTAATCGCGGTGCATTTCTTTCTTCTTTAGCATATTCTTCATTTCTTTAGTGAAACTTATAACTATCCTCCTATCATCAGACTGCTCCTGTAAACCAGAGTCAGCAAAATGTGTTTCTTTAGACGTGTCCTATTAACATTCACATTTTCTAGCTTTCACTAACACACTTCAAGACAGAGGCTCTAGCTCTCGCTTTCTCAATTTCTACATGTGGATTATGATTATGATTTTAGACGAACTAGCGATACCTATTTTTTGTAGATTGTCAAGCAAGATCCATGAGGTTTCGCACCAGATGCAACTAGATCACCATAAGTCAATGTTACTATCATATCCTGTATCCTTAAGCTCAAATGACATTTTTTAACGAAACTACAGCTTATGTTAGATTGGATTTGGGCATCGTCTACCTCTTGTCTTAGTTTTTGTCGTTTTCTCTCTCTCTCTAGCTTGGTTTGAATTGTTGAACTTTTGATGACACGAACGATGCCATATTTCGCAGAAATATCCCGGTTCTACCCTCTACTCAATGTATATCACACACCTCAACTGGTAGCGTACTTCTTGAACATTGCTAATAATATTACAATGTAATTTTAAAGCATCATATTTTTTCTTTATTTGAGGACACGACAGTTGCGCGGTGATAATCTTTTGACAGATTATACACGCCTCCCAGTCCATGATTTTGTATGTAGGCACCGTGTATGTTATATGTTATACAAATAGCTATTATTAGATTGTATAGTCCATTGAGCATCTATGCTATGTAACGTTAATCTTGTTCAGTTGTATACATCTAGCATGTCAATGATGACACGTGATTTAAAACAAATATGTACCTAATACCTAATGGCTATAGCTAAAATGCAAATCGTTATTCATTTGCGAGCGTCAATGTGCAAATAGACGACAGACTAACTCAATATTTACAATAAAGAACAGGTGCAATTGTGGCATGACTCAAATCAGAATTACCAGATTGTACTATCCCTAACTGAGTGCACTTTATTAATGTTAGGGGCATAATATATGGCAAAAAGCCTGGAAAAGGAGTTCTTGGCTTGAAAAAAATGCAAAAAAACCATCAAATCCATTATTTCATCATAACTTTTGTAATAATAAAAATAATTTTTGGTGCAAGGATTTTTTTAATCCATACATGTCACTGAGTCTGTGTAAAAAATTGGCACGTTTGTCCGGCAAGTAAATATAATGTTGCTAAGCCACCTCACTATCAGGGGTAGTCGAGGTATATGGTATATCGGGGATATTTGACTTGAATCTTCCGTCATAAGTGAATGGTTTTGATATCATTTGCATACAAAATCTATATCGCAATTGTCCTGTAATTAGGTTGGAAATTGTCGGGTCAATGCAGGACTCTAGTGCCAGATATTCACATTTGAGACGGCTGAAGTGCTATATATTTTTTAAATATAGGCTACGTCAGACCATTATGAATGAAAATAAATAATAGAGAAGTCTTTATTAAGTAGCCACTGGTAATCTCAATAGATAGTAAAAATGCATCGATTTTTCTATAAAAATACCTATATATAACACTGCTAGAACGTGGCTCGTTATCCCACTATAAAATAGTCAAATATGTTGAAACGGTTAAGAAACAGTGTTTTAAAATAGTTTCCAATACTCGAATCTCCTACGATTATTTTTGATGTTATAGAAGACATATAAATTTATGAGGATGAACCAACTGTCAGAAATTCTGTTTTAATTTGTGTGAGGTTAGGCTATATTTTAAGCACAGCAACCATCTTAACATAAAACATTTGTATAACATTTATGCAAAGTCGGTCCAACGTCTTCGACGTTGATCCAACATTGTATAAATATTATACAAATGTTTTGTGATGCAATGTGGTGCAAAGGCAAACAGCAATAACTGCTTTAATCTTTTCAGGCCTAAATTTACCATTGTAATCTTCATCCAATACAAGCCGCGAATCGCTCTCACAATTGATTATAAAATTGTATACATAGTGCAGGTTTAAACATTACATCACGGGGTAGACGTTAGACGTCGGAATCAGATTCTGACGTCTAAGATCGATCCCCGCACTGAAAGAATAAAATATTTATAATGGCCGTAGACCAATAACATAGGCATTCAAATGAAGTGGAAAGAGTAATCAACCCTCTGCTACAATTTGCTCCACTTGATACGTGCCACCGCGCTATGTCTCTATATGCTATTTTACACAAATAAAACTTTGATTATATGCTATTTTATAATCTATCTGTCATAACTTTGGTTGTTACTTTTACTATTCATCTCCATTTTCACCCTTCTGACATCATCCATCAAACTTTTGATACTTACCTTGATTATTCACCGCTGCAACCGTTACAAGAGTTCCAACTTTATCAGGGAACTCAACTTTTTCGTCCGAACACTATAATGATGACTTTTTTAACCCTTTGAGTCACATCATTATCTTCGCAAATCCAGCAAACAAGGGCATTCACCCAACTGTGTTTTAATGTTGGACCACCGTCTTCGACGCTGGCCAAACATTGGAACAACAATGGATGAATGCCCCATGTATGCTGGGAAGGTAGATAAAAGATAAATAATGACGTCACAAGTGCGCGCTCTTTATGCAGCGTATGTGACATCATATAATGACAAGGCTATTGGGTTGTGCTTAACTATAAATGTATTGGGCGCGCTTTCAAGCGCGGTTGTGACTCAAAGGGTTAATAATAATAACATATTGCTAATACCGTTTAATCACCTTACTGATTCAGTCCAATTACTCTTCTGGATATTTTGTTACTTCTGTGACACCACCCCTTATAATGTGATTCTTCTACTTCTCTCATTGAACTCGTTTTACCGGTCCGCCGACGGCGCCGAGACAGGCGGACCTTAGATACCGGGCGGACCTGGAACCCGTAGTCCACGGGGGGTCCCCTGTTGCCTTGACCCTCCTTCCCATGATGCACTTGCATATATCAGGAGACGGCACGTGTCAGACAGTCTTGACGAAGCAACAGAGCGAAACGTAGACGCAGAACTAGTCAGTTGCAATGGAATAAAGTTACATACCAACATTTGACGTCAACCGTCAACTGTATTTTTTTGCATGAGACAAAAACACGGTTGACGGTTGACGGATATCGGTTGAACTCCTGAACTCCTGTTCCCACAGAGAACGGATCCCTGACAGCAATAAACATGTACCTGCTTGTGAGAAAGATGCTTTATAATGGTCGTAAAACTCAGATTTTTTACTCGAAAATCTTCCCTAACACAGCACCTCAACAAGAACCCTAGCACCTACTTGCGGAGCCCTTAAAATATCAATGGAAACTAGAAATGCCTGGAGCGTCGATATTTTGGAACTTTGAAACTTTTTGGAGACAGTGTTTCTTGACTATTAACTACACGTTTCAGATTTGTTAAACAAATACAGCATTATGCTTGATATTGTAAATCAAATATTGAACCCCCATCAACTATTTACCTGCTAAGTGGTAGTATTTAAATTTACATTATTATTCATAATTTGTCTAAATTGTTCTTTTTTGTTTTAATAAATTAATGAATTTGCAGAGGTACATACGAAATAGAAATATTCTCCATATTTTATATCTTTAATATCGGTTCTGAGGCTGGCGAAAGAGCCTGAAGTAGAACGTTGAAAGACGTGAAAGACACTTTTTGCAAATTTGACCATTTATGTTTCATACAATGTAATTTATCGATTATTATATTTTATTTTTAAGAAATAGTTTTTTTTATTTTTATGCTAGCAATTAAAATATTTACAAAATCAGAATTTTGAATCTTTTGAGGTTGAATTAAATATAGTATGTTTCATACACAATTTTAACATTTAAAATAGAATCAAGTTTACTAATATTTTATTATGTTGTCATAATATGTCGACGACAAACGGTCGTCTGCACTTATTGTTGTTCTTCAGTTGAGGAGTAATTTCCATATTAACTGAGTTTAACCTTCTAAAATATATAACCATAGGCTATATGGTGTAGAGGGGGAGGGGTGGTTGTTGAAAGTGGGTGCCTGTGTAGTGATCGATTTAGCATGGGTGCCGGCGATAATAATACCCCTCCATGCCGGCGATAATAATACCCCTCCATGCCGCAAACTTTTGTTTTTTCGGTGTTGGCTGATCTACTATTAAGTGTACGTCGGAATATTTTTTTAAATAAATGACAAAGATAATCTCAATAAAAAAAGTATTGTAAAATGATTCTTAGGCGGTGGGTGGAAACCTGATTTATAAACAATAAACACGAAACACAAAATAATAACTTTGAGCAAAGATTCACAAATAGATGTAGTGGTTATAAATTCAACACCATGAGTAAGCATACAATTTGTCAACAAATACATGTGATAGAAGACGAACAGCAATGGTATCGGCAAAGTAAAACACATTTACGTTCACAAAGCAATCACAGATGATCAAAGCGAACTAAAATCATCATAAAATATGTATTTTGACTTCTTATATGACCATATGATGTAAACATGTCCATAGACTAAAATTGCGTAAGTTTTTTTTTTAATTTTTGTGTTGCGCATTTGCTATACATGTCCGAAATAAAAATCTTATAATCAATAAATTATATCAGTGTTTCTGTAAATATACATATATACATACGCTCCTGGTGAATAAATAAATAATAAAACGTCACTGTTGTAGTCGCACATTTATCCTATAAAATTCGAAATAAAGACCGATTTACTTGTCATCTGAACTTCTTCCTTCATTAGTCGTCAGATTGAATATGAAATATATATTTTGTCAGCAGGCTGTTGTACAAAAAAAATCGTTATCCCCTCTATCACCAAATTCAGTTCATGTGAGGAAAATCAGTATAGCCATAGTATGCCATTCACCAGGTGTACCACTGGTAGCAACATTAACCATGTAGTTGATAATTTAGAAGAGAACGTGTATTGACTGCATCTAACCATGGTAATATAGTAAATGTAACATCTGTCATTTGATAAAAAAAACAATAAAATTTTTTTAAAAATGTAATATTTCTTATTTCACGGTAAATACATTACTACATAACATGTCTTATTATATCAACTAACCTCTAAAGACATTTGGCAACAGCATGACAGCAAATAGCTAGAGTATCCCCGGAATAAACCTTATGCATTCCTCAACGTGACATAGAGACTTATCTAACAAAATATAATAAATATGTCGGTCATGAGTGTAAGAAATAAGCAAGAATAGTTACTAGTAAAAGGGGTGTGTGAATGTGAATCTACGTTAGTTTTCTTTAATTTGTGGCAATGTCACAGCTGTGACTATGTCACACCCTTTTCGAGTAACTATAGAGGTCCCATATTATGTTTGAAATGCAGTCACACTATTGAAGGGCTCATGCACAAGTGATACAGAGATTTAATCAAGTGAACATAACTTTCCTATGCAGAATTTGTATTTTGAAAAATAGCTTTCAGACACGCATCCAAGCAGTACGAATGACAGCATGAAAAGAGAAAATTTTTAAACATTTTTTTTTTGTATAAGTACAGTAATAATTTAGACTTATTTATTTACTTTTTACCGATATGGAAGGGGTATTTTTCTTCGTGTCTGGGCTTCCTTCATCAATGCCAGCTCCAAACTAATGAAAATATAACCGAACAGTTAAAAACTTAATTGTCAAGAAGTATTTTGTAAATTTCAATTTCGCTCTCTGGGACGCCTGTAACACCAGGGTGACCATCGTTGCGCGGAGCGCCTACGTCAAACAACAGGGCAGGGGCCGTGGTGCAGTGGTTAAAGCTGTCTGCTTGGAAATTCGGAGATCGCGGGTTCAAACCACACTCTGGCCTCCAAGATTCAAAGAAAACAAAATGTTTCGTCCCAGCTCAATCGTAAAGATTCGATATTGCGGGGAGCCTCCGTGACCGAGAGGTAACGTACTCGCCTCAGATCCCAGGGCTCGAATTTCGAATCCTGCGTCTGGAGGGCAGTATCATCTCATTCGTCTCAACATCTTCGGGAGTTTTCCTGGCCCAGTTTAGCCTATAGGTGCACAGAGGTTACCTAAACCCCATTAAATCTTTCGCTGCGTAATTATTTCAAAATTGTGACGTCACATTGTGTAATTATTTGAAATTGACCCTTTTATCACTAGATCCGTCATAACTGGGGATCCCCAACCATAGTTTTTATTTTATATTATGACGTCATTATCGGGTATGGAAGGCTTGGAGACATCCACGTCCTCCCTATCACGCATGCGTGGCGATAAGGGTGCCTGGGAGCCGTCACCACCACAACCAAGTGAATCACCTAATTGCTAGTTATGTAATGTCGCAGTAATGCGACATCCGCAGTGTAGCACAATGTCGCATTAGTGCGACATTCGCAGTGAAAGAGGTAATTTCATTTCATTACGTCGAAGAACGAACAACCATTGACCTTACAAAAAATATTTCGTACATTCTGGCTTCAGATGGGTCTGCATTATAAGCCCATAGAAGCAAAAGTATCAATGTAATCATTCATGAAGGCAATGATAACATTAGTAAGCTATAGGTAACAAACATCTATATTTAAATATTTATTTGTAAAAGTTTTCTATATTCATGAGAAAAACGCCGTCAACAAATTTTAATTTCACAAATTTACTATTGGCAAATTTTCAGTTTAAAGAAATTTTATTTTCAGGAATTTTTATTGCGACGAGTTTTTAACTCCGTCAGTTTTTGTTCTCACGATTTTGTCACGTATCACTGAAGGTGTATGCAAAACAACGTGTTTTGAGCTCCCCTGGGGATAGACCCACCTCCGGAGGACTGATTCATTTCATGATAATAGTGGTCACGATTTCTTCGCAAACAAAACTACAGTGGGAGCAGCCGTGACTAATTTAATGAAATCCCCACAACAGAAAAAAGAGTGGCCTAATCCCGTTTGCTGGTCATTTACTATTTAACCCCTTAAACCTTCATGATGCATTAAAGCATCATTTTACATCCCTGAAAACAGACCCAATTTTCCTACGATCGAGGATTTTTTGAACGGAAATTTCCACAAAACTGGTTTACCAGTACATGGTAATTTTCTTTAATTTTTAAACCACATCAAATCATCTTCATCCACTACAAGTCGAGAATTGCGACAGCAATTCGCGGCTTGTAGTGGATGAAGATGACAATGGTAAATTCAGACCTGAAAAGGTCAAACACTTTTTTTCTGCGAAGTTATCTTATTTGAATTTGTATATACTTGAAATTGTATGTCGCTACAGCGTCTCACAACTTTAAATGGGTGAAAATCACTCATATTTATTTTATGACCAAATACTTTCAAATATTCATGTTTAATCCCTTATTTTATTCACAATAATAGTGATGGATCAACTTCATTTTTTGCACAAGCATATCTCTTGACTCAGAAGATGGCCAATGGGTGATTTAATATAAATAATAATGTTATTGATGACCCATTTTTAATGTGCGACGGGTTATGTACCTGAAATAAATCAAAAGTTTCATCGTTTTCATATTCATATAAAATCTTCTTCTTCTCGTTCTTCTCTTTCTTATTCTTCTTGTTCAGAATCCATATATTGTCAAGCTTTCATGGTTGGCTTGTGGAGGGATGACGACATTTGTTAATCACATTGGGCAAACAGAGGCGGCATTTGGTGATTGGACTTGCCAATCAAGTATCTCATTCCGTTGAACCAGCGCTGGCTACGTCGCTGGGCCAACATTAACTCAACATTGTTTCAACGTGTTGTGTTTACTGGTCTACCACTCCTCACCACTCATGATCTGTAACACCAACACCCCCTCCCCCGCCTCATACACACACACACACCAGTCACAGAAATCCTGAAAAATCGCTGTAAACCACACACCTTTGAAGTGCTGAGCACGACTAAATTTGAAAATCTGCCTTTTTAAATCTGTTTTATTAGTAGGTTAAAACACAGTTGTTTGGAATGAAATGAGAGATTAAACATCAACATTTGAAAATGTTTGGTCTCAGATCATTTAAATACAGTAGTGAAACACAACTTGATTTAGGTGAAAATTAAAAATAATAAATTGACCGATAACATAGGTTTTCAAATGAGGCAGAAAGAGCTAACTAAGACATTTATGATGATTTCAAATCGTAGCAACCGCTTGATCTCCATGGTTTATACAAACAAATGTATCAGCGTTGTAGGGGATAAACATCCCTTCAGTACTGGTTTAATTCTATTCCTGCCAGACCCGTATTTTTACGGTTTTAAATAAAATAAAATTACTCTAAAATGTTAAGATTGTTTTTGATGGATGCTCAGTTCATGACATAACTCTACTTTTGACATGTCAATTATCATAAATAGACGTATTGTTTTCGCAATTCGAAGCTGGAAATTGTTTTAAATTAAAATGAAAATAAAAACAATCAAATCAGCAGTACGACACACCGTCTAGCTTTTAACCCTTTAACCGTCGGTGCCGCATATATTCGGGTTTTTATTTTTTTATTAACACATTAAGTACCACATTTTAAATATGTTCAAGATAAAATGTGACATCAACCAGCAAGATTTGAAAAGAGTCGACCTCCATTTTGTCAAATCTGAATAATTTTCACTCACTTGATTTCACCGAGTTTCGTCACTGCGTTTCACAGAATGAAGTATGGGGAAGGGGTGTTATATAACGTTATTTTCACCGAGTGACGTCACTGCGTTTCACAGAATTGACATAAATCTGACTAGCGCCAAATTATTCAATGTAACTTTTCACCTACATGAAGTTGTGTCTCGCTACCGCGCCCCACAACATCAAGTGGGTGAAAATTACTCATATTTATTTAACTTGGTATCAAACATTTACAAATCTTGATGTTTAAACACACATTCACAACAACAATAATTTAAAACAACACAATCAGGCTAAAGTCATCCAAAAATCAATACTTTTATTTTCGTTTTTTTAACATGGCCATAGTATTTGAACATTTCCATAGACTAGAATTGCGGGTTTTTTTAATTTTTGTATTGCGCATTTACCAGTCAAGCGCGATATAAAAACGAAATTCCCGATTTCTTATTTCGAAAATACGGGAATTTTATCTTTATATCTCGCTTAAAAGTAAAAGATCATGGGGCAAATGATGTAAGAATAGAAAACAAAATTTACATTTCATAGATCGATACAGCCTTGAAATAGAAGATATATCAGATAAATACCAAAATAAAGTAGGAGGTACGTCATATATTGACCACTGTATATATGGGTCATATCGCCTGGAAATGTACAATTGCCCATTAATGTGGTCGTAAGTATTATACTGGCCTTAGCTTCACTGATGAGTAATATATTTCTTATTCAAACACCTATAACTATATTCGATAGATATCTAGCTTGATGAAAATGTATAGGTTTCACTGTGTTTCACGACTCGTTGGTGCTTATTTTCAGTCCGACAGTGTCATATATCATGTATATGGGTCCAAATAACTCACTTTTAACCTTTAGAAGACACTTCGAAAGTTTTAAACAAATATTTAGGCTTGATATGTAATATTTTTGTTACTTTCCATAGTTGCTACATATATAAGGTATTAAAAAAAAAAAAAAGCTGCACAAAACATATTTTGGGATGGCACCTGAATGTATTACACTTTCGAACATTTGTTTGTGATGTGCCTAACAAGTACATTATGGTGTATACTGCGATGAAGAAATAACATAAGAGGTAAGTTGTGCCTTCCCGATAATAAAGCTTCGGGTGTTTATTAAAAATGATCAACAGAAAATGACAGTGAATCATAGTCTTCTATGCCAGCGACTCCTATCAGATATTATACTAGGAAATAGATAGGCACATCATTTTCGCTTCATAGGTGGTATGAGACAGAAATAGACTACACGTCAATACTATTTTGATGGCTATGACTGAACATGCCTGTGGATTCCAATATGAGCCGGATCGACATAAAAATTGCGTTATTTATCTATATTAAATTGCATGTTTTCCACCAAATCATGATGTGCGTAGCATAACAGTGCGTTAAAACGGATGCGTATTTTTCACCATTTTCAACTGAATAAACTGGGTATGGACCATGCTGGTTTCAGCCATTCAACATCCGTGATCAATGGTGAGACAAATCTAAACTATGTGAACTTTTATCACAAAGATTACGCACAGTATCATTATACTGTAGACTTGTATAGGAAAGGACAATTAATTTAACAAGCTATTAGAAACAGCTTTGCAATAAGTACTCCCATGTTTCTGTTCTTAAGTTCATCATCTCAAGACCTTGCTGAGCGATAAAAGGGTATTTTCTGTTTGTCTATGCTTCACACACCAGCAGACTGTTCATGTTTGATATCATGACATGATGTGCCTAACTTTTTCTGCAGGCTGTATATATCACCATGATTGTCAACAATACATTGACTTTTGATAATTTCAATGTGTTTTCTGCCATTTTCATAGACCAAACTGCCCTAGATATGTTTTGTATTATTCCATTATTGTGAGAATATGTAAATTTTTAACGCAGATCACTACTTTTCTGTTAGGCACATCATGAAATTAATAATTTGGGAAACAAATCAATGTTTGTAATACAATTAGTGAGGCTCAAAGTAAACACAATGATGTCACATATTTTACGTGAGTTGTTAAATATCATTGCAAAAATAGAGAATGACCTTAGAACATGAATTTTCTACGTTGTAGTTATTAATTAGCTACAAGGTGATGTTTCAACCCAATTAATGGCACCTATACATTTGTGCAATCAGATTAATTTGTATAAACGGTATGTGTTGTCCATATGAATAGTTTCAATATTTGTTTTTAAGTAATCCATATTAATTTGGTGTACGGTATTGAGATTTGAGTTAGGCACATCACTTAGATGTGAAATCAGTTTTAAAAACTATGATGGAGTAGACCATTTCTCTTGAAAGTTTGTCAAAATGTGTATATTAAACCTGCCTGTGGATACCAGCGTGAATTTTATTGATATTTTAAAGTTGAATTCTAGAATTTTTATCTGCTGATGTATGATGTGCCTAACTTTTATTACTTGTTGTTCATTTGTAGTGGTAAGGCAAAAATAACGCAGTTAAATGTCTTTCGTTGGTTCAACTTATCTGGTAAAGTATTAACGACGTAAAACGGCTGATATTAACAGTAATAAACTCCAGTTTCACATGCCCATGTGAGTGCTCAGTGTTGCGATGTACAAAAAAAAAATTGATTTAAACTTTTCCCAACATATACGAATAAATTTTTTTGTGTATATCACTCATATAAATCGTGCTAAAGTTATCTAAAATCTTCGTTATTCATACGAAGTTTAGACTGTATATATATTAGTTTTTAAAACCATCAGTTTTGCTACTTGAAACATATGTGGTGATATTGCAGGATATGCATGATGTGCCTAACATTTCAACGGCATTTTCTGTTGCCATAGCAGTGATATGTAATATTTTTGCTTTCGCAATCATCTTGTTATCGCATGTTATTATATAATAACAATAATAATAAAAAAACATTGATTACTGCGCTAAACAGACTTTAGGGTCTCATGCAACTAAATATCAACAGCATCAATTTTAGACCACGTAGGCCTACGTCTCAATTACCCCGAAATAGGGATACACATGAGAAGCACACATAGATTAATAACCAATAAAAAATACGAGAATTGTCGGGTTGGAGGTCTCCAATGCCTCTCCCGCCCCCCAACCCTACCACTTCACCGACAGTTTAATCCACGCTTGTTTCTCTCTGTCTTGAAAGGTTGTGAGAAGTTTTTCTGATTCGAAGCGGAAATTGAGTCTAAAACGGACCACAACACGCGTGGCCTCAGATAGTGTTGACACCGGTTGCTATGCAGCATCCCACCATCGAGTCCATGACATGCATCCGAGTCAATGCGCCGGCACGGCGTTGGCGCGGGCCAGCGCCGTACCGGCGCAGTGGATGGTCCATCCATAATCTATGGAACATGCACGCTTCCTTGGTTGAGTGATCCTGGGGGAGGGATTCTCATTCGCAGATCTCGAGTGTGAGATCAATGTCGCATGTCCACCGTTGCCGTAAACAGGACGATGATTGACGCCGGGACGCGCTCTCTGTAGTATATCAGGCGATAATCGACAATATATCCAGAAGAAGCAGGCCGTTCATCGACGTGTCGGTCTTTTTCTTGCAGGCATGGCAACGTGACATCGTAAAAAGGGCGCGGCTAGAAACCCAGACAATCTGCAAGAACGTTAAAACCATGCTGCTCTCAGAGAGAAATTTTTTTTAGTCACTGGCGCCGTGACGCCACCGAAGTGATCATTAGTCTGGATTCTCAAAAGATGGATTTACTGGTGACACAGTCTGTGAATAGTTGGAGGGCTTGCGCCAGCGTCCTCTTGCTGATTGCTGCCATAGCAAAAACAGGTAAGCTGCCACATTCTGGGTAATCCAAGTTCTAGGAGGTTCTTTGTTGTATATAGCAAAGTAAAGTAAAGGTATTGTGTTGTGTATATGTGGGAGCCCTCTCTGGTATACTATACAGCCTAAAGATATCGAACTATATTTAGTTTGGACGTACCTTCGTCCAAACTATTGTTTTTCAAGTGGATACTTTATTTTTATTTTTCTACCGGTGTTTTTTGCGCATCTATTTCTCACTCAGATTTGACGTATTCGACTTGAAATTTGAACACGGTGGTCTTGGGGTAGTCATGTAGGGTGCTATAGCTTTTCTAATCGATTTGACCAATAGCGTGTCTTTAAGCTGTCATATCTCGAAAACGGTGCGTCTGAGACGAAAAAGGAGCGAAATTTCGGTCCTCGACTAAGTTGACCTACTGTACTAGAAAACAACGGTGGGCCCTCCTTATGATGGCATATGTTTTCCTTCAAATGGTCGTATCTCATAAACTGTGTGTATGAGGATAGAGTCTTTTTATCCTCTAGAGGACAGTGTTGAATTGATCGAATTCAAATTCGTACACATTGACCGCTGGATCATGCTGGTCACGTAGGTATCACTTTTGTAACTCTTTGATATTGCTTTTCTAAGCGATCCGACCAATAGGCGGGGTTAAGAGTCACAAAAACCCCACTGACAATACATTACAAAAATTTTAAACTGTCATATCTCGAAAACGGTGCGTCTGAGACGAAAAAGGAGCGCAATTTCGGCCTTCTAGATGGCTCTGGCTCCGGCTCTAGCTCTGTCTTTGGCTCTGTCTCTGTCTGGCTCTGGCTCTGTCTCTGGCTCTGGCTCTGACTATGTCTCTGGCTCTGGCTCTGTCTGTCTCTGTCTATGGCTCTGGCTCTGGATCTGGCTCTGGCTCTGGCTATGGCTCTGTCTCTGGCTCTATCCCTATCTCTGTCTGACTCTGTCTCTAGCTCTGTCTCTGTCTATCTCTGGCTCTGTCTCTGTCTGTCTCTGGCTCTGTCTCTATCTGTCTCTGGCTATGTCTTTGGCTCTGACTCTGTCTCTGGCTCCGGCTCTTGCTATGTCTCTGGCTCTGGCTCTCTCTCGTGCTACTTCAGAAACAATGGACCCGTCCAAACTCACTAGCACGTTAGTGGTAGTTCCTTCTAGTTTATATCATTATCCTAATCGTAGTATGAGTATGGTACAGACCTGAGAGAATATTTCGTTTGTAGTTTTGTAAAAAAAACTCTAGCTGGAGAATGTTTTCAAGCGTTAAACTTAATTTTTATGTTAAAACTAAGCGTCAAAGGAAATGTTGATGAAGACAATATTATTTATTTATTTATGTTAGACCACACGAAAGTCTTTAAGAAAAAGCTGAGTCTGCCATGGATCAATAAAACCAGAGTCGCTTGTTCTCTATAATCACGATGTCTCCATTGTCCAGCTCGTGTGAATGCTATTTTCAAAGCATTGTAAAGTGTAGTTTATAAAGTAGTGGCAGCTCTTTGACAAAGGATAGCATAGTTACAAGCCGCACATATTATTACCTGCAAACATAGGATCCACAGCTGGACTGATGAAGGGTTATAGCGTCTCTGTCAAATCCCCTTTTGGAATCCTTTATAATCATAAGACGGTATTGACACGCTCGAATATCTAATATTTACAGCGAGTGTAAAGCTATCTTAGCAAACAACATAGAGTGAGCAATTGCTGGATCAATATTGGGCCAGCGTCGTAGACGGTGGACCAGCATTGATCCAGGAATTTTATGTTTTTTGTGTTTTTTTTTATTGTTGTACATGTTTCCAAAAAATAAAAACTTGGATAAGGGGGTGGGTGGGTGGCGTCTGGCCATTCCGAGTTTTTCTCGGCCTACTGTCATTATTATGTTGTTGAGTAGGCAGAATACGAATCGCGTCCCAAAACGATTCTAGAAAATTTTGGGAGTGTGATTCTTACAGTGTGTATGGTGCATGGCGGTTCGAAAGGGTACGGGACGGTACAGGAGGGTATGGTTTTTTTTAGCATGTTAGAAAATCATCCCAAACCCTCCGAACCACTCCCTTCGGCTTGAAATTCGTACGGTGCGTATCTCGGATTGTATTGATTAGATACACACGTGTATAAAAACGGATGGTATACGGAAATTATCATTAAATGTAGTTCGCATGATATGCAATGTAATCGTTATCGGACGTATCGCCATTCTTGAAGCTGGCAATATCTTCTTGCAGTTCATGTAGCAAAGTGATGTTTTGGTCCAATTGCTCTCTTCTCATCAACCATTCCTTCACTTAAAAAAACGAACATGCAATCGTCTTCTGGTTTCTTCTCTCTTTGCTTCTTCTTCTTCTTCGTCTTCTTCTTCTTCTTCTTCTTCTTCTTCTTCTTCTTCTTCTCCTTCTTCTTCTTCTTCTTCTTCCTTTTCTTCTTCTTCTTCTTATCCTTTCCTTCTTCTTCTTTTTTTTTCTTCTTCTTTTTCTTCTTCTTCTTTTTCTTCTTCTTCTTCTTCTTCTTTTTCTTCTTCTTCTTATTCATCTCCTTCTTCTTCTTCTTCTTCTTCAAATTCAAGGGTTGTTGCTGCACATGAAACTAGCCCCCATGCCTGCTACAGCCAGTTATGGTTCTCTGTTGACCTTGTAATAAAGATATGTTGCTTGCAAGACTTGCAAGACTTTTATAGCTGAATGGCCATTTTTCGGATTGTTCAGGGTCCTTTACAGTACGTAAATTTTAGCGATAATGTATTCCATAAAGCATGATCATGACCCTGCATGCGCAATTAAAAAACAGTGACACGGTCACTCGATATCACATCGCAGCGGCGAAGTCGACCGCATGACTGTTTACTTGACTTGAATGACGAGCGCATGGCAACATCGATCATTTTCGCCGGATCGGCGGATATGGGGCAAATACCAGACAATGCCAGCGGACAGCCGATGATCGGTTACGCGAGAGTTCCGAGTGGATTTGTGACCTATAATAAGGTGGCGATAGCCCCGTGATACGATATAATTACCAGGCGTGATGGTTTGTCTCATTGATTTTCATCGACTTCCTGTTGTCGCTCGCTCCCGCTATCGCCAACAGGAAGTCGATAAATATACAACGAAAACTGTCCAGAGTTGCTCCAGAAGGGCAGTCTCTTAGAAAAAAACCCGTCATAAAGACACTATGAAGTACAAAGAAGCCTGTAAAGGAAATAAATGTAACGATAATATTCCCGACACGAAACCTTGGACCCACGTAGGAAAGAGCACATGTCCATTACACACAATACTTTGAATCAATGCTGGCTTAACATTGGCCCACCGTCTACGACGCTGACCCAACATGTAACGTGCTACTAGGGCAGTGTCTATACTCTGACAGTGCCAATGTGTCTGACACGCAGTTCGCGTGCCAAGGAATAGTTTGAATGTTCGTGACGCCCACGCCGCCGTGGCACATGGTTTTTTTCTGAAGGCAGGCAACAGCATTCGCGCCCAGATATTTGATTGGATGTCTTTCAGCCAGGCGCACCCAAACGAAGGTCACTATACAAATCGATAGGCATCACTAATCAACACGAGAGACATAACAATATCGTACCAAAGAAAAATATTCTTACTGGCATCAAAATAAAATGTTTGTGCATGAGAAAATCGTTTGAATTGACCGTAGGTTTTACAAACGGACAGATATTTTATTGCCATAAAGAAATGCCCTTACGGACTTATTTGTCATAGAAATGAGAGATTATGGGTTTATGTATATACAAGATGGTCAACATGTTAAAATCATATGACAATATACATAGTATGAAATACAGAATTAAAATCATATTGAGTGGCATGGCCAGAATAAACACTGGACATTACTACTTCAAATAAAATTGAGGGCATTGCCAAGATAAGAATATATTTCCCGCACCAAAACCGGAGATAAAATAGGTACTATACTAATTAAATATGGTATAAAAAAACACTCTGGGAAGCGTAGAAACTTACAAATATAGCATAAAAGTGCATAATTATGCTACTGTATCAGGGGCGGATCCAGGATTTGCAAAAAGGAGGGGGCGCAGGAGGTTCGGGGGCTCGCCCCCAAGATTTTTTTGGCCAATTTAGGGGACATTTTAAAGAATTTGGTGCAAAAAGGGGTGGGTGTGCACCCCCTACGCCCACACTCTAGATCCGCGCCTGCTGTATTATGTAATAAGACAATGTTAAAAATTATATGGTATTTTACAAATCAAACAAGATATAGTGCAAGTACAAAAAATGTGGCAATCCGCACATGTTCAACCGGATATATTTTATGTGTATATCATATCATGTATAAACATGACATGTATATTATATAAACAAAATTATTAAATAAACATAATTATTACAAATGTAAACAGGACGTGCAATACGTTATAAAACATTCATATCAATTCGGTGAAACAACATATTACGTAAAAGAACACTAATGAAAATAATTGTAATTCAGAATGACAATCAAAGCCTCGTGTAATATTACGTATTATGCTTCATAATTCATAGGGACAAGTAATTATTATCTTTATGCCGTATAAGTCTATTAGAACTTTAATAAATACTCTGAAAATAATACTATTTTTATTCTGAAGTTAGGTATTTAGATACAAAGAGTAAAAGTTTAACATCAGCCTATTTGTCTATTAATGGTAATATAAGAGGATGAAGATAGACCCCTCGCCCTTTAATTTAAAAAGAACACGCTCGCGTCATACATTATCAAAAATTCCTATATCTAATTATTATCAATAATTCCTATCTCTGTACCATCATTTAAAGCCTCGCCTAGATCGTGCGTAATAGATAAAAGTTGACAAACGGTGCCGTCACAAGCGGCGGATATAAACAATTATTTGATAGATAGAATTTATTTTTTGTTAAAGGGTCTCGCTAGCTAATGATCGGTCCGACATTTGTACAAACAGTGATATATTGTTATATGCACATAATAATAGTCCCTGTCCTGCTGATTTGTCAGTATCTTCTATTCATTTGCAGCTGGAATTTCAAACACAATTTAGAAATTTTCACTGCGATTTTTTATTTAGCTTGATCATTGGTACATAGCGAGTTTTGGTTCTTAAGTCCTAGAGCCTATTTTACCATTTTCTAAAAGGACACCAAAATAAAATTGACAGCAATTCAAAAAATTGTTTAAAATAGTAGTAGTTTTACTTATTTTCGCTATTGTTTTATTCATAGCCCTCTGCCATATACACATGTAGGCCATTGAAAAATATTTGTGCCCAGATTTCATTTTGAATATTTTTTTCAACCCTTTTATCAAAACGGGCGCCTAAAAAATACAAACATTACAAAATATGTGTCAAGTTTGGCAATCTGTTATTTTTGTTGAGTGGTACTTAGAAGAAAGCTAATTCGCAAAAAGTGTCCCCATTATGTCCCCAGGGGACTGAAAGTTGAAAAACTTGTTAAAAAAATCTAACTACATATTTTGGATACGCGCGTCATTATCGCTAACTCTAATTTGCGGTCAAATTCAAATATCTCTGCGTCCAATAGGCTATTATAATAAAGTTAACTCATGCTGTGGATATTTATCATCAGATTTATTATGAAAATTTTATGTGAATCTCATATTTATGTTTATGTTTACAAAATTATGAAGAGAGAATATATAAAATGCCACTTTGAATACCAAGACCATTTTTTTGCTTACAGTGTATATATACTGTGGATATTTAATATTGTATATAATATAAACATTTAATATTAATTTCATATTGATGTATATGTTTGAATGTTTATTGGAAAACCAAATAATAAGTAAAATGGCACTTTGAATGCTAAGGCAGAGTTTTTTCAAATAAATCTAAAATAATATATAATAAAGCACAATGCTTAAGACTTGTATGTTGATCAATGTGGCGTTATCCAGATAGCCATAGATATTATAACAATAAGCACAGGATATTTATATTATATTTTATAACTGACTAGAAGAACAAGGTATAATTTTATTGTTTTATACAGTTTGAATGCTTTTTTGTTTGTTAAATACTATAAATAATCTGGCTATTATTATGATTAGTATACATATTTTATGTTAGTCACATATTGATGTTTAATTCTTTATGGAGAACAACAGTAATATATATATAAATACACTTTAAATGCTAAGGCTATTTATTTTTATTTTTATATAAGGGAACAATGCTTGAGATTTAATGTTGTATATTGAGCATTATGGGCGGGTGCCTTGGTGCCGTGGTTAAAGCTGTCTGCTTGGAAAGTCGGAGATCGCGGGTTCGAACCTCACTCTGGCCTCCGAGTTTCAAAGAAACAAAATGTTTTTTCCCCAGTCACTCGTAATGATTCAATATTGTGGAGAGTCTCCGTGACCAAGAGATAACGTGCTCGGCCTCAGACCGCCAGGGCTCGAAATCTGGAAGGCAGTGTCATCTCATTTATCAGCCTATTTGTACACAAAACCCCATTCATTTCATTTCATATTGAGCATTTAGTCATCAATCCAAGTATCCCTACATATTATAATGAAAAAAAACAAGATACATAATATATTTAATAAGTGACTAGAAGAACGAGGTGTGGTTAACATGTAATGGTATGCGCCGCAGCAAACAAACATGGGTGTATCGATACAAATCACCAGGACAGATGCAAATTTGGTGCTAATAAATGTCAAACCCATTTTACCAACTTTACTAAGCGTCGATCTATACCCAAAAGTTATAGGACTACGTGTACCCATATGAGAAAATTAAAATTATTGTAATAACAAAAGTAACGGAAACCGACAGTGGAGTGGGCATATCCACTAAGGAGGGGGTATTTTGTCCATATACTCAATCTTTCCTCACACGGTATTAGTGTGTTTGTACGTTATGTATGACCATATTGTCCAGACATAATTCAAGATTTAATTAATAGATGTGCATCTGAAATATTTGTCGATTTGCTTTGATTATACAAACATATTATGAGAAAACTATGTCACCAAAAAGTTAATTGAACAAATAATCTTCGTCAGCTGCATTGTCATCTTCGTCAGACTGTGCAATATTTGCATAGGCTATTTAATTGTCTGGAGATGACACCTGCTGCGTTAAAATGTCAACTAATTGCTGTAGAAATATGTAGGCCTAATCTAGAAAGTGTTTTTTTAATCCACTCTCATTTTCAATGGCACATCCATGATGTGTAGCAGCAAGTGGCACACTCAAGGCATCTTGGAAATGTGCTATTTTTGTTTGAAAGTGCGATGACTAGGTGGATAATTGAATAAATCAATTGCTGCTGAGGATTTGATGGTAGCCAAGTTTTCACATACATTTTCACATACATGCCTTGTGAAGTGATTTCAGTTTATCAATATAATTAAAGTATATATCACAATGAACTTAGCAGATTATTTTAGTCCACTAATTATCAGGGTTTTTTTCAAAAATAAAAACTGAAAATGTGCATATTTCTTGGGCTGGGCGGATCTCCCACCTCATGACGTCACACACAAAAACCGCCCATTATTGAATCTGAATTAACATTGAAACTGCATCGGGTATATGTTTCATGTTTCTTGTATTTGTGCATGAGCTGAACTAGATTTCAATTCATTTCAATATATCCGCATCGACAGGGTGAACAAGGGGTGAGTGAATGCTAGACGCTGGCCAGGTGCGTCGTTGACGCTGATCACTTTTATATAATCATAGAATACAGCATCAGTTACATGTACATGTATTATAACCAGCCAAGCATGTCTCCACCTTTTGACGTCACGAATAAGCTACGCCCCCTACTTTTGCTTTTAGGAAAATCGTTCCCAGTGGTTAAAAAATGAGAGCTGAGCACTCTAATATTTAAAAAGTAATCTAAAATAGTATGAAATATGACATTGTGCAGAGTAGGTCTGGTGACTACATGGGCCTTTAACTTTGACCTCTCGAACTTCATTAGCATATTAGAGTATATGTGACCATAAAAAGTGCAACAGAATTATGTTAAATGTTTCAATAGATATTATTAAGGATACCATTCTTCACCTAAATTTACCCCATCTTTTAAATGTTGAAACAGCGTAGCTACCCGTGAAAGCAGAACCTGAAATATGGTTAAAAGCGGCTCAATGTTGTTTGTGTTATTGTCAGAACCTGCTCAATCAACTTATCAAATCAACTGGTTTTATTACAAAAAGGCACATTTTGGTCATACAGAAGAAATAATAAGTCCCCTTTGATTCTGAGGTGTATCCACTCTTTTTAACATATTGAATGTCTACGCATGATGATTCGAGAATCAGTTTCTTTCTGTGCCTTGTGGAGCTAAGATTTAGTTCAGATACTGGTATTGTTGAAATATCTGAAAACAACCATGTGGCTTCACCACCCTCTAGATGGCGAAAAATGTTGTTTTTCAAGTTCTAAAGCATTGGTATTATAGTACAACTTGAGTTTAAGTAGACTCATCAGTTGACGTTTATGTTCGTTATTGGACAATAACTTTTTCAGTCTGCAGGTCTTTACTTTATCCCCTTTTATTTAAAAATCGTGGACCTCTTCTGAGACGTTCAGATATTTTACATATCCTTCTTGGCACGAGTGAGTGTACTTTATGAATGGATGGTAAAACTACATTAGGAACATCGGTCATTTAAGCTGGAACATCTTTGATGTAAAATCTGGCATTTACGTTATCGATAAAAGGTGATTTGCTATCGGCGGTGGGGCAAAATTGTCCTCGTTTGCAATTTATCTTTCTAAAATCAGCTTTATAAACATGTACACCTGAGGAAAGACATGTATCAAACGTTTTTCATTATCACTTTAACTTTTTAACCGCCGGTGTCGCATATATTCGGGTTTTCATTTTCTATTAGCACATTTAGTACCACCTCTTAAACTTGTTAAAGATAAAATGTGACATCAATCAGCAATATATGAAAACAGTTGACCTCCATTTTGTCAAATCTGAATTTTTTTCACTCACTTGAAGTTGTGGATCGCGTCAGCGAGACACAATTTCAAGTGGGTGAAAATTCAGATTGAATAATTGACGGTAAAAGGGTTAAAAGGATTTGTGAAGCTATTGAAATATACAGTGACCATGGTGATGGATGGTTATGATCGGAATATCACTACGTTTCACCTGTGTTGGACGAAAGTATTTGCTACTCATATTTATCCACATAAAATGATGGCCTACTACCCATTTTTTGAGCGGTCATCACATAATCAACTAGTTCATGAGTTGCTTTGAGAAATTTGATAGACTTGAAGATGTGCTGTGATTCTATTTAACCTGGCGGTCTGGACCTGGACCGGAAGACGAATTTGCATGTCCCATTATAGTTTATTGTCCTGTCATGATTTCATGAAAATGAGAATCGTGCAGCAGAAATTGCATCATTTCTGAGAAGTGTGTGAGCTCCATGGTGTGTTTGCTCTTAGAGCACTTGACATTAGGCACCAACATTTTTGGTGGTTAATTTTTGAATGCGAGGTCAAAAATAAATACATTAGTGTTTTAATTTATGAACCCTAATTTATTTTTAAGCCCGTATTTTTGTATAGCGTTGGTGCGGTAGCTGGTTATGATACATGTCAATTCAACGAAGCATTACATTCTATACATCATGATGCTTGAAGTAAATATGTTGAATAAAACAACATGAACACAATTCCATAAGCAGTCTTTTTGGAGTTTAACAATATTCCAAATTTAAGAATTAAGCGGTAATTTATTGTGTGCTTGTTTTATGGTCTATCTATATTTTCGCTACAATTAATGTTAAATATATTTATTCTATATTTAGAAATAAATATACATATTATTTACTAAAAGTGTTTATCTGATGAGGTGGATAAATTAAACTTATATTATCATTTGAAAGAAATTATGTTAAATGACTAATTTCTTTAATTATCTGATCAGGAAATATCACTACATGTATATTGAAATTAATTTTATACATCTAACTGTATAAAAAGAAGGAATGTTAATTTCACCTTGTACTTTTGATAATTTACTAGCATAAATATAATATATTTATCCTCTTTTTTTTCGTTATTATCTTTTGGAATATCTGTATTATAAAATAATGCTCGAGATAACAGTCGACATGTAATGTCTCAAACATTGTTCCTTAGCATTCAAAGTGTCATTATATATACATATTAGTGTGTTCTCCATTAAACATGTAGACAAGAAATTTATGTTTATTGTTATAATCTTCAGGTATATTAGGATAATGCCATAATGATCAAGATACAACCTACTAAGTCTCAAACATTCTGCCTTATTTTACATTATTTTTGATTTATTATCAAAACCCAGCCTTGGCATTCAAAGTGTCATTATGTATATAATTTTCCATACAGCATGTAAACATAAACATCAATATGAGATTAACATGAAATAATCATGTTCATTATAATAATAAATAGCCATAGCAGATATAGTATTTCAGAAACACAAAATCATCAGCTTTAGCATTCGAAGTGTCACTTTATATATTATTTAGTTCTCCGTAAAATGTAAACAAACACCAATATGAGAATCATGTATATTAAATATAATAATAAATAACCATAGCATGTCGAGTTAACCTAATTATAACACCCTACTGGAGGCAGAAATATTAGCACATTTGAATTTTACCGCAAATTAGAGTTAGCGATAAAGACGCGCGTATCCTAAATATGTAGATATAGAAAAAAAATGGCAACATATTTTTTTTAACTTCAACTTCCAGTCACCTGGGGACATAATGAGGCCACTTTTTGCGAATTAGGTCGCTCTTAGATAGCACTCAACAAACAGATTTCCAAACTTGACACAAGTCATACTTTATAATGTTTTTTTTTAGGCGTCCGTATTGATAAAAGGGTTAAAAAAAATATGCAAAATTAAACCTGGGCTCAAATATTTTTCAGTAACCTAGGCTATGACTAAAACAATCGTGAAAATAAATAAAACTACTACTATTTTGAACAATTTTTCGAATTGTTGTCAATTTTATTTTAGTGTCCTTCTAAAAAACGGTGAAATAGGCCCTAGGGCTTAAAGCGTCCTGTTTGGCAAAAAAAAACCAAAATTTAATATGTCCCAATGGTCAAGCTAAATAAAAATCGCAGTGAAAATTTCTTAGCTTTTGTAAGTACGAGGGCTAGATCTGGCTCCCGGCCTATTTTAAACTGGCCTTAGACTGACATTCAACCCTTATACTGCAGATCACGACTGGTGTCGTTTTTAATCTGTTTGATTGGTCGACCAAATCACCGTTATTGGGAAAGAAATGTGTGTCTAAACATCTAGATTTACAAATATTTTTGCTCAGATTAAGAAATATGGGTAATTTTCACCCACTTGAAGTTGTGAGTCGCGGTAGCGAAACGCAACTTGAAGTGGGTGAAAATTAAAATAAATTAAAGCAGCAGGATAAGGGCTTAGTATGAGCGCTATATCAGTCCTACCGATAGGCTACATGTATACCAGCCCTATATATTATAATCAGCGCTATATATTAGCGTTATAATCATAGCCTATTCCTGATTCGATTTACTCAAAAAAAGACGTACTTTATGGATTGCTATCAATATACATGTATAGGGCATGCACTGTCTTATATTTCGTGCATCATCCACATCGCCCAATCCACACACGTCTTAGCAATATAAATATGAAAATCGATTAGGAAATTATTCATGCCTCTATAGCTGATAAAGCGGTCCCAGCAGTCGCCACACTTTGGCCCAACTTTAAAACAACACTGGGCCAATGTCTTGTTTTTGCCACCGGAGTTGTTTGTTCCGCTTTATCGAGTTATCATCCTGGATGCGTCATGCGCACTGGAGACTGACGATTTGTTTTGCTTGTTGTCATGACGGCGAGACGCAACAACATGAGATTCAGCAGCGGCGGATAAGTGATGCCCTCCTCAGCAACTAGCTAATTTGTAACCGTTGGCTCAATGCTGGCCGATGATCGAGTAGCTGGGCCAACGTCACAGGCATCAGTCCAACATTAACCCTTACATCGCGGGGATAGGTTTTAGACGTCAGAATCTGACGTCTGTAGATGTCAGTTACTCCTGGCTCTGTCATAGGACCCCGTATACAATGAAAGAGGCAGAGACTTTGACTTTATATTCATGTACTGGGGTCATGTGGCTATCAAAATAACCATGGTATATTTTTAAAAAGTTAGACCTAAAGTCACAGGGAACAAAAATTCAAAATGGCCGCCAGACACACGTGAAAAATCCATGATTGATCATAACTTTCAAAGAAATGCCCCTGGAAATTCATTTTGGTGTCTACACCTGGGTTTTTAGGTATAAGGAATTCAAAAAAAATAATAACAAAAAACCTCAAAGCAACACAATGTACAGAAATCCAAGATGGCCGCCACACTAACATGAAAAATATATGTCTGCTCATAACTTTTTTTAAAATTTACCTAGAAGATTGATTCAGGTGTCAACACATAGATTTGTAGGTATGAGGAATTTAAAAAAAAAAAAAACCTCAAATCAATACAATGTACAGAAATCCAAGATGGCCGCCACGCTAACATGAAAAATCTATGTCTGCTCATAACGTGTTTTTTTAAATGCCCTTATACGATTCATTCTGTTGTCTACACATACGTTTTTATCTATGAGGAATTCAAAAAATCTAAATTAGAGGCTTCAACACAAGCAAATGTGCAGAAATCCAAGATGGCCGCCACACTAACGTGAAAAATCTATGTCTAATATGGAAATATATGTCTGCTCATAACATTAAAAAAAGTTCGCCTAGGTTATTAATTTCTAAGTCTACACCTAGTTTTTATGTGTGAAGAATAGAAATAAAAATAATATTCAACTGAATTTGCAGCAATCCAAGATAATCATCACCATCTGAGCTAAATCCACCTAGTTTATTAGCATTTGAATAGGTCTACTCAGAGCTTTTCATTATCGTTCCATCAATTTTGCATTGCATCAAAGTCATATTGGTTTCAATATTCAAAGATTCACAGATTTTAATTAGTTAACACAACAACAAATATTCAGTCCAAAAGTTTAAGAAAAACTCACTAATATAACAACAAGTAGTTTCGCAAATTAGATGACTATGAGCAAGAATAGATAAGGCTTAGAATATAGGCCTACAACTCGAAATGTTGTAAAATGACCAAAAAATGTTGCCTGTGATAAAAATAGATAGATAAAAATAGATTTATAGATTAGCATCTCGTCTATATAACTCATATATCCAAGGGTGTAGCCCTTCTGAAAATAAACCAGTCTTAGCCGTTTTTATTAAATCTTAAACCAAGTGTCGAGGGCCTATCATCACCACAATTTTCCACCGTTGCGCCACAGTCTGTAATTATGCGCATTTCCAATGAGGCCTATGTTTATAAACAACACTACTGTGAGCTGTAGCTGTTTTTTTTTGTTATTATTCGCCGTTGACCATCAATATAGCCATGACATGATCACGTGATGTTCCCTTCCCTTCCACCAAGCCTCTACAGGTGCGGATCCAGATAATAATCTGACCGGGTTCCAACAAAGGGCTCTTAATTTATTTCCAGTCTCACAATAAAATGACATCTAATTTCACTCAACATGTCATCGCAGTCTTACTTTGCCAAAAAAATTAGGAGTATAGACAAGATTGCGTATATCTGAACACAATAGTGCTTAGTGTCTATGGATGATGTCACCACAAGTCATCCATCATGCTTCTGTCATGTATCCTCTTTCAATATGCATTACTTCTTTGTTTGTAACTATACATCTTTGTAAAACGTAAACGTCCCACCTGTTCTATTCATACTTGGGAACATTTGCATAGTTTTGAATTTTAAGCATCTTTAAAAAATAGTGTCCTTCAAATGGAAATTTGTAACCCTTGCTTTATCATTGCGATTGTAGATAACTAGGCCTATTTCATTTGGCAATCTATTTAATAAAACAAAAAATATAAAATTTTATTTTTTGCATTTCTGCACTTCAGAAGAAGTTCGATGCGACTAATTGCGTGCACATGTGTCACATGCCCCTAGTGAAATTATAATAGTCTATAGCTCTATGATGATGATCAAAACCACTGTTATCGTGTGGGCCTACATCCTCAATTCAATATTTCTTTTCATCTTTTCAATGTCGATAATTTTACGTATGATCAACGCTTACGCCTACAGTTCGGCTGGGCCTCAAATCTCAGAGGTAGGTCTACTGGGTTCGAATCTCAGTAGGGCCGAATGCTTTGCATCGTTGATGGTGGGCCAATAACTCGTTCAACGTCTTGCGTTTGCTGTTCTAATATATTTTCTCTTATTCAGTGAACAAGTATAATAACGTTAATACAGAAACTGAAAAAACTGAAATATGCAGTTTGAAACACCTTGCATTGTAGCCACAGTAACCAGTACAACTCTCTACAGTGCAAGCCCAGAAAACACAATACGCTGAACCAATGTGGGTTTAATGCTGGCCCATTGTCTGGGATGCGTGCGAAACAATAAACCACAATGGTTTAATGCTGGCCCACCGTTTATGACACTGAATCATCATTGAATCAACATTGTGTCATGCTTTGTTTATTGGTTTACGACTGAAAACCCGGCAAACCACAGACATTATGCCAACTCTGGGGTAAGGTCGGTCCACTATCTGTGACGCTGTCCAAACATTAATTTGACTTTGGACCAATGTCTTGTGTTTGATATATAAGGGGACTGTATCAGTATGTTAAAATTGTGTGTAGATAGACACATTGCCGCGCCTGGAATGACCACCTGATCGCTCGGGTACATGTGGTTGACGACCTGATGACCACCTGCTCTGATGCTCCAATATATATGAAAGGGCTCGGACATGTATTATGATAATCATTCCTGATTCAACTCCAATTGAGGGAAACATCCGCTCGACACATGGCCGCGGTACACGCAGAACACTGATGTTAGTGATATACCACTATGATTCCAAGGACTGCTTGTGAGAAAGTGTTGGATTGATTATATACAACTGTACCCGGGGAACAGCAGAGATGATTATCTGCAATTAGACGTTTCAATACTTAAAATTGGTGCGAAACATCGAAATCACAGTACTTCCAATACAGGCAAAAAATCAAATCATCACCATGTTTGAAGTTGTATATTCTATGTCTTATCTATTTTTGCCATGAGTGAAAACTGAACAAACAAATTTGACTAGTATCCCTAACACATTTATATAATAAAACTAACATTAAATCAAATTAAACCATATCTCACAGCACATTATGCTATTAACCCTGTTTGAATCGATACAGCATTGTATATAAACACAGGTCTAATATATGTCATGCAATAACAGCATAAAACATTGCCTTTCTAATTTTGAGAATTATATGTACACAAGTACCACATCGTTGAATCAAAAACGTTAGTAAAAATAACATCTATAAGAAAATGATAATAAAAAGATTACTTGAAAGGTACCTTGGGCTATGATTAAGAACTGGATGAGCAATTCTGACTGGTTTACACATTTCACTTGAACACTTAAAATAACAAAGTAAAATTATTGCATAACGCACATAATACTTTCTTAAAAAATAACACTTTGTTATGTCAGTATCCAGGAAACATAAACTGAGAAAATTATATGATCATTTGTTGAAATAATAGCATCTGACTAATGAAATGAAATTGTCCTTGTCCACTTCTTGGGATTTGCATATAAATTATATATAAATCACGAGTATCTTTCTCATCAGTGTTGTGTATACATACAATATAATTATCAAAAGTAAAAAGACAATTTTTATGCTGTTATTGCAGGAAATATATATAAAAAAATGTATATACAATGTTGTATCAATTCAAACAGGGTTAATAGCATATTGTGCTGTGCCATGTGGTTTACTTTGATTTAATGTTATTTTTATTATTTAAATGTCTAAAAGGATACTAGTCAGGTTTGTTTGTTCAGTTTTCACTCATAGTCATCTAATTTGCCAAACTATTATTGTTATACTTGTGATTTTTTAAAAAACTTTTGGACTGAATATATTTTGTTCTGTTAACCATACAATAAAATCAAAATAACTTTGATTCAATGCAAAATGTATGGAACAATAACGAAACCCTATGAGTTGACCTATGCAAATGCTAATAAAGTAGGTGGATTTAGCTCAGCAGGTGATAAATATCTTGGATTGCTGCAAATTCGGTTGAAATTAAGTCTCTGATATATATATTTTTTAAGTCATCAGACCCAGGTGTAGACATCGAAATTAATATTCTAGGCGAACGTTTTTGAAAGTTATGAGCAGACATATATTTCTCATATTAGACATAGATTTTTCATGGTAGTGTGTGGCCATCTTGGTTTTCTGCACATTTGCTTGTGTTGAAGTCTTTGCTTTGCTTTTTTGAAATTATCATACCTAAAAACTTATGTGTAGACACCAGAATAAATCTTCTAGGTGTATTTAAAAAAAGCTATGAGCAGATATAGATGTTCATGTTAGTGTGGCGGCCATCTTAGATTTATATACATAGTATTGCTTTGAGGATTTTATTTTTATTTTTTAATTTTTCATGCCAAAAAACCTATGTGTAGACACCAGAATCAATCTTCTAGGTGCATTTAAAAAAAAAGTTATGAGCAGGATTTTTCATGCTAGTGTAGCGGCCATCTTGGATTTCTGTACATTGTATTGCTTTGAGTTTATTAATCTTTTACCTAAAAACCTAGATATAGACACCAAAATAAATATTCTAGGTGCATTTCTTTGAAAGTTATGAGCAATCATGGATTTTTCATGTGCGCCTGGCGGCCAATTTGTATTTTTGCTTCCTGTGACTTTAGGTCTAACTTTTTAAAAGTCTACCCTGGTTATTTTCATAGCCACATGACTCCGGTACATGAATGTAAAGTCAAACTCTCTGCCTCTTTTATTGTATACGGGGTCCTATGGCAGAGCCTGGAGTAAGTTTCTGACCTCTAAAGTCGATCCCCGCGATGAAGAATTACAACATTTATAATGACCGTAGACCCATAATAGGCCTATAGGTATTTAAAGAAATCAGAAAGAACTAGCTAGGACATTTAAAATGTGTTAAAACTGAAAAAAAAACCTTTGCTCTCCGTGGTTTATACAAAAAATTAGCGTTGTAAGGGTTAATACGTTTCTGGTATTTCCCGGGTATTGTAGGTGTAGGCCTATATACACAAATATATCAATTAGCGTGTGAAGATTATAATGGAGTAATGACAAATCCTTTTTAACACAAAAATCATATTATATATATGATCACATACGCCATGTTTTACTTCTAGAATGTAGAATGTATACAACAGTAAATTTTCACTTTGCGAGCATGAGTGACACTGTGTTTTATCTTCGATCAGTGACAGGTCAATCTGTAAATACTCCGCCAAAAAATGCCAGGAAATTGTAGTCCATCGAAGAACGTCGGTGTATTTGTAAAATAATATATGCGAAATAATATTTTTTATCATTTGTAAAAATCTTATTAAATTCACTTCAAAACAAGGTATATTGATGTTGTATAATTTACTTGTTGATGTATGTATGTAGGCCTACATGTATGCATATTAAATTTATTAGTCGAGCGTCTCTCATAAACCAAATATGGATGGCTAATATATTTAACATTGAATGTAGAGTGCTACTGTGTATATATGTATGTTGGTTGGGACGAAACTAAACGAATCTGAATATAAATATTGCTGGAATTAAATGGTCGTGGGTAATGGCGTAGTCACACTAGACAGGACTTAAGAACGAGCACATCACCGGACAACGCCACTGAAGATCGACAAGATACGGTAGAATAACACATTCAGGGCATGTACAGGACAAAACGAATTTATGGAGGATCAAACCCTAGTATCCTTGATCTAACCAACATCACCAAAGATGAATCGTATTTGCCGGACAACAACAGAACATAGAACGACCATTGACGGACAGCAACGGATGCCGCTCGTTCCTTGTCCGTTGGGTTTATCCGACCGAGCGTGACAGGGCTATTACACTATGTACAATTAATTTGTGTTAACGCTTTACTATAGGCCTACTATCTATATTTGAGACATACTCTCACCATTACCATAAAAATATACATAGCAAACATGATACTTTGACCCAATACTGATTTAATGTTGGATCAACGTCTACGACGCTGGTCCAACATGAAACCAGCATTGGTCCAACCTCTTGAGTTTGACCAATGCGTAATGATACAGCATCGTTTCTTCTGGAAGGTGAACAGTTACTGTCATTTGGCTTTGCATGGCACTCCGGCAGAAATGATCAAGCATTTTTTAAATGTTTTCTTTTCCTGCAGGTTTCTCAGCGCCAATCCTTACGGCGGACAGTAGGATAGCCCGCCAGACGGCGGTCCTGCTCTGTGATATGGACCTTCAAGCCGAGCCTGTACAGACCGTGTACTGGTACAGGAACGTCTCCACCGCCTTCACCCCGTTCTACATCTACAACTCCAGCCTGGACGCCTCGGCGGTGGAGGACCCCAGAGTGGCCGGGGAACTGTACAACGTGTCCACATCTTGGTACCACTCCATCAACATCAGCGAGGTGACGCTGGGCGACGCCGGCGAGTACAGGTGCGAGGTCAAAGGTGGCGACAACGTGACCCGCAGTGCAGAGGCTGTGCTGGACGTAACGGGTGAGGAGATCTGCTCTGCAAAGCCAAAAGGCATTGTCTGCTCACTTGAAAAGTGAGCAGACACTGCCTTTTGCTTTGCACGAGAGAAATGTGTTATTAAGAAAAACAACAGGAACTGCTTACTTTACAAGTGAAATGATAATGCTGTTCGCCAATACAGTGTTGCAAATCTCTGATTAACCCTTTCAGCGCGGGGACCGTCCTTACACGTTAGAATCTGACGTATGTAGTGGTCAAATTTTGACGTATGAAGATGGTCTCGGGGGTGAAAGAATTAAAATATTTATAATGGCCGTAGGTACATGTATTCAAATTAAAGAAAACCTTTGGTCTTCATGTTTTATACAAAAATATTTCAGCGTTGTATGAGTTATATAGGCCTAAATTATAATTATGTACATACATGTATGGAGCAACGTACTATTCTGCCTTTCAGAGGCAAACAGCAGCAACTTATCAATTTAAAGATAGTAATCACTTCTGTTTGTCGAATTGCGTACATACATGTAACCAGGGTAATACACCGTAATACATCGTAAAATTGTGAAGACGGATAAATGTTGGCGACTCCAGAGCGTTTACGTCGTCAATTGTTTGAATAATAATGACAACAATTGTCAGCACTAAAACAATAAGTCTCCACTTGTGGGTGCATGGAGGCTTAGTAATGCATCCCCCGGACGCATATATGTGTTCATCATCGATATCTCAAGAACCGCTGATCCGAATCATTTGTAATTTTGTATGTAGGCACATGGTGGTGGGGATACATTCGTTCTCGCTACATAGCAAAGATATATTTCCAGCCGCTTAACTAAGCATTAGCTCAAAGTAACATACATGTACTATAACATTAAGCTGTAAGCCTACACTAAAATGGTGACTTTAATAGAGGATAGCTTCTAACTCGATTCAAAGGTAAAAAATATTGCATTTTGTGGGACAAAAGTGGTACAGTTATTGTTTGTTTGTGGTTTGTCTAGTGGTTCAGCCTTTTCAAGCCTGACTTAACCATTTGAATCTTAATTCATTTTAGGCGCCTTTAGGCGCATACCTTATTCATTGGACATGTGTTGCATTTACCCACGAAGAATGAAACATGAACAACGTTTGTATTTTCTCTATCAGCTCATAACTTCCAGCTTGAACTACATGTGAGATATGGGCTGATAATACCTCATATTGATACAAATGCTGACGATGAGAAGGCCATATCAGCTCCCCGGTGAAAATATCAATCGTGACGCTTGGCACGACACCTCAGATTCGGTGGGTTTATGGCACCAGTTTTCCAGCTTACCAATGTGTATACATTGTAGAGCAATGGAAGCTTTGCAGAACAAAACGCAATTCAAGTTGTGTTATCATGAGACAATTCAATAGGGCAACATTTCATAAATCCATAACAATCGTGTTCAAAATAAATATGGCAGTGTAGATAATTCGATTCAAATAAAAAAAATTGAAGGAGTATTAAACGCACAAAAAATAATTACTGTCCCATTTATTTTACACATACATTTTTTGCAGTGCTTGGGGCCAGGAGGTTTTTCAATTTTACATCTTTGAAAATGTAAAACTTATACAATATTTATTCTCGCGTAACCGTTTTTCACTGAACACTGAAATAACATAAAACATCTACTGTAAAGAATAACACGTTTAGTGTTTTAAACGTAAATGTCATTACTTGTCAGTCATTTAGATCTGGAAATAGTATAGTTCTCAACAATTTCAGTCCTAAACGAATACAAATTTGCGACGATTAACGCACCATTGAACACTTATAAATAATGAGAATTGAAAAACGTATGGTCGTTGACTATCAGTAAATACGGTCGCCATGGGGAAGGCCATAACACTATCATCGGTAGTTCAGTCCCGAATCGAGTGTTTCCGTCAAGGTCAGCCTGGTGAGTTACAAACTACAACGGCTTTAGAAAACGGGATCAATGAAAAAGCGCCGGTCTCAGCAGGCTCCATTCGTTGACAAAGCAAAGCTCCTTTGTGTTCCTTATTGATAGGCCGAGTTCTATGATCGGCAATTGTGTCACACGACCCATGGAATAGACTCTATATACATCTACCAAGCTGGCCAAGGTGAAACCAACGTTGATGCAGCGTTGGTTCAACCTTGGCCAGCGTAATGTTGGCTACAACTAATGTAATGGGACTATCACAGTGCGTGTATTTCACCTTGCACCTTGTGAATATTTCCTCAATGAAAAGATTTCAGTCTATTATCCAATATTCCTTGCTATTGTGATGATTATATTTATTTAGTGGTTGATATTGGGGACATGAAGCTTTAACTCATAGTGTGATTTCAATCATTCAACATCGTTTCCACATAAATAACTATAATAGCGCTTAAGTTGAATCGCATGTGAATATTAGGACATTTTCACAAAATAATCTTATATTACTGTATTTTAAACTGTCAATCATGTTAATTGTGAACAACTCTAATTCAAAAATATACTAGATTTTGCTAATTCATAAATAAAATGACTCCTGTATGCATTCTCGGTGGCCGGCCCTGTGGATAAACTGCAGCATACTATCAAGTGTGCTGAAACAGTATCATCATTAAAGTCACAAATGAAAAACATCTCTTCTGCCAAGCTTTTAATGTTGGATATTAAAAACATGACAAATATAAACATGCACACATCACTAAATAAACTGACTTTCCCCTGTGTTTCTTATGCTTTTTAATTTTACTATTTTTATTTTGATTAGTTATGTAAATAATGATATATATATTTAATATTACTGTTACATGCCCACGAACGTCCGAATGCCGGATTTAGTCGTTTTACAAATACTTTGGCATTATTATTATAGCTGTTATTATAATAATGATGATGATAATGATAAATCATTATATAATGACATGGATTGTGTGTAAAAATGAAAATTTATTTCATCCGGATTACTTCATCCATTCGCTTTAAGCCGAGAACCACATCTTTTCTATTTTTTGTTTCACATCATTGCACAAATTCTGGTTTCGGCATAATTTGGAGTTTATAAATTTATGTCTCATGTTTTCGATCAAAATGACAAATATTTCACCTTCAAATCCTAAATGGCTACCGCCAGCCCACAAATAGAAACGTTTTGTATGATTCTAAACTCATCTGACAATATACAAGATAATGTTATTTGTACCCTAAAATATATCTTTGTTCATTTTTTGTAAAGATGTTGTACACAAGTATCCGGGTTGGAGCATAAGTTATGCTGCGATACAATGTAACGTGATCAACATCGTTTAACATCGCTTTAGGGGTGAACAAACATTTGTCCAGTGTATGTATGCACTATATTTCTGTGAACGTGAAGTAGCTTTTTAAATCAGTCTTATATTGTTAAAAATGACCCAAAAATGACAAAAAATGTTTCTTAGATCCACTGTACAGTTGTGAGACCTGGAATGAGCAAGGATAAACATAAATGAATCGAAAGAGATTTTTATATGCACTGTCCGGTTTCATATTACGAAACATAGAGGAAAAAGTGAATAATTTGAAATTGATCGTTAAATGACCTTGAGAAGGTCTGAATAAATGTCAGCAAAACTTTGCACACTCAGGGGACCAAATAGAAGTAACTTTTGCTTGTTGCCAAGATTTATCGCATGTATTCCACTGAATTACCTAAACCCCTCTACTACTACGTGTCTCTAAAGCCAGACTCAAAATATAGGCCATTTTGTATTTGCTTATATATAATAAAATCGATTTAAATCACTATATCTCATATATATATCATATTATATTTCTGACATGGATGCAGCCTGCTAACATTCCGTCCTCCCAGAGTGATTTTCCGATGCCCATTGTCATTTTGCTACTAAGTCTAATAAATTTGTTTTGAATAAAAGTAGTTCGGACTACATAATTTTTTTCTTTCGCAAAAATAATTTCCCTCATTTCACCTAAAAACATCATGCCATTGATTTTGTACAGATGTATCACATATTATGCTACTCATTTCACGTTGTTTTCTGTCTTTTTTTAGCCTCCGTTGCGTCTGTGACGGTCACATCACCTTCCTCCGTTCCCGGAGATGACGTCACGTTAGTGTGTGATTATGTCATAGACATGTCACCGCTTTATGAGCTCACGTGGTGGAGGGAGCCAGCGGCCGACCCGGGCAACTGGCAGTTGCTGTATAAGTCCTGGAATAACACGGAAACTCTCTCTAACCTGAACGCCAACTCCACCGTGACCTGGCAGAACACCGGGGGTGACCTGTCCAGCGAATTAACCATGCCAAACGTTCAGGCGACCACAGAAGAGGGCACATACAAGTGTGTGGTCACTGACGACGCCGACGTCACAACTGAGAACACCACGGTGTTTGATATCACAGGTAAGATATGGTTTATTATATAATTAGATTGTATCAAATCATCGATTTCGCCTCTTTGTTCAATAATATCAGAGAGGAATTATGACTTTAGCCCTCTGACCGGCGGTCCCATTTATATTCGTTTTTTTACATTATTTTTATTAGCACATTCCATATCAGCTTTTAAACAGTTAACACGTGATTTCTGATTTTTTTACTTACATTTAGCTAAATCTGAATAATTTTCACTCACTTGAAGTTGTGAATCGCGTCAGCGAGGCACAACTTCAAGTGGGTAAAAATTGCAATCGATCAGTTTGGCAGTTGAAGCCTTAAAGGGGAATAATACATAATTATGTATGTTGACTGACTTAATTTATATCTGCTCTATGGTACCCAGTCTATTTTATTAACATAACATAGTGTGATTTAACTTTGAGTTGCGTCTAAGCTATTTAAAAAAAATCAGTGCCGCCACTCTAGCTCTTGATAAAAAAATCACGATATGTCGTTAACAAGTATCATATATTTTAAGTAAATATAGGTACGAAAAAAATATAAAACGAATGTAATCTACAGTCTTCATTGATATGCCGAACACAATCCTCCTAACATACTAAAAAAATATAAATTGACAATGTTTTAACATTGTAAACGCATAAGCATAAAACAATAACTAGTCATAATCACTATCACCTAAAAAGCTAAAATAAATGAACTAAAAAGTACTTTACACCAACAAGTTCATTTTTGTTGAAAAAAGTACAATACTTTATAAAATGGTAGTAGCATTGACAATTTTGTTTGCATTACCACCATTTTGTTTTATGTGATGATAGTCAGCAAGCACACGGCGTTCACCCAGCCCTGGTTTAATGTTAGCCTACCGTCTGAGACGCTAGCCCAACATTAAACCAGTGTTGAGTAAACGGTTTGAGTTTACGGAGTTGTTTCGTTTATTTTTTAGTCGGGTGTGAATCCTCACCATGCCAGAACGGGGCAACATGCGAGGACACGTCAGACAGCTTTATATGCCACTGTGCTGAGACGTACACAGGCTCCACCTGTAACACAGGTACAAATAAATATTCTACATATTGAAATATATATATATTGCAAAGACAAAATGTAGTAACTGCTTACTTTTCAAATACTAAGGAAACAAAGATGCGGGAATTGCCATTTTGTCGCGAAGATTTAATATATCCAGATATGCATTAAACCGATTTTAAAAAGAGATTTAGTAGGTCTACAAGTGAGATGGTGATACCGAAGCGGCAAAAGCAAGCTTTATGAAAGAAGTGAGGAAAAAGAGAGTTTTGAAAACGTGAGGATTTGGCTCTAAAATGTGAGGAAAGCGAGGATTTAACCCACCCACAAAGGGCTGCTACCTTATCTTAGACTGGGAAACAGCTCTCTTTTTTCGGTTATATCACTGCGATGTGGAATGTTGGCAGCATCTCTGGATAATGGAAACGTGTTAATGCTGGGTCAGAAGGAAATTCCCATCCACCGAAAAATGGCAGAGGTTTTCAGAAATTGCTACATGTTGCGAGATATAAGGGATGAGTGAACCGGGCACGTAGCCAGGTTCACTCAGCCCTTATATTTCGCAACATGTGATGGTCAAAGTGAAGGCCAAATAATGGTAGTGTCTATAGAAGGACCACTGCTCAATAGTGTAACCGTACTTGAGATTTTTAGTCGGAATCAAACACTGCCTATTATTGACTTCATGTTATTGCTTCTCTGTCCGACAGAAGACAGTTCGACTCCAATAGCAGTTTCTCAATTAACTTACCGACAGAAGACAGTTCCGACTCCAACATAAGCAATTTTTATTTGGTCAATCACCTAGCCGACAGCAGACAACTCCCACTCTGTTATAAGTTGACTTTAGATGGTCAATACTCAGGTCGACAGCAGACAATTTATACGTCCGACAGGAGACATTTTTTACTAAAAAAAAAATGTATTTTCTGCCGACAGAAGACAATTCCGACACTGAGACACTCTCTCTGATTATTATGGTTATTTCTGTGGTCGACAGAAGACATTTCCGACTTGAATATAGATGCTATTGATGAGGTCGACAGAAGACAATTCCGACAATAAATGTAACTTTCGATTCTTATGCACATTTATAATGAGCTCACATCTGGTCGACAGAAGACAATTCCGACGCTGACCCAGTTTCCTTTTTTTCGAATTCTGAACATGTCTATCATTAATTTTAGCGTTAACTTTCACTTTCATTCAATAGTAATTTCTTCCTTGTTACTTCTAGCATTTAACTTGTATTTGACTTTGATACTTTGTCATTTCTGAGTAAAAATTACTTGTAATATAAAAGTGAAATAAATTGAGAAAGAATCTGGATAATCTATATATACTAAATATGATACTTGAAGTAATACACTAAAGTCTATATAAGTAAGTAAATGTGGATGGTAATTGTGAATAAAAAGTAACAAATGTGGTATCACTAATACAAAAATATATATAAATATATACAATTGTGTTGCTAAAATATAAGTCTTTGTTATTTTGTTACTAAATGACATATGTTTACTTTTGGGTATTAGGACTTATGCAGCATAATTTATGAAAAAAATACAAATAATGCATCAATAATTATAGAAACAAACAAAAACACACTAAATGTTGAAAATAAAATGGATGTACACTTAACATAATACTATTTAAAATAATGTCCACATGTTCCGTCATTTAGTTATCTAAATTACTTGAATTGAATATATTGTTTTTTAGGAAAAAAATATTTTAAAAAACAATAGTAACCGAGATAACAGAGTAGGTCCTATATAGGCTTACACACAATAATATTGCTTTTTTCAATTGACCAAGTAAAATTGACTTATGTTAGAGTCGGAACTGTCTTTGGTCTGGCAAATAATTCATTCTCAAAATTAAGAAACTTAAGTGAGTGTCGGAGTTGTCTGCTGTCGGCTAGAGAATTGAAGATATAAAGGTAACTTATATCAGAGTCGAAAGTGTCTTCCGTCGGCCCCTGATATTTGACTAAATAAATGTTTCCGACTGTGCTCTGTCTGTCAACAAATTTTATAAATTTCATTTATGTTAGAGTCGGAACTGTCTTCTGTCAGCCAAACAAATGACCAAATGACGAAACTTATATTGGTGTCGGAATTGTCTGCTGTCGGCCAGATAATTGACCATATATGTTATATAAGAGTCGAAACTGTCTTCTGTCGGCCAATCAAATGACAGAACGAAAAAACTTATGTTAGTGTCAGAATTGTCTTCTGTCGGCAGAGAAATAACCTAGTAAAAAATTACTCAAATTTAAGTTAGAGTCGGAAATGTCTGCTGCCGTCTTGTCTTGGGAAGAGAAAGAGATACTAAAATATACATATATATATATACAATATATTATATCACATTTAATTGTCTCAGTGTAATTAAAATGAACCGATAGACTTCTACGTATGGGCCGAGAGGAGTTTTAAAAACCCATGATAGTTCCAATAAGGTTGTATAATTAGTCATTTCAGAATGATTTTAGTGTTAGAATATTAATTTACAGCATGTCTTTCAGACAACAATTTTTTTATTATTTACTTTTAGTCTGAAAATATTTATTTTAGAAGTACTCCAATCCCCATGTAATTGAATGGTGGCCCCCTTACTGATGATTGCCTTTGCATACAGTTTAATTGTATATAGGATTAAAATATAAACAACACTCAGGTCTTATTCAAATTTCAGATGATCTCACTGCTTAGTGACTAATTACAATGCCTGCAGTATGATTGAAATGGATAAAAGCTCCTAATGTATGTTCACTATTGTTTTCAGACATAGAGTATTGTAAAAGCTCTAGTTGTTCAAACGGTGGCACATGTGTAGAGGGAGCGGGCTCATCCACAAGCTGTACGTGTACCACCTGCTTCACGGGGGATTCCTGTACTGACTGTACGTATAATGAATAAAGGTCTCGAGGTAGTGCCGGTGTGGATATAATGACACTCGGGTACAGTTCATCAACCCAAGTCAGCAGGACGCGAGCTGGTTAACTGAACCAGTGCCATTATCTTAAAACCAACACGACACAAGTGACGTTAAAAAATCCCTGCGCGAATTTATGACATACGCCCCATGCCCCTTGTATTTCATAAATCCGTGCAAGAAAATGCCGTTAAACAGCTGAAAATTATCATAAAGCTAATATAAGCTAATCTGAATTTGATGATTTTTAACCCTTTCAAGCCTGATTTTACCATTGTCATCTTCACCCACTACAAGCCGTGAATTGCTGTCGCAATTCTCGACTTGTAGTGGATGAAGATGATTTGATGTGGTTTAAAAATTAAAGAAAATCGCCATGTATTGGTAAATTATTTTCACAGAAATTTCGTTCTAAAACCCTTTGTTGTAGGAAAATTAAGTCTGTTTTCAGGGATGTAAAATGATGCTTTAATGCATCGTGAGGGCTTAAAGGGTTAATGGGTTGGGTCCATAGAGCAGCATATCTCTGGATATTACGGTGTTGCGTGCGCTGGGAGTGCCATAATGGGAATATCTAGATTTGACCTCCAGATCATAATGACATCAAGAGTGCGTGTAATCAGGTAATATGTACATTGATACGGTGTTATTTAATCATGCACACACAATTATATTATTTGGCTAGTGTTGTTTATTCAAATCGTTTTAATTCTCAGCGCACGGTACCCATAATACATAACGCGCGTGACATACAATAATAATATGTTTTGAATGAGGATACAAGTGTTTATAATTATAAGTTTATAAGTTTATAATAATGAGTTTATAATTTTATAATAATTATTTCAAAAACCACATTTAACGAAAAAACTCGTCTTCCCATATTCAAATAATTCAAGCTCGTAAATTTAGTCAAAATTATAGGCACACGTACTGGAACACATACCGGGACCCACAGCTTTCAAGAGGGTGAAAATCGCTCATGCACATTTACGAAATGGAGATATTCTCTGCAGTTGAGCTGATTCAAATTGTCAATGTTTTAACAACGATTCACACCGCTAATGTTTCCTGATTCTGCCCCTCAGAATCACCGGTATCGAGTGAACGTGACATGTGATCACTCATCTAGTTTAATCATGTTAATTCAAAACCTAACTAGTAAAGTGTTCAGATAAAACCTAGTTTGATACTGGGATGAATCGGTACGCGGCGCTAGGTTCACCCCATGAGAGGCCTCGATTAAACGCTCGGTAAATTGCGGACGAAGAGTTTTGTTGTTGAACACATTTTATTGGTGTTGGTAATTCTGTCACATGTGAACACATCTCCTTAATAATGTTCGTGAGGCAACTCCACCATGTATATGCGCGTAAACGAAAAGTTATCTGGCTCGTGTGGTCGTACTGGTGAAATAATAGTGCCAACAATTTTCATGACATTAATCACGAGTGACTAAATAAATGCATAGATTGAATGAAGATAGATTCGTCTATTTGTTTATTTTCCACAGATGCTGTGAATCCCTGTATGACCAGCACGCCGTGTGAAAACGGCGGCAAGTGTGTTGTGGACTGTTCTGGCTACACGTGCGACTGTACACCAAACTGGGCCGGTTCAACGTGCACCGATAGTGAGTTTACTAAAGACCCATAGTAAATGATCAAATTAACTCATTGCCTCATAAATTAGTGCTCTAATTAATAATTAATGCAATATTTGCGTTAGTCTTATTTTGTTTGAGAAAGACTTATTTTTTATTTACTATTATTTATTTATTTTTTATTGATATGCTGTTTATTTTAATGACGCCGAGGCACATTTTGTATTTTAATAAAAACAGACAAGATACCGTGATGGTTTGATTAACCCTTTAACCGCCAAATTATTCAATTTGAATTTTCACCCACTTGAAGTTGTGTCTCGCTGACGCGATCCACAACTTCAAGTGAGTGAAAATTATTCAGATTTGACAAAATGTAGGTCAACTCTTTTTAAATCTTGCTGGTTGATGTCACATTTAATCTTGAACATAATTAAAATGTGGTACTTAATGTGGTAATAAAAAAATGAAAACCCGAATATATGCGACACCGGCGGTTAAAGGGTTAATGTTTCTATTTTGTTGACTTTTCAATGTTTGTGTGTCTTTGGTATCTTATGTTGACTTTTCAATGTTTGTGTGTCTTTGGTATCTTATGTAGGCTATACATGTTGTTTCGGGTATGGCGCTCAAATACACAACATGCAAATGGTGGCCGTAAGATCCACTGAATTTGAAGTAGAACTGAGGATCTCGCAGAAATTCATCTTAAATAATTAATTACTTCTGTTTTCCTTTGGCGTCTTTATAGCCTTTCTGTTTAACCTTCAAAGAATACACTTTGTACGAGAAGTGAGAATTAAATTGGCAAGTTTGGCATATCTTTGATTCAAATGGCACTGCTATAATTAATGTTTACCGCGACCCACAGCTTCAAGTGGGTAAAAATAATTGAATTTGAGTTTCTTTTTCTGTGAAGTGTATATTATTTGTGTGTTCCAGCGTGCAACAACGTCGCCAACATAAGTAGCGGTGTTTCTGTGATCCTTGGAACTTCCACCTCGCTTTTCTGTGAGGGAGTGGCCAATGCCAACACAGTCTGGTGGTCGAAAGACTCTACCGGAAGCCCTTCGCTACTAACCGGAACTGAACTGACTACGACTGCGCTGACCAGTGACGACACATTTCACTGTTTTGTGCTGGCCGGTGGCTGTGAAAGCAGACGCAGCGTGACGGTTACTACCTATTATGGTTAGTAGAGCTGGGTCGGTGTTCTCAACCTGACTGACCCAGATCTTAGGCATGTCATTGGTCGATACAAATCATATGTCTAAGATCTGGATCTACTGTTCTGATAATATTATAAAAAAAAACAAAATGAGTCGTTTTAAATATTCAACCAACTATTGCTAGTCCCACTTAATTTCCATTTATGATCAACTGGCCAATGACTGTCACTGCTCGCTTGTCTTTGCAATTATATTTTATACTATTTTGTTACTTAGTCAATTTTTCTACCGTTTTAACTTTGGTCTGCCATAATGTATTGATGTACGATATCCTATAATAAACTGCCTGTTCACTGTGCACCAGCATCAGGTTAAGGGTATACCCAGAAAGCACCACACGGGCTACAGCAACCATGCAGTCACATAAAGAGAGATTCATTATTTGTTGCACCGTTTGGGCTTTACAATGCATTTAATTATTGTTTATACCATTGGAATTATTATTTGACTCAGCATGCCTTTAAAAGTATTATCAATATCTTAAACCATTAAATTTTAATTAGCGTCATTGAAATTTCATGTCAGTTAAGCGCAAATGCTCGCTTGTGATGTATGTCACATTATATTTTGAGATATTCCCCAAATTAAACTGCTATATTCCAAATTAAAATACACTTCTCAACGTTTTTAACCACACCAATACTTTCAAAATAATTATATGAATGAAAAAAACCCCGAATTTTCTGCTGTTTCAATGTTTTAAAAAAAGATACTCATTGATTGTTACATTGATGTCACAGAAATTATTCCAAATAAGACATCGGCTAGCTCAAAGGAAGTCAAAGAAGGGGAGGACTTAACACTTGACTGCAGTGCTGATGGCAAGCCAGTGCCTATAATACAGTGGATATTTGTGGCCAGTCAGTCTTCACAGGTATGTCAATTATAATTTCACCAGCCACCACCACTTATTTTGCTATCGAGTAAAGCCCGAGGATGGGTCGCAATACATTACATAATAGTTATTTTCTGTTAATTTCAACCCTTGGCCACCTTTGACCTCGAGAATCGACATTTATTTGAAGCTGGAACTGCTAACGCAATTTCCAGCTTCTAATCACGAAATATACATTTCATGAAAAATCTAACACTTTTGGTGACATTTTGTTGACTTGAGAAGTAGGCATACTTGAACACGTATAGATATACGTGCCTAATAGGACAAGGATAAAATATTGTCAGCAGTATGTTCAGGTAATATATTTGGAAATAATCTGGAACTCCTCTGGCTGCGAAAGTATTGAACATAGAACACCTTATATAGGGGACGGTATGTCACCACCAAGATACTTTCACAACTCTTTCAAGCGGAAAAAAATAAACCGTACTCTCGATGTCTGGATCGGATGTCGGGATCAGAAAGCAAACATGGCCCATATTCTCGTACAGGTAGCGATACATTGTAGGCTTCGGATTGGTTGAGATGGCCATCTCGACCAATCCGTTTATATACATGTATTGTAACTTATACGGAAAATACGGGTTCTGGAGTGTGAACGAATGAACGCGCACTTTAGAAAACATGGTTGCCTACCCATATCTTGTTTGCACCTGTCTTACTCTCTCAAATCAGCAAAACAAAATTGTACCGTGTCAAATTAACCTTTATGTTTTTATGTTATTCCAAGAAGGAAGACGACGACACGGAGCTAACGGGGAACACGACACGCGCGCCACCTGCCCAGGACATGACTACGGCGCCGGCCGAGAGGACACCTCTAAACAACGGAACAGCACGCGAGTACCGATTGGTGATCAGCGACGTACAGATGGAAAACGCGGGGACTTACGAGTGCGTGGCCGTCCTGGCGGGTACAACCACGCTCACCATTAAAAAAGTGGATGTAACTGTCGGTATGTGCGCAGTAGTTTTCGTTTGTTGCAAAAGTTTTTTGTTTTAACCATGATACACAATCTATAAGCCTGAACAAATCACGACACATTCAACACTGCCTTAATTAACTCTTTCTTTATCAATTTCGCTTTTATGCAAAATCCACACGTGTACATGGATTAATTGCAATGGAGATATTTCATTAAATGCATGGTTGAACATCGCCAACCAGAATGGTCAGTGACATGGACACATTCTCTTGCATATTTAATGTGTGCGATGTGCGCATGCGCATGGCTATGACCTGTATTGTACCTTGGGGCTACCTCAAAGGTCCTCCTCAAAAATAAGTCGGTTTCTGGGGGTAGTTTAAGCAGGGAGAAGTTGGTAAAGGAGTGCTACTATGGTATGTGCAAAAATGCTTACCGTGGGATTTTGTTGCCAATTACATTATTGTTCGCAGTTTTAGCTACATACCAAATCTGTATGAACTTAAACAGTTGTTCTTGAGGTGGAAAACATTTAATTTACACTTTTCAAAATGGCCACCGCCGTCAACATTAACTAAAATCTTCATTTTGATTTATTTCGATTTTTCATGACAATAGTGTTGTACAGCATAAATCACAGAAAACGTTTACAAGCGCAATATATACAAACAATGCTGAGTTAAAAACCATGCTATGACTGGCAGGCAATAACAGTTTTCTACAGACCTCCAAAAAGACTGCCTACCACATATAACATTACTACTAATAATAATAATTAGTAATGCAAATGCATTATGCTATTACAATAACTTATATTACTATAGTTGTTATCATATACTTGAATCACATTTCACTAAAATGTGTGTTGTACATATCAAAAGGTAATGATGCCTACTACATCCACAAAGTGAACTCCTAGATTATTGATTATTTACATCGTATGTATTAAAACATGAATTAACAATTCTATTAAGATATGAAATAGCAATATATATGTTTAATATATCTAATTCCACTAATTGTGGATGAGCGCAACATGCAGTTACCCATATTCTGGATATATTTTCTTCAACATTCAATGTATTCTACATTTGCAGCACACTATATTGTACACCTTATTTAGATTAAATTAAAATGCGATTTTGTAGATCTGCAAACATAGAATTGCAAAAATTATCTTTCTCTAAGCATATTGCAAAGGAGAAGTGTAATCGGCAGTTACAGTTACAGTTACAGTTTCGCATAGCGTTGTTCGTGCTCTGATTGTGAGCGGCTAGTAGTGTATTTCAAAAGGAAGAAATATAATAACACGAGGTGACTTAATGTCAAGGATCGAGCAAAACATAGTATATTTTATAACTCAGAGGGACGAAATATAAGCACACTTAAATATAATGAAAATATGAAAACTAGTGTATGTCCTGACATAGAATTATTAAAATAAACCCCCTGGTTGTCGCTTGTGCGTTAACCCACTGGGCACACGACGTTGTTACGACGTTGAATTCAACGTCGCAACAACGTCGTGTGACCATGCTCGAAGGTAGTGGATGGCGTATCCCTTTAAAATGAGGAGATATCACGTTCGGCTGTAAATAACTAACTGTTGTATATTATCAGTTTGAACTAGATCAAGAGAGCCTGCCCCTCACCTGTGTGGGTTACGAGTAGGTTTTATGTGCGAAGTATTAGGGGTAGAAATAATAACTAGTGAATACACAACGATGAAGACATAACGGGCATACATGAATGATATGCAGAGTTCCCCCTCGATGAATAATGTTTTTTAGTCGTTTTTGTATAGGCCTACTAGTTAATATATATAATTTGTGTATAATAGCTTTAATGTTATGCACGTGTTATGTATTGTTTTACAATTTGAATGGCTGTATCAGTCACCATGCTCACTGCTGACAGTGGAAACATAAATAAGGCAGGAATATCTGAATGAATGAATGAATAAATGAATGAATGAATGAATGAATGAATGAATGAATGAATGAATGAATGAATGAATGAATGAATGAATGTACACTGTGCCACGTGTGCAAATACAGGCTAAACTGGGCCTTGAACCTCTTGCGAATTAAAATATTTGTAATGGCCGTAGACCATAACATAGGTAATCAAACGAAGCTGGAAGAGCTAACTAGGACATTTACGATGATTTTAAAATGAAAAAATAGTTTATGCAAAAATATTTCCTCGAGGCCTGTGTTCTCACGAGGGTATGTTCAGTCCCAAGGGAACACGCCCAGACATCCCAACTTTATGATCATAATGTCATCTTCAGATTTTCATGGTAATACAAAATCATTTAACCTTTTAACTGCCAAATTATTCAATCTGAATTTTCACCCACTTGAAATTGTGTCTCGCTGACACGATCCACAACTTCAAGTGAGTGAAAATTATTCAGATTTGACAAAATGGAGGTCAACTGTTTTCAAATATTGCTGATTGCTGTCACATTTAATCTAAACCATGTTTAAAAGGTGGTACTTAATGTGCTAATAAAAATGAAAACCCGAATATATGCGACAACGGCGGTTAAAGGGTTAACTAACCGTTCTGCTATAAATGATGTTAACCCTTGTGCTGCTGTAACCGTATAAATGGATTAAAATGGATAAAACATATAAACTGACAATTCAGCATCACAAGGACCAAGAACTACTTTTATTTACATACACACATAGTTAATTACTTACATGTCTTTTTGACAGTTGAAGGCGGCGGCAAAGGGCTGAAAATATGGATGATAGCTGTTATCGCCGCGGGAGGGCTACTCATCATCATTATTATCGTCGTTATTGTAATATTGATCTGCAAAAAGAAAAATAGGGGTGAGTATAAAACACTGTGTTATTTATTTTCGGAAATAGAATTTCGTCACCATCTTAAACCTTCAATCGTGTAATTATTGAATATCAATAAAATTAATGTAGGTTTATTTTTGAAGATAGCTTCAATTTCACAATTGTAGGTTTTATTTGCTGGTTTTGTTTGGCGCTGAAAATTGCTTTAGTATTTCCAGCTTCAAACGAAAATTGAAGAAACAGGTTTATCTTATTAAACATCTTCTAGCTAACCTTATAATCGTTTTAATCCGTTTTATTAGCCGATAAAAAATCACAGTTATTGGGAATGAAATGAGTGTTTAAAAATCAAGGATTTCCAGTTGTTCGGTTTCTCATTAAGCAAATATAAGTAATTTTCACCCATTTGAAGTTGTGGTTCGTGGTAGCGAGACACAATTTTAACTGGGCAAAAATTTAAATTAAGTATCTTAGCATGTAATGGGGCTCAAAATTATCCTTCAAATTATAGCTAGCTACATGTCATTCAGCCAAACATAATAAAGAAGAAATTACTGACACATTTTCAGATTAAAGCTGGAATTGCTACTATAATATGTTCTTTTTCAGATGGAAGAAAAACGTATTTTTAAACCACAAATGATAAAAGTAGTCCTACATGACATATATACATACTATGTTAATCAGTTTATGCACGTATACACCCCACTAATGTAGCCAACATACGCTTGCCGAGCAAGGAGCGTTTTAATTATTTTACCCTTTCAATGCGAGAATCGATTTTAGACGTCAGAATCTAACGTATATATATATATACGTCAGATTATGACGTCTAAACTCGATCTCCGCACTGAGGTATTACAATTTTTTAACGGCCGTAGACCAATAACATAGGTGAGGGTGCACATAGGTTAAAAAAACGAATCAAACGAACAGCTTATATTGTAAAAAACTAACCTAGAAATTTACATCCATTTGATCTATATTTATATCATTTTTCCCTTATAAAAAGCGAATAGCGAGGCAAAAAATTGGGTGAAAAGTGAACTGGGAATAATCCATAATTCCCAGGACCTATGTGCACCCTCATATGTATTCTAATGAAGCGGAAAGAGCTTTTAAAGATATTTATGATAATTTCAAATTGAGCATAACTCTTTGTTCTCTTGGCTTATATAAGAAATATTTCAGCGCTTTAAGGTTAAGGGATTTCAGCTGTGTTGACATAGCCCTATAGTTGTCGAAATATTCAACAGATTCTCTCAAACCTGCCTCTCTCTACTGAGGCCAATGGTGTCAGTTTGGGAGAGGCAGTTTGTTTTACTGGTCCCTTGAATCATTTGAATCATCTGCTCATGTGAAGATTATTGTCATCACGTTGCTACATCTTAACATAATTACATAATTATGATGAAGAGGAACTATAGGGAAGAGGAACGCAAACTCCTCTAAAACATATATTTTCGTCCTCTGGTGTAATTTATGCAGTGGCGACCTTACAGGTCGTGAGAGAGTTTAAAAAAATTGCATTCAGTTGTTATGTAGTCCGGATAAAAATATGCTCTAATGAAACCATTCTAATCTCTATGATCACGTGAAACTGAAAGTGTGACAACTTGTGCCCCGTCAGGCACAACGCCGATTATCATTGTGGATTTCTATTGGTCGCTGTATTTAGCGTCGTAGGCCACCCTTGTAGCTCAACATCCATATCATTCTGAGGGGCTACGTGATGCATTTTCAACAATATTATAAAAGTCTATCATTACTATCATTTAAATTCCACGGGTACGATGTATTATATTTTTTTTTTCAGGAAACAATGGCCGCCGGACTTCTACAGTGGGACCGTTAACCGGCAAAACGCCCCAACCCCCCAGGTACGGTGATAGTGATACTGGTGAACATCCTAACTACTTCAGGTAGCTAATCAATGTACTGTGTAGATAACATCTGGGAGATAAAGGGTCATATCTGCCACTCTAAGGAGTGACAGACAGGACCCTTTAACTCCACGAGTCGACCTAATATTTTTTCTCTTTGTATATAACAATGTTTATAACATTAATATGTAGATTTAGGTTAAGTTAGACCAACAATTTGATTCATGTTGATTCATCCTGATAATACCTCGGGACTTTTCTCATAGCATTGGCTCAAAGTTGATTAAATGGTGACTCAGTTTCCAAAACATTGGTCCAAAGCATCGAAACAACAATAATATAACGCTAATTCGTTTCTTCATTTTTTGGCGAAAACGAAGTAACAATCAATGTTTCAAATTATTTTGTTTATAAATTTTTACGGCTCACGAGCCACTCTAATTATCGACTGTATTTTAAGGCGATGATGTCAAATCATTTTTTCGATAATTACCAAGGCCTAAATTTTTTTGCTTTTAAAACAAAATTAGTGGTTAACCGAATCCTGAATTATTTATTTTGTATGTATATTGGTTTATTACTTGAACTACGATATATACCTTGTGCTGTGAATATTCCTTCCCGTAGATTTTCCTCGACACAAAATATTCTTTCACCATGTTTACTTAGTGATACCGATAGTTATTGTGACCGTTTGTGCTCTAATAACATTGATAATTAGTGTTAAATAACTGGTGTCATCTTAGATGCAATAACTCGGACTGTCGGAAGCAAAATGTTATGTCAGCTACTTAGCATCGTCCCTACAGCAATGCAAGGCTTCTCCCGAGGTCGCAGACTCGGTCTGCGACCTCGGGAGAAGCCTTGCATTGCTATAGGGATGATGCGTAGTAGAAAACATGACTTCTTGGATTCGGCAGGACATCTGTTTCTTAATGTATTGAGTGGTATAGTGCAAATTAACAAGCTGTAGACTAAGTGTCTTTAGTTACATAGCTCGACTACCTCTGCGCCGCTCTGCTACGGAAAACAAAAATAACTGCTTACCTGTAAAGTAAGTAGTTACTGCTGTTTGCCTCTGCATGGTACTATAGTATCATAATGTTAATTGTGTCTCTGTTGTGTGACATCAAATAATCGTATCTTAGTATCTGGCCCAGTTTAGCCTGCATATGTACAAAACAATTATATTCATGTTTATAATTATTTCCAGTTATTAGATTTTGGTCGGAAAACAGCACAATTGTTCACAAACGAGCTTTTGGTAATCATACAGACAATAAAAAATATGTTTTTAAAATCATACTTGAAAAGCTAATAAAAATATATTAAAAATCATTAGGTTGTCCCTGGGAATCAAATTATCCTACTTGCTAATTTTAATGTGACATATTCCACACTTTAATTCCCAGGGGACTGTGTGTTTGATGTCAAACGCCTAGTATATATGTGTACGACTATTAATCCAAGCAACCACGAAACGTTGAACCAAGGCTGGTTTAATGTTAAATAAAATGTTGATTAATCCAATAATCGGTTCAACGTCTTGCATTTGCTATATTACTATTTCTGTCGTGGTGTTGTTTCCATAGTGGTCGTCTTGCTATTTTAGTTCGTTTGCTAATAATAACACCGAGAATGAAGTAAAGAAAAAGAAGAAGAAAAAGGAGATTGATAAGTATGAGCAGAAAAATGAGACAAAATACACGAAACATACACAAAAGAGGGAGCAAAATCACAGGTGCAGATACAAATAACCCTCCCATGTTGCTGGCATATTTCATGCACCTATTTCTTGCACTCGTAACCTAAATGCCTCTGATGGTGATATAACAAATCAACAAGTATTATTCCATGGTATAATACTTGAAATCGAGGGAATGTTTGTTATATTTTGTAACATACATGTATTTTGTTTAACCCTTTCAATCCTGACTTTACATTGTCATCTTCATCCACTACAAGCCGTGAATTGCTGTCGCAATTCCCAACTTGTAGTGGATGAAGATGATTTAAAGTGGGTGAACAATTAAAGAAAATTACCATGTATTGGTAAACCATTTTCAAAGAAATTTTCATTCTAAACCCCTTGGTTGTAGGGAAATTACGTATGTTTTCAGGGATGTAAAATGATGCATTAATGCATCGTGAGGGCTCAAAGGGCTAACGTACGGCACATCTAGATCTCTTGCATTAGTTATAACCCCTACAGCGCGGGGAGCAACTTTACAAGTCGGAATCTGACGTGTGTAGATGGCTGATTCTGACGTCTAAAGTCGATCCCCGCAATATTTGTAGTGCCCGGAGACCCATAACAAATTGAAAAGAACCCTTCGGTCTCCCCTTAGGTTTATCTACAAATATTCCAGCGTTGTAAGGGTTTTTACCTATGTCATGATACGTATATTCGTCATATACTTTATGGTATGTTTCTTGTTTTCATAACTACCTGACACACTTGCCACGTTACAATTGGTTATAACATATCTCTTTCACTTGTCAAATAGCCATGGCACAGTTCTTACATAAGTTATTTTATGAGATATGAATTATTTCTCACATCCGTCGATACATAGCTATGACATAATCCACACAGTTTCTAAATACGTGTCATATTTCTATCACAATACATGTAGTATAAATATATATTTTTGACCATCCACGAGACCAGGTCGTTTCCTGTCCAACTACACAATTCATTTGCACTACATATAAATGAGTGGTGACGTTTTCATCTATTTCTCTAATTGGCTATAGTTAAAATAATATTTATATTTTTATACGCATAAGATTATGTATGTTGAAAGTGATCCACACATATTAAACATGTTAAATGTTGTGTTTGATGTGGCTTCCCAGATGTATTCGAGTGTTGATTTTAATTGGGATGATGTACAATAAAAAATTAAATAGGCACTGCTAATTTTGTGTTTTAGTATGTGCAGAATGTTGAATGATTTATTATGTACCCTTTTGTTTTAATTCACTCTGAGAAAATAATGGTGACCCCTGGTTCTGATTGTAATAGTCAGTATATAAATGCAGTTAAAATCAATGGAGGAGTAAAAAAAAGCTAGCTGTTATTATTTTGACCTGCATTATGTTTAATGTTGACAGCAAGCAGTTCGGAAACGGGTACACGGAAATGGAGAACAAAAAGAAAAAGAATGTACGATTGGATAAATACGAGCAGGAGAACGAGAAAGATAATTATGAGAACGATCGTTATGACAGAGAGGACGAGGACAGAAGAGCAAGGCCAAAGTAAGCTACAGACAAAAATATCACCTCTGTATCGAGTTGAAATATTCGAGATAAAGGCAAATTTTTTACATCCAGCAAACACAGACCATTTGTACAACGTCGGGCCAACGTCTTTGACGTTGGTCCAACATAATACAAATGTTATACAAATGTTTTGTGTTAACTGGGACGCCCTCCTTGTGCGATATGAGCTCTACCTCAACAATCAAAAGCCTCGCCTGAGCTCAAAATCGGGCCACAAAATAACACGTTCTCCAATAAGACGAGAATATTTCCAGCAAACACAAGACATTGAGCCGATGTTGTTTCGATGCTGGGCCAGCGTCGCAGACGGTGGCACAACATTAAAACAACATTGATACATTTTTTTGTGTTTGCTGACATGCAATAGTTATTGAATACGAGCCTTTCTGGAACCACATTCGTTATCACGCGGTAAAAGTATTTCAAACACCCAATTAATATACATTTTATTTTATTTCTTACATCAAACATATTATTATGTATTTGTATTTATATGATATTTATAATACCACCGGGTTTATGTTATTAGACAGGCCATCATCATATAATTTATGTTTATTTTATACCTGATAGCTTGGTTAAAGTTTTGTACATACTATTTTGTTTTGTTGGCTCGGGAGTGTTTATCTGGTATATAATGTTGTGTTGCTGGTATCTTAATTATTCGTGTGTTGAACCGAAAATCTAGTTTAAAATAAGCTGATAAAGACAAAAGTGCATGTTTATAATCTGATATCAAGTCTGAAAACTCATCGGCGGACTTCACATTTCACCCTATGGATACTGGACCTGTTCATTCGTGGGGTATTTCAACTTAACTTCACGGAAAGCATTACAGTCTTGTAGCCATTCCGGCGCATTAAACGTATCGTACACATTACCATATCTTCCCTGCCAGGTACTAATTTACACCTGAGTCAAGTGAAGCATGTAAGGGCAAAGTGCCTTGCCCAAGAATAGAACATCGGAACAATGTCCCTTTATTATATATATTAAATATAATTTAATATAGTTGTTCTCTAAGAATTCTGCACCAAGCGTGGTTCGAAACCGCACGGCAGGCAGCGACATAGGAAAAGCTCCACGCTCCAGCCATGGCGTCACGTCCCTCTCTATAGAAATATAGAAACTAGTTTACATAGTTTAGTAGTAGAAAAGGATAAAACTTTCCAAAAATATCCAAAATCCAAGCAAACGAAGCATCAACTCGCCTCAAAGAGACATTACTACAGACAGAAGCATCTGTGAAAGCGTTGATAGAACGAAACAAAGTTCTTGAATTGCAAATACAAGATAGATTGCCAGAAATGGAAAACAACAAAAAGGAACCTGAAAAAGTTGAACTTACCCGCACAGAGACATGTTTACAAAAAGATTATCAAAAACCAAGACCCAAAAAAAACATCACAAGAAACAAACAAAAAAAAAAGTTCTATGATTATCAGCAGTTCCATGGGGAGAGGTGTGGCGCATAAGATGCGCACCGTCCACGACACAAATTGCATTGGCATGGTACATCCTTCTGCTAAAGCTGAAAACCTTGAGGAAAGCGCTAAAGACATGATATCAACATATAAGCCAGATACTGTGACATTGATGGGCGGCACCAATAACCTATCATGTGGTGAGAGACCAAGGGCTGTGATTAGTAAGATAGAACATCTTGTGAGAAAATGCAGACAGGCAAATCCAAAAATAGCGGTATCAGGTCTGATTTCAAGACTAGACAGACCTGATTTAAACAATTCAATTACCACGATCAATGCTGTGCTAAAACGCAATGCGTCAAACAAGGACTATACATTCATGGACAATAGCAACATAACCTACGCACATCTGAAAAGAGACGGACTACATTCGAACGATTCCGGAACATCACAATTAGCCAGCAACATCAACAAACTTGTGTTATCAAATACCCATTTTCACAATGGCCACCAGAAAATTCATCGAGACGAGCCCCATATCAGAAGTTATGCACAAGTAGTGAAAGACAATTAAAGTGTGCAAATCAATTTTTGTGACTCTGCTGAAATTGTTAGCATTGACCCTAGTGACATTGAGAATATTTCACCCGCACTGACAATATGTCCTAGTATAGATCGAAATAATCACCATAGAGTGTCAGACATTTTAGAGACTAAAGATCTTAGTGTGTCATGTCATAACATAAATAGACTTTACTCAAAAATGGACGAAATTCGGTACTATCTCAAAGTGTATTTCCCAGTGGATATTTATGGTGTTGTAGAAACGTTCCTAGATGAAAATGTAAACGACTCCGAAATTGCTATCAATAATTATAATGTGGTACGAAAAGATCGAATATGTAGTGGCGGTGGCGGTATTTCAATATATGTAAAACAACATCTTAATTATAGAAGGATTCCTGAGTTAGAATTACCAAATATTGAAGCCATTTTTATTGAACTTCAATTTGGCAATGGAAATATTTTAGTTGGTTTTATATATAGGCCACCAAATGATAATTTGGTCAACTATTCTGAATGGCTTATAATTATGGATAACCTACTAGACAAAATAAACAATACATACAATAAAGTAATTTTAATATTGATCTTTTACCAACTTCTGTACAGAAAACGTCATGGATAAATACATTTCAAAGCTATTATCTAAATCAGTTAATTGATGAACCCACCAGAATTACGTCACATAGTAAAACTCTATTAGACCATATTTATGTTTCCGAAGATGTGAATGTTTCCAAATCAGGTTTATTATCTTGGGCTATTAGTGACCACAACCCTATATATATTACTATTAATAAGTCAAATTATGTAACGAACCACGATAACATAAAGAATAAACATAAAACAATTAGTTATCGTAAACTGGCTAACGTAGATATTAACACTTTGGGTCCGTGTATCCTAGATAAACTAAACTTCATAGATAATAGTAAAGATACAAATGTAAATGATTTGACCTCCTCTTGGACGAGTCGAGTTTTAACTATAATTGACACGCACTGGCCAGTAAGAACCAAGCGAATTAAAAAAGAACACCAACCTGGGTGGTTAACGGCCGACATAAGAAAGTTAATGAAAGAACGAGATACATTTAAATCTAGCAAGTCTTTTGTAAAATGCAAGAAGGAAATCAAAAAAGCTAAATCAAAGTATTACATAAACTTAATAGAAACAAATAAAAATAACCAAAATATTATCTCCAAAATTTTTCAAAATTAAACATAGAAAAACAATCAACAAGTTAACAGTTGATGGACATGATATAGACAGTCAGGAATCAATAGGTAATGAATTAAATCAACATTTCACAACTTTGATAGATAAACTTATTGGTCAAAATGAAAATGAGCGACCAAATTTTACGATTTTAGAAAATTTTGTAAATGCTAAACTATTGCCAGGTACTGTTTACAACATTCCTCCTATTTCACATGCATTTGTATTCAAATTTCTTTCCTCGCTTAAGGCTTCTAAAGCTACCGGCCTGGATGGAATTAGCGCAAAATACTTAAAAATGTTCGCCCCGTACATTACTGACAGCATAGTAAAGTTATGTAATGTTAGCATAGCAGAAGGACAATTTCCTGATAGTTGGAAAATTGCTAGAGTAAATCCCCTGTTTAAAAAGGGATCTGATGCTGATGTAAATAACTACAGACCAATCTCTATCCTACCTGTGGTATCGAAGATTATTGAAAAACATATTGCATTATCTTTTTATGCGTTTTTAAATAATAATAATTTGCTACACCGAAGACAGTCAGGCTTTCGTTATAATCACTCTTCTCAAACCGCCTTAACCCTAATGACAGAAGAATGGCTAGAAGCAATGAATAACGGTGAATTAACTGGTGTTCTGATGGTAGATCTTTGCAAGGCATTTGACTTTGTAGATGACTCATTATTATTGCAAAAACTAGAAATATATCGTTGCACTACAAATGCCCTAAATTGGTTTACTTCCTATCTATTTAACCGTAGTCAAAAAGTCGACATAGACGGAATTTTGTCTGATCCTTTAGAAAACAAATCCGGTGTTCCCCAAGGCTCTGTCCTGGGGCCTTTGTTTTTCATTTTATTTATAAATGACATATTTTTATATCCAGCATTGGAAAACATGTCCCTATTTGCCGATGACGCTACAGATCATCATGCGAGCAAAAATATTCAGAATATTTCTTCTAAATTACAAATAAAGGCGACCTCGGTTAACCAGTGGTGTGAAATTAACAGAATGAAAATGAGCATAGAAAAGACAAAAATAATGCTTATTGGATCCAGGCAAAAATTAAACCGAATAAGTGAATCAGAAAAAATGCATTAAATTACTTATTGATAATAACCCAATTGAGCAGATAAGCAATACCAAATTACTTGGCATTCACATAGATAGCTCCTTGACATGGGATGTTCAGGTATCGCATGTAAAAAAAATAGTGATATATAAATTATTCCTCCTGAAGCGTATTCGGCATTTTCTACCTAAAGATACTCGGATTTTATTTTATAACTTTTACATAAAGCCATACTTGAAGTATTGTTGCAGTATATGGGGTAATTGTTCAAAAGAAAATATAAATATAATTGTAAAACTCCAAAAAAGGGCTGCAAGATTAATTTTAGATGCCGACTTTTTCACACCAAGCGCAAATTTATTTAAAGAATTGAAATGGATCCCGTTCTCTGATATTGTTAAATACCACCAAGTTAGCATAGTTTACAAGTGCATTCACAAAATTTCTCCTGAATATTTACATGACATGTTTAGCATCAAACTAGATTCAAAGCGTTATAATTTAAGGTCTTCAAACACAGGTCGCTTAGATGTTCCGAAAAAACACAACAGGAGTTTATCTTTCAATGGCCCTAAATTGTGGAATAGCCTGTACAGCGAAACAAGACAAGCAATTTCTCTCTCTGTTTTTCAGTCAAAAGTATTTAATTTTTTATCTGGCCTTAACTGTGATAAACTTACTGAATAGATCGATGTATAAAATAGTTATATTATATTCCTACTATGTGCATGCTTATATGTATTTATACTATGTATATTATTGACCTTCTTTATATTGCTCATATTTGTAATAATCTATTTTATTGATAATCAATGCTTGTATGATATGTTATTTGAACATTATGTACCATTTTGAAGAGGGCCTCATGGCAGATGAGCGAAAGCTCAATGAGCAACCCTCTATAAATAAAGATTATTATTATTGTTATTATTAATAATGTTAAAAGCTTGTAATAAGTTTGGACAAATATCTTCAATTTTCAATTAATTGGATTGGGTTAAAATGCAATTGTCTACCACAAAACTCTGCTATCTAACCGTGCTGCAAAGATGTTTATTTCGGAGCAAAATCTCTGCTTCTTTATACTTACATGTACACTGCAACGGTCATAATTTTGTCTTTCAGATCATCTCGTCGGCGACAGAGCAGCGACGGCACGACACCGCGCCCCCTACCGGCGCTGAACGCAGCCGGGGGCAGGATGCGCGCGTTGCCGCCTCTGGACATGGATCTGGAGCACGAGAAAACCAAGAAGAAGAAAAAGAAGAAAAAGAAGGTACCCGCGCAGACCACGGACGATCTGCCGGACAACAGCCGATTCGAGGAGGATGATCGCTATTATCAATATTAGACTCAGACAGCCAAAACATTATATTTTCTTGACTTTTGAAATCTTTAATTACTTTTGTGGAATGTAATGTCTGCGTTCTGTTTACGTTGATCTTTATCGTCCCCTTGAATATGAACCTGGTGCATTTGCTGCTCTGTAAAGCGGCAGATACACCCTTTGTTTTCCAAGGGAAGCATGTATGTTAAAGTTTTTTCTAGATTTTAATAATGTAAACTGATATTTTTCAAATATATTTTTCAGGTGTAGGCCTGTATGATGAGATAAATATAGGGCTATGTATGAGAGGAATATATGGCAGAAGCATGAATCTTTAACCCCTACAGCGCGGGGATAGACTTTAGTCGTCAGCATCTGACGTCTGTAGACGTCAGATTCTGACGTCTGAAGTCAATACCCGCACTGTAAGATCAAACATATTTCTAATGGTCATAGGCCCATAACATAGGTATTCAAATCAATCAGAAAGAGCTAACTAAGACATTTATGATGGTTTCAAATTGAAAAAACCCCTTTGGTCTCCATAGTTTTTACAAAATTTTCAACGCTTTAAGGGTTAATATGCCAGTCGCGTCTATGGCCGTTTTCAGCTTTTTATTTATTACCAATAAACTAGAACCTTCAAAGGAGAATGGGCAATAAAATGGGTAAAATGAAATATACTTTGATTTAAATTGTACAAATGTAAGTAATGTTTTCCTTCAAGTGGCCAAAATTGTTTATGGTATTTAGCGAGTTCAGGGTTAGTATGGGATCTATCATTTGAAAATATTATGTTATTTATAACACGGTCTGAACCCTTTCAGGGCGGGGACCGTCTTTATACGTCAGAATCTGACGTCTGTAGACGTCAGATTCTGACGTATAAAGACGATCCCCGCACTGAAAGAATATTTCTAACGGCCGTAGACCCATAACATAGGTATTCAAATGAAACAGAAAGACCTGACCAAGACAAAAATAACGAAAAAGAAATTGAAAAAGCCCTTTGGTCTCCATAAATTATACAAAAATATTTCAGCACTGTAAGGGTTAAATCACGTAATAAAGTCTCTTATGTTTCCTTAATTAACCTCACGGTTTTACCTGCTAAAAAATGATATAAAAATATAAATTCCTATATCCAATTTATTATAATGATCATATTTTACAGCTGTGATAATTCTCACAAGATGAGATCTTTTTTATGTTGTTATGGCTAAATTAGTCTTTGTTTATAAATATTGTACTTTTAGTTTGATATAATACTTTAGTATTGTTGTGCAATCTTTTTGTCTACCGTTTTATTGAAATTTAAGCGTCGTATAATATGCCACTTACATAAGTGGCATATACGCCACTTTAGCTCCGAAGGACGGTATTTATATGTCACATAACCGGTTTGTCTTCTTTGTAATAAATAGTTTCATACATATTTTGCGTTTTGTTGAATGCGATATGGCAGGTAGGACAGGACAGTACAATTAGGACAGGGCAGAGGACGGCGATGGTGGAGGCTATGGAGGACAGGGCAGATCAGAGCAGGTCAAAGCAGGGCAGGGCTTCTGCAGTGACGACATACCACTATAATATAACTATAAAACTATTATTGGCTAGTGTATGGTATGCTACCATCATTAAATAGTTATTTAAATCGGATTGAATAAATATTTGGGCCTAATAAATTAAAATATGCATTATGTTCTTAAAGTGATCAAAGTATTCAATGAGGATAGTACCGCAGCTAGATTTATTGATACTCTTCATCAACGTTCGTACTTATGTGATCATCCATTATAATAAATTCACCCTATTTATTATGATAGGGTAGGGGGCCTTATCAGCAGCCATTTCTGAATGGCCAAACAAACAAGCGCCGTTTATCGGCTCGTTTATCGGCTCGTGTTTGCTTTGTCGTTCAAAAATGATGTCGATTCCAGCATAGCGGCTGATCACATATTCACCTCCATCATGATTCGAGCAATGCCCAAACCGTCTTTTCAAAAAATATATTTAGCACTATGAAATATCCTGTGTCTGGAGGACAGTGTCATCTCAATCATCTCACCATCCTCAGGAGGTTCTCCTGGCCCAGTTTAGCCTATATGTGCACAAAGGTGGCCTAAAGCCCGATTCATTTCATTTTATTTAGCACTATGAAATGAGCTTGGTGTTATAGCGTTATTTCAAGAAAAAAGATATTGGGTAAACATCAGCGTAGCAACGTAGCAAAGGTGCCGAAAGTCCCGTTTATCAGTTATTCCCGTATTTTTTATTTTGGACATGCATGTCCGAAATTAAATTTCGTCCTCATTTCTCGCCTAACTGGTAAATGCGCAACACAAGTATTAGGAAACCAGTCTATGGACATGCTCAAAATGGACATGCTCAAAATAAAGGTAATGATGTTTTGATGATGCTAGCCCGCATGTGTTGCTTTAACTCTTCCTTTACCAATTTCGAATTTATGCGAAAGCTACCGTCCTTCACCGAATTCGCATTTATGCGAAATCCACATTTGTACATACATTAATTGCAATGGAGACACTTCATTACATGCGTGGTTGAATATGGCCTGGTCAATGGCATGGACGCAATGTTCTCCTGCAGTTTTAATTGTGCAATGTGCGCATGCGCATAGCTATAACCTCTATTATGTTATAACCCCACTGGGACTGGTAGTAGCCTAAACTTATATGTACCATCCAATTAAATCAAGCTACGAAAGGAGCACGTACTTTGGCTGATATATATATTTTTTGCGTCATATGCTGTGATAAATACAGCTAAATGTAGTTAATCAACATTTTTCAATTTGACATTGACATTTGACCTTGAAATAACCTTCAAATGATCTAGGGATCTAACATTTTAAAGACTTGTATCACTTTTATCAGCCTTGCTAAAATTGCATTAATTTCTGCCCAAGGGCTATCTCAGGATCCTCCAGTTTTTAAAAATAAGTCGGTTTCTGGGGGTAGTTTTATGAGGGGGGAGGTCTGTAAAGGAATAATAAATGTTAAAGACGTTGCAACTCCATAGTGGAATATTGAGATTGCGAGGTATACGATTTTTTGCGATTCTGTCACATGCTGTTTTACAGTTTTCTCCTATTTTGTGATGGCCATCTCCCTGTTACAGCAGACAAATCTAGATTGTTGGCAGAGGCAAAACAGCATCTATGTCAAAATAGCTGGTCATCGGTCACTAATAAAAAAACTCACGTCATCTTGGATTTAATGTGAAAACTAAGATAAATTAAATTATCTAACTATAAGAAATTCAAAATTAAAAGAGTTAAGCTCTGCAGAAATGAACATACATGTTAATGACTCATCACCATGTTCCGATGTTTATATATGGCAAGATGAAAAAAATAGAGTACCAAGCATCTCCTCGAAATGAACAGACATGTATTGCGTTTGAAGAAATGCTGTGGTTGTAGTAGCGATAATCTATGTGATATTTTCAATGGTATGCTAGAAAATGCACTATCCCCGTTATCAGCGTCAATCAAAGTGTAAGAAAAACATAAAAAATAACTTTCCTTCCAACCCTTGGTATGATAAAGAATGTAAATCTCTGAAACATGTTTTAAATAATATTGCTAAAGATAAGAAGTTTAACACACGTCAAGGTGAATATAATATAATGTTACGACAATATAAACAATTAATCCAGAAAAAGAAAAGACACTACCAACAATTCAAACTTAGTCAGCTTGAAAATATGAGAACAGAAGATCCAAATTCCTACTGGAAATTTTGGAAATCTTTAAAACCTAGAAATTCAACCAAAGGTCCTACCCTGTCACAATTTGTGAAATATTTTGAAGAACAAGTCTACCCTCCTCATGTTGACTATTTTGACTACGATCACATGAATAATATAATGAAGCTAGTTAAATCATCCGCAAATGATATTAATGTGAAGGTAGAAAATGGACAATGCGATTTGTTACAGTTCTTAAACAGCCCCATAACTATAGACGAAATTCAAAAAGCAATTAGAAAGTTAAAATACAAAAAAAGCGGCAGGCATTGATGGTATTCCTGCGGAATTTTACAAATATGGTAGTAATGAACTCTTACCAGCACTAGTTTTACTGTTCAATACCATTATTGCCAATGGAGAATATCCATCAAGTTGGGCCACTGGTACAATTCATCCTGTTCACAAAAAACTGCCCATAACGTGCCCGATAACTACAGGAAAGTTACAGTAATGCCATGCATAGGGAAATTATTTGAATCTGTACTTAATAACAGACTGTCTTTTAAAAATGATGTACGCTATGATAATGATCCCTTTCAAGCCGGCTTTAGAAGTAACTCCCGGACGACTGATAATATATTTATACTATGTGCCATTATAGATAAGCAAAGGTGTCTTTCAAAGCCCCTGTATACATGTTTTGTTGATTTCACAAAAGCATTTGACTATATTGACAGATCAGCACTGTACTATAAATTACTGAGCAGAGGAATAGACGGCAATTTTTTAAATGTAATAAAGAGTATGTTCTCTAAAGCTGAGTGCCGTGTAAAATGGGATTCATGCATCAGCGAGATATTAAAAAGCGAATTTGGTGTCCTGCAAGGTGGTATGCTCAGCCCCAAATTATTTACAGAATTTCTGCAGGATATATCCAAATCATTTGATCAAGGTGAGGGTATCCCCGTAGACACTTTATTAATTGTATACTTGTTATTTGCAGACGACCTTTTCCTTTTTTCAGATTCTGCAAATGGATTGCAAAAGCAGTTAACTGCCCTGTATAAGTATGCTTCTCTGTGGCATATAATAGTCAGCATTCCTAAAACAAAAGTTCTCATATATTTAACAAACGTCATACGTCAGAATGTGACAGCTTCTACTATGGTGATGACATAATAGAAAAAAATTAAAAATATAAATACCTTGGGGTTGTATATAGCACTAAATATCCTAAGAATGTAGTGAAAGAAACGTTCCTTCATCTCGCTTCCCAAGCTGGTAAAGCAGTTTTTTTTCTCTACACAAGCAATCTCGTCCCGTAGTCGGTAAATTGTCACCTGTTATTGCATTCAAGGTTTTTGATTGTCAAATACTGCCCATATTAGAGTATGCAAGTGATATATGGTATACCGGTGATAGTGTTAATGATTTGGAAAAAATACATCTAAAATTTATTATATCAACGCTGGGTGTTAGAAAGCAAACACCCACCCCTGGAATTTATGGTGACACAAGACGGTTTCCATTGATTATCAGGCAACATATTCAAGCTGTAAAATATTGGTGTAGAATTGTAGACCTATCTCAGAACCACCCTGTCAATAATGCCTACAATATGCTACTAGAGCTAGATGGCACTGGATTCACAAACTGGTGCTCGCGTATTCGGTCTGTTCTTGAACTAACCGGGCTAGACCAAGCTTGGGAGACGCAGCACATTGGCAATACAAATAAATTCATGCTTTCCTTTAAAAATTCAATTGTTAGAATATTTACACAGCGGTGGAGACAAGAGATCGAGAGTTCAAGTAAGCTGCGCACATATTCATTAGTGAAAAAATCTTTGTGTGTGGAACCATACATCTTAAACATAAAGGGGAACCACCTCATAACAAAAATGGCGAGATATAGAATGAGCTCACATGATTTAAAAATAGAGAGAGGACGATTCAATAATCCAATAACTCCAATAAATCAACGAATATGCACAAGGTGTGAATCAAACGAAATTGGCGACGAAATACACCTTCTTCTCCACTGTAATGCCATGAACAATGAACGCGAAATCTTGCTTAATTCTATAGCCGGAATTCTCAATATGCAACCAACAAATGATATTTTTCTACGAATTATGTCATCTAGAGACATAACAGTGGTGAAGTCGCTAGCAAAATTTATCTATGGTTGTTTTAAACAAATTAAGGGTTAAAAATATTGAGTATGATAAATGTAAATTCATTTTCAAGCTGAAATATTTTGTATGTGTGTCGTGCCGTGCGTGACTAGCATGATTAATTATTATCATCATGATCATGATTATATGTCATTATTATCGTTTTAACGTTACATTTTTATGTAGAACAATCACAAGTCACCTGTCGCTATATTATCCATATTATCATGCCTTCATGATCTGACTTGGGTATTACCACATATCAGGACGGCTGTTGCTCTCGGATCTTATTATTTGGCTTTTTAGGGCCGGTTAGGGACGTTTCCGTCGCCTTTGTTATCAGACGAGGTGGGACCTTATGGAGGATTTCAGAGTTGCTAAGTCAACTGATTTTCTTTATGAGGTCGGGACTGTTTTTCTTCGATTGTAACTCCAAGTATGTGGTACTAACTAGGTCGTGAGTGAAATGGTATGAACTAAACAATATAGTGAATTAAAATAAGCTGTAATGTTTTTGTGCGAGGGCCATATAGATAATAAATCACTAGTTAATTAAACAAACTTTATTGCTATTGTGTGAGTGCCATGTCCTGCGTGAATGGCATGCATAATTATTATCCGTAATTTTTATTGTTATTACATCACTTAGTCTCCAACACTCGATAATATGGATGGTTCTGATGCTATACTTTGTTGGCAGTCGACGAACCACCATGTCCGACTTTTATTAGTATGTATATATTGTGTTTCGGTGGTATTACTGTTATTACGTTGGTAAATTTGCATCACTAGTCTATATCAGGGAATCGCCGAGTTCATAGCGACTGTGCTTGCATGGTCACATGGCTCGGAGCTACCTGTGTCGCGGATTGTCACATTGATTGTACTTGCATGATATAATATTTGATTTTTAAAAATATCGTGTAATTTTTAACATTGTCTTAATACATTCTCAAATTATTGTAGCATAATTATGCACTTGTATATATTCTAGGTTTCTACGCTTTCCAGAGTGTCTTTTTTGCTATTATATATATAATTAGCATGTCATACAAAGTAGCTATTTTATCTCTGGTTTTGGTGCGGGAAATAAAATGATAGACCTTATGTTACCCTGGCAATGCCTTTCAATTTTATTTTAAGTATATGCCCAGTGTTTCTTATGGCAATGCCAGTTAACATGATTTTAGTTATGTATATCATACTATGTATATTGTCATATGATTTTAACAAATTAACAATGTTGTATATACATGTACATATCTCTATTTCTATGACAAATAAGTCAGGATTGACTTTCTTTCTGTCAATAAAATATCTGTCTGTCTGTCTGTCTGTCTGTCTGTCTGTCTGTCTGGTGGTGTGACTCGCCAAGTAATTGCTTTAGCAAAACATACTTATGAAAATGAGTTGTTGCGTGTCATACTTGACTTCTACTGTGAGATGTCGCTGATAGAGGGTGAACGGTTACGCTGTCGAACGACACTGATACTGTGGCCTTCCTCTTACACTGGATTCCAAATTCAATAGTAAAGAGGCAAGAAGGATTATTCTGGCTTCAATTTGAAATTGGTGAAAAGAGACGAATGTTCACATTACACAATTTTTTTCAAATAGTAATCAAGTGAAACCACGGTGACCGGCTGGGCAAAACTATGAAACTTGGCAAAGTAATTTTTTTGATACTACTGAACAATTTCAGAAGGGTAGCCCAAAAACCATAGTAAATTATCGAAGTGAAAATCATGTTTCACGTAACCATGGCAACGCTAAAAACTAAATCAGTAATATCTGTACTATTCGCGATTTCAAGTGAGCTGAATAAATAAATCCCCTGCAAAACTGATATTCAATACAATACAACAATACCACCTTGAACATAGCGGCAGTAAAACAGATGGTTAGTTCGAAAATTCCGCTTACCACAGCAACCAGGCATACATAAATGCAGACATTTAATTGTACCTGTCTTTATTCTCCAAATTAACGGGTTATATCGTCACCCAAATTTATATCAGCACTCTCGGCCATTCTTTAGAACATTATAGATTATCTCGGATAAGAGTGATAACATAAGCAAGTGAGAATATACAGTAATGATCATGTTCCCATGGATACCTACGAGATATACTCTGACAGATAACCATATATTTATTTTTACAAAATATGTACATAATATAAATATGTATAGATGTTTAAAATATTATATAATCCCCCCCCCCCGTGATTGTCTCGACTGCGAAATTTTATGACGTCATCATTTTACATTGTACCATTGCGCCACGTCCCTCTTGTCACTGTGGACTGAGTATTTTTCAGTTTCCATCACCAATAGGTGATTGCTGTTTGGTATTATTCAACGAGCCAATAAGTTGTGAGCGTATTACTACATAGGCCGATTTTGTCTCCCAGAGCGCTACGTTCATGTACCACGCACATAATACATATTACTAATGAAGGTTTTGAAAATGCCATTGAAAAAGAAATTGCGGGGCGAAGAAATAGCCGTTTCTGTTTTATATAAGGAGAGACTCGAATTTGGGGAAACTATACAACATGGGCATCTTTCATGCATTTAACGTCTCACCACACATAATACCCGACCCATAGACTTACATGTATTATGACCCATACGCTCAGGCCTCCCAGCACTCCTAAAATGGGGAAATGTAAATAACCCTATATATCATTTTAACCATCCTGCTGTTCTCTTTCAAAATAAAAAATAAAAAAGGTATGTGAATCTGCTTGCTTTCCTGCTATTTTAGCCTAGAATAAGATCTTGCCCCACTCTCCCCCGGGCGACCTAGAAAAAAATTGACCTCGTTTTTTAGAAGAGCCTTGTTACAGTCAGCGCAAGGACTTCCTGTTAGATCTATCTTTTATAATTTCGATGCTTTTGCTACAACAAAACATCACAGAATCGATTTAAATTGGTATCAAAATGATATTTCCGTAATAATTACCACAGGAGCTGCTGCAAAGAGCCACAATTTTTAAAAAGAGTCTAATTTTCTTATACTTAAACTTTATAATGATATGCGCGAATGAATTTGTGTGGTGAGACCTTAACCCTTTGACTTCCAGGCCGGAGTGCATGCCAGGATCCAGATATACTGGTGTAGGAGTTCTATTTTTCGTCATTTGAAGCTGGAATTGCTAACGCAATTTCCAGCTTCAAATGACGAAAAATACATAAATGTAGTATATATTTGACGAAAATGTGTGTCATTTTATGGTTACGTTCATTGACGAATGACGACGGAAATTTCCGTCATGTATGGTAGTGAAAAGGTTAAACAACCTATTGACTTATTGTGTCCTTTTTATAATGGCGGCACTTCCTCACGTCGGAATAAATGACGTTATGCAACGTTATATTTTTGCTAAAACGCTTAATTCGTTGAATGTAATATGATGTAGAAACAAATTTATCATATTTTTCGTGTTGGCATCTTTTAAAAATTAGAGGAGGTTGACACTGGTAAATTAAAACTGTTCTATATAAACTTCAGTCTGCTAAATGCGTAAAGTCTAAAGAAAATATATCGGTATCCAATGTAGCGAAGATAACGTGGCAAACTATCAAAAACGTTGATTTTGGAGCACTTGTAACTGAACAGGTTATCTACAACATAATATTATTGTCACTTGTCTACTAAATAAAGGTGAAAATATTGCACTTGGCTTCAACCTTTTAAAACAAACTCCCTATAGTCCGACTTTTCCGGTCTATTTTGTTGCATATTTCCGGAAATTGGTTCAGTGCCATAAATATATTTTTGCAAGAAAATTGAAATTGACGACAAGCACTTTCATATACCCGAATATGCATTCTATCAATATTGGGGCTGATCAGGAGTAGCCTAGGCTAAAAACAGGGTGGCAGAGTCAACCCTGAATATGCGAGCTACACATAATTGGCCCCTGACTAATAGCTGTTGTTCATGAAAATCGCTGATGCAATGGGTCCAGAGTAGACTTGCCTCTCTTCCACGCATTTACGGGGTGTTATACAGTGTCGGTGGAAGAAGCTGGAAGATAACCTGAGATGTACGGGTCCCTGTAGGCCTATATCCTGAGGCCACTGACGATTTTGAGCAGCTGAGCACCACACACTACATCGCTCTGAAAAGTTACCCGCTGAGAGATTCGCGACAGAAAGTATTTACTCAGATGCATTAATGCAGCCAAGACACAAAAATATCCACCTGAAAATCTAAGACAATTGAAAACATCAATTTTCGACAAAGGCAATCTACATGTGGGGCCTACATATCAAACCCACCAGTCTACAACATCAAACATGGCTTCGGCGACTACTGCCTGCCAGATATGGAAGACTGTGGCCCAGCAAAAGACAACTATGGTCAAAACATTCTCAAGCATCACAATCATGATATAGTTAGGGGATTTTTTAACACAACCTAAAACGAATTCCTTACTAAAAAATTATTTTACCATTGAATAGTATAGGGTCTCAGCTAACTTCTGACAATTTGTTTACGCTCAACTGTCATAGGAGGACTTTTTACAGAGCAAAATGTAAGATGGCCGAAATCGGTAATGAAAAATATCAAATCCAGACATATTTTGTCATGGCATGCTAATTTACCCTACATTTTATCAGAGGTGGGTAAGTATAACTTATAGAAGAAAATGATATCAACAGGAGAAAAACCAACATGGCCGCCAAACACAGCAAAGCACGATAGTGATCAGTAAATGTTCACACTTGACTTTTTGGTTTGAGAAGTGCAACATGCAAATCTTATGTTATCGATATTACTATTGTTAAATGTGAACAGGTCTGCTTTTTGTAATTAGGAACAATATTTTATTTTGTCTCTATTAGATGTAAGTGTAATAAATATAGTGTATGTGTAGTGCATGTAAAAAACGTAGATTGGATAAGTTAGGACCTTTGTGGAGTGGTAAAATACTCCAGACAGTCGAATGTATTAATAACATAGATGTTGATCTCATCTGGGAATATTGGCTCTAGTGCTACGATGATGTAGGAAGATCAAATGTACCCCCAGGAATCTACCACCTTGGCTTGACGTGAGACGTCTGAAAAACAACCAAACTTGGCCAAAAGCTAAGAAGTTTAATAATGGTCATCATTGGAATAAATTTATAAAAGTAAGACATTAATTACATAAATTATTGTAGCTCAATCACAACCAATTTATTGCTGATTTGTCTGAAACACTAAAGGAAAACCCTAAACGATTCTAGTCTTATTGTAGATTGAAAATAAATAAATATACATATAACAATTTGTCATGAAGGTCTAAGCGTCACCAATCCCAATGATGTGGCTTGAATTGTATGTCCAATAATTATTTTTAATTAGCTTCTAATAACAACACTGGTGAGTCATTAGCTTTTGCAGTGACTGAGATAGCTTTTAAAGTGGCTGTGAGGACTTCCTCAATGGCCACAATCAGTTTTTTTGTGGCTGAGATCACTTTTAAAGTGCCTGTCACTGCGCAAAATGGTGTCGTAGTCAAGATCAGTGATAGCAGTAAACGGCCGACAGCGCCTGATAGGCAGCATAAGCGATTATTCTGACAATGATATTCTCGTATTTATTATAATAAGTTATGTATTTTATTTTTTGCAGCTTAATTAACTATTTCCACAATATTATTTGCTATCCAAAACAATCTATACCAAATACATTATAATCAGGTCAATCTGGTGACTTCCCTATGTTCAGAAGGTTCTATGTTCAGAAGGTTCTATGTTCAGAAAATATTTGTTCAAAAGGTCCTATATTCAGAAGGTCCTATATTCAGAAGGTCCTATGTTCAGAAGGTCCTATGTTCAGAAGGTCCTATGTTCAGAAAATATTTGTTCAAAAGGTCCTATGTTCAGAAGGTTCTATGTTCAGAAGGTCCTATATTCAGATATATTCAGAAGGTCCTATATTCAGAATTTTTTTTGTTTTATGTATAAAAAAACTTACATCTTTCAGTTTCAGGTAAACTACAATGCAAGATAACAAATCACAGCGTCTCATTTTAGCTCATTCGGTCAGATGAGCTTTTGTCATGCTTTTGTCAGTCGTCTGTCCGTCCACAATTTGCCGAAATCGCTATTGGGACTTCAATAAACATTATATAGTGAACAGCCACAAACCAGGAGTGATCACAGAAGGATAGTCTCCGCAATTCAGGAATATTAGACTACACTATATCTGAATTCAAATCCACCTAAATCCGGTGCTAGTGGGAACTAGAGCCTTGTTTTAACTATAGGCCTACCGTGGGCCACAATTATTTTAGTAAATCTGTAGCGCATGTTTTACGTCGATTTATCAACGATTCTGAACCAATTTTTTTGAAATTTTGCACAGGCTGCATTTTCAAGTCAAATCCTAGCACCGGTAAAAAATTTAGTTAGACCATTTGACATGTTATAAAATTTCAGAATTAGCGTAATGGGTTGATAGAGGGACGTCATAATTTCAATTTACAACATGTCAAATCGTCTATAAACTCTCGAAATAATGCATACAATTTTACGTTTATAAAATTCAATGGAAATCGGTTGATAATTGACGGAGTAATTAACGAAAAACATGCGCTACTGGTTAGATTTGTCCTAATGTATAGCGTGGGATGGATGAAGCTAGTCGTAGATTTATTCTTTTTACCCGAAAACAATCAACGTTTTTCAACATGGCGGTGACTGAGAGTGATCTCGACCCCAAGGTCTGAAAAATGTTCATAGCTTTTTAATGACTGTGCTAACAAAATGAGCTGAGCATGCGACCTCGTAGCTAAAATGTTACTGATTCTAAAAAAACTATTTTCTTAGATATGACCGTCCCACGATTTTGTATGGGGTCAATCTGCGGCTGAAACCTATTTCAACCACTGCGGCTAGAATGGAGTTACCCTCTGTTATTGTTACTCTGGGGACTATCCGACTCGGGGATATCGGAGCTGTGTGAAAGGCCAAGGTGTTTCAGCATTACATCAAAACCTAAGTTTACGACCGTCTGGGCATGTCTGGGGGGAATTATTCATCTATAGTCATATTCACATTAAATTCATCAATCAGGGTGAATGAATTCCGCAGATTCCTCTGTCAATTCTGAACCAATTTATATGACATTTTGCACAGATAACTATCCAGCCATGGGACGACTACAAAGTAGTTAAAAGAAGTTAGACCATTTGACATGTAGGCCTAATGAGACGAAGCTAATGGGTTTATAGAGGGCGACATTTTTTATTTACTAGATGTTAAATTGACTAGCTTTTATACAATATTTTTCAATAAATTTTTCAGGGTAGTCGCCCCATGACCAAAAAATAGTGCTTGGAATAGTGCATGAGAATTAGTTGAGAATTGACGGAGAAATCAGCGAAATCATTCGCCACGGTTAATGTGAACCCGACTAAAGAGTTTGACATGCCAGAACCCCTTATCGGGAGAGTGAAGGAAAATACTCTCAATAACCCACCATGCCCTATCACCCCATGCTCACATCATCATCTGTACATCATTCATCTCATCAATTACCTGCACTGTTTTTATCGTATTGCAATGTCACTTAAATGACTGTTAATCTACTATCGAAAAGGGACGTAAAGCAACAATTTACAATTACATGACCTAGACATTTATCTGACCTTGATTTTTAACTACAATTATTTTTCTCCTTTGCACAATACACTCAACATGTTTATTGTTCTGAAATATATAACATATGTGTATTTGACTGGTCATAGTGGCCATTTCTTCTATTTAAAATACGTATTTCTTATTGTAGATATAGACGGGCTCGGATAAATTGATTAAATAATATTTTTTTCATTACCACCTGTAGCCTATTTTTACTAGTGAAGGTTGTGACATAATGCATATTTATCTACCACCACATACCACTTAGCCTTCACATTCAACAGAGAATAATCCCATAGACAACATAAGAAAAGATAATTGATATTTCTACATCTATATCACTCGTTTTTATATGATATTTCGAACAACGTACCTCCTATAAAATATAATTATAACTTTCATATCTACAATTTTATCAAACCTCATTTAAGCTCGGAAAAACCCACTGAGCACACAACGTTTTTGCGACATTGAATCAACGTCATTGACGTTGCTTCAACGTTGCAAAAACGTCGTGTGCCGTAGTCACCCCTACTTTCTGAACATAGGACCTTCTGAACAAATATTTCTGAACATAGGACCTTCTGAACATAGAACCTTCTGAATATATAACCTTCTGAACATAAAACCTTCTGAACATAGGACCTTCTGAACATAGGACCTTCTGAACATAGAGCTGTAACCGGTCAATCTCTATCTATTACTAGTCACCATAGATTATCACAATTACCATCCAGCAGACACGATACATTGAGAAATAGTTGGTTCAATGTTGAGTGAGTGTCGTAGATTGTAGAACAACTTTGATCCAATGGTGGTTCGATGTCTCGTTTATATTGGGCAACAGACAGACAGACCCGTGCGCCTTATTGACAATGATAATATGCATCTATACGATGTCCAGAGAGTGCAAATGGTTACCTCTCAGTGCTTATACAATAATAATGATCGTACACCAGGAGCAGGAGCGCGCCTGGCCTATTCATGCCGTATCACCGCTGCCAACAACTCAGCGAGATCATTCAATACCTTGACCAGCGCCTGTCCCATGGCCCACATAAATTATGCAATCGACGCCGACGCACCATCACTTTTCTTACTCCAGATATGTTAAGCTTTAATTTGTTACATAACACATAATGTTCCTTTTTGCGGCTGGGTCCCTCCTTAAATACTGCAGCTAGAGACCGCCAGCTGCTCCACTAATGTTCATGCAGGCCGTATATGATTAAATTTCGAAAATCATATCACCAAATACATGTACATTTCTGTATATAGATACCTAAACTTATTTTGATATATTTTTAATTAGGGTATAATTATATACACCTTACAATAATTATTATGAACATATTTGATTTAACATCCCAGCATACACGAGATGTTGGCCCAATGTTGGGTTTATGTTGGACCAGCGTCGAAGACGATAGGCCAACATTAACCCAGAATTAGGGTAACGTCTCGTGTTTGCTGGGATATTTGAAAGTCAACACTACAACATGCGATTCACAAACTACTTGTAGGCCTATGTATAATGAACGGTGATGTCGCATATGTAGCATTTGCATAGCTGTGTAGTTCATTAACAAATGCGTGTGAATTATGCTCTCCCTCAATAATTTGGCTGATAATCTTTTGTCATAACTACTGTAAACATAACATTTGACACACAATGTTCGCACCTTTAGCTTCCACGGCTAAAACTCGTGTTGGTCAAATAAACAATAAGGTGTGATAACACCCCTCCTTAATGAAAGTCTCGCCACAATTAACACTTGTAAGCCCGTGACTGGACTGTACCTTAACGCACCATGGGGATGCCTATTGTAAGGCTAACTATAATGTCATACCTATTAACCTTGTAAACATGGTAAAGCGTTCTCTATATCATGTATATGCATATCATTTATTTACTTTCTTACATTATTTTTTATCAACTAATATATACAAATATGTCAACATTAAACTTCGTGTTTTTATTCTAATAGGCTAGTAAACATTGTGGGGTGTCTAATTTTTCACTACGTCTCAGGTTCTTCTCATTGCAATATAACAACATCTCAGCATTTTGCTTTTAAATTGGGTAATATTATAGCGATCACTTCCTTGCTGACATGTGAGGTCATTTCACACATTAACACATGATACAATACCCACCAGGCGCGGAGGTTGGGTCCGATGATGGGGCAGGGTTTGGCCAGCGTCGTTGATGCTGGAACAACTTTGTGCCAGCGCTGGTCCAACCTCTCATGTTTACTAGATATGCGATGCACTGGACCGGTGATGGTTCACGGTGATGGCTCGTATCACAACATAATCTATCAACTGGGCTTTGAGAAGTGATGTCAGCTTCGCACAAGTGAGAGATGTCCTAATACACATGAAAGCCTAGGTATACACCCCCGTACAGTGCGTACATACACTCAAAAATACACTAGGAAAGCACAGTACAGTTCTTGTATAATGGCCACTCGAGATCAGGAACAAACTGAAATTATTCATATAAATATAAACGGAATCACGAACAAGCGCACCGAATTAATGAGCATAACCCGCAATTTGTAACGATAAATGAAAGTAAAATCAGAAAACAACATACAATAAGGATCCCTAACTATCATGTAATAAGGAAAGATAAAGAAAATCCAGGCCGTGGGGTAGGAGGGGGTGTAGCAATCCTAATACAAAAGGACATACAATTTAATCAATTAGACACGTCAGAAATTGATGAAGAATTCATTGCAATATCATTCGAATCTGATAAAAGAAAGATTGCATTGGCTACAATATACAACCCTCCTGGAACTTCACCTAGTGTTGAAAACTTTAAATTCATATTAAATAAATACCCAGATTCAATTTTTATGGGTGATTATAACTCAAAACACAAATTTTTTGGTTGTAAAAAATACAATAAAGAAGGGGATATTTTATTTAATATATTAGAGGAGCTCAATTTAATAGTCACAAATGACGGAACCCCAACACACTACACAAATACTTCTAGCGATATTTTAGATCTATGTATTGTCAGTCGCAGTATCGCGACCAAGGTAGATACATGTACAGTAGGCCTAGATGTAGGTAGCGACCACATGCCGGTTCACCTGGTAATAAATTCGTCAAAAATTGTGAGACAAAATCAAAGAGAAACTCTACACCACGAAAAACAGACTGGGAAAAACTTAGCAAAATAATTAATAAAAACTTAACACTAACAGACGCAATCACACCAGCAGAAATAGACGAAACAGTTAACAATATAGCTAACATAACTAAAACGACGTTGGACAAATCCTGTCCGTAAAGTAAAGTAAGAGATATGGATTTTTTTATATCGGAAGAAACTAGCAAATTAATTAAGTTGAAACGAAAAAATAAGACGGATAGCTCAAAAAACAAATAAGGCTGAACATAAAAACCTAGCAAATCGATTAAAAATATTAGCATCCAAAGCGGTACAAAACGACAAGGCCACCTGGTGGCAAACAAAAACACAAGAAATTGAATCGGCAAAAAACAGTAAAAGCTTGTGGCAAAACTTTCACAAAATTAGCGGTAAAAGAGCACAGACAGAGACTAAAAACCCAGTTTTAAAAAAAGACGGAAATCCAACAGAAAACGATTTAGAAAAAGCCAATGCGTTCGCTGAATCATTAGGGGAAATTCACAATACCCAATTTTTGACGATAACTCCAAAAAAGAAGTGGACGACAAAATTGCAGAAAATTACCATCTTTTTAACCCACTAGCATCATATGTAGATGAAAAGGGCGATGAGAACCCTATAATGAGACATATATCAATATCTGAAATTAAAAAACAACTAAGTAAAACCAAGGGTCGATCGGCACCTGGCCAAGACTGTATTCGATATGCGGTACTAAAACAATGTTCAGAAATAGTATTCGAAAATGGGAAGTATGATTCCAAAACCAAATAAAAACCACAAAATCACTACAAACTATAGACCCATCAGCCTTCTAAGTTGTATCGGAAAAATATTTGAAAAAATACTTGCAAATAGAATAAGGGGCGAACTCGAAAAGAGAAAATTCTTTAATCAATGGCAACTTGGCTATAGAAATAAAAGATGCGCGATGGAACACATATTACGATTAACAGATGACGCCCTTACAGGCTTACAAGCAAATAGACTGGGGGTTGCCGTCTTTATAGACGTCGAAAAAGCGTTTGATTCAGTATGGCATAATGACCTCAGATATAAGCTAATGAACAGTGAGCTGCCGAATAAAATTATACGAATAATGTCTTCGTTTATTTCAGACAGAATAATTACCGTTAAAATTAATGATGAAATGTCAGATAAAGTAAAACTTAATGCTGGCACACCCCAAGGGTCTGTCCTCAGCCCACTCTTATTTTTATTGTATGTGAATGATATTCCAGTAGATCCCATGAACAACCAAGTAAAGATATCACAATTTGCGGATGATCTAGGTATGTGGACATTCGGCCCCAACGCCACATACGTCCAATATCGGATCCATAAAACATTATCGGCTCTAGAAAAGTGGTGCTCCAAATGGAGAATTAAATTAAATGCTAAGAAGACGCAGCTAACTGTACTTAAAAAGAACGGGAGACAACACAAAAAAATCAAGCTTCAATTATTCGGAGAAGAAATAGATCATGTGGAAGAAGCAACACTGCTGTGAGTGACTATCATCACCAAAACATTTAACTTTCAATCACATATAAAAATGGCAATAACCAAAGCAATAGACGATTAAACTTACTAAGACTTCTAAGTGGTACTAACTGGGGATGTAAGCCTAAAATAATCATGCAATTGTACAAACAATACGTCAGACCAGTCCTAGAATATGGAGCGATAGCTCTTTTTTCGGCACCTAAAACAACACTAGAAGAGATACAACTAGTACAAAATAAGGCTATCAAGATAGCTTACCGCCTACCGTGGTGTACCAGCACACGCAAAATACATCAGCTAGCCGAAATCGAACCCATTAAAAATCGATTCCAATAATTAGCGAATAAATTTATACACTCATTAGAAGAACACTCAGAAGTATTCAAACTTCAAAAGGATCTACATAATGCGATAAAGAAGAGGGACAAAACAAATTTTCTAGACGATTTACTAGAAAACTATCAGAAACAATATGGAAATGAAAATGGTATGTAGCAAAAGACAACAAATTTTCTGCGAGAAGAACAACAGTTTTTAATTTAATCTCACTCTGAGAAACTCAAAAACACTTTTCATGATCAGACGCTGGGCATCGATATATATTAAGTGGCATTTCACCTGGGATTATTCTTTTAAGTTTAGGGCTAGATTTATTGTTTTAAGTTTAGGGGACCCTTCCCGTCGCTTGTGTTATTGGACCGGGTGGGACCCTAAGGGAATTGTCAGAGCTGCTTTGTCAACTGACTCTTTCTTTGAGGTCTGGGAGGTTATCGCTCCCAGTGTAATGCTGAATATATGGGAATGTCCATGTCGTGATTGATAAGTGTTAAAACCCACCCACTCACTGACACAACCGGACAGCTGGTGCCGTGTGTGGGTGAATAAACGCAACTCATCGTCTGTCCGCAACGATCTTGCCCTCATTGTATGATATAATACCATTATCAGTCATACACTGAAGGCAGCAGGGAGTTTTGTCCGAAGAATTTCAGCAGACAGGATGCTAAAATTCCACGGTTTTACCCTGTCGTGTTGGCTCGGGGGCTAACGATTCTATTAAAGCTATTACCGGTAACTCCAAATGACGCTGAAGCGAATACATTGATAAACTAAGTATTTGACGACGTAATAACCGAGATTGAAAGGTAAAACCAAGGAATCTCACTATTTTCAAAGCAATGAGACATTATGACAAACTCGACAACTTTTAGCATTTATCAGAGGTATAGGTTGTAATAAAAGAAATACCCATTAAATGCTAACAGTTGAAAAATGATGAATTAACTACATTTCACAAGCTGGACCACGACAACAACGGACGACACTATATGTGACAACAATATCTGAGTAAAAGTAGAGTTATGAAATTAAACACAAACATGTAATGGTTGGCTATATGGGGACTACTATTTATAGTAAGCCTCGATTGTCTTAAAACTACTCTCAGCGCCTTCGCGCGCTAGGGTTCCATCAATCAAGGTGATGGTTCTTTGTTCCCATACACTGGACGGACACCAGCTCAGTGCTTCCTGTGTTTTTTAATGTATAATTATGCTTATTTTAATTTTATTATATGTATGTTTTTTTTTACTTATTTACATGTTTTGTAATAATCACTGTATTGAATATTTTACCAATAAAAAAAATAATAAAAAAATAGCGATCACTATACGCGTAAATTTTATTTTATTTTATATATCTTTTGATCAATACATATATGACTGACGTGGCATTCGGGAACTCTATACCAATATTCCACGTGACTTGGGGATGCTTATTTTTATCACATCTTCTTGATTCTTGATCTGATAATGTCAGATGAAGAGGAGGTGGTGGACGGGAGCTCCAACATCTGGCCAGTCAGATCTCCTCTGTCAACAGCTCAACCAGATAATCCACAGCGCCCGTGGCCGACAGCCATTATGTAATTAACGCCGCCATGGACCCCCACTCCACCCGCCTGCTCACTTCACGCATGCCACAAGAGTTTGTGGACGGCGCTTTCCATTCATAATAATTACTTGTACATATCACTGTTATAATAAAACGGACAATAAAGATCCTGTGAAGTGATTTTACTTGATCAATATAATAAAGTATATATCACAATGAACTATCTTCTAATTTAGCAGATTATTTTAATTCACTAATTATCAGTTACTTTCAAAAATAAAAACTGAAAATGTGCACGTTTTCTGTGCTGGGCATCTCACAACTCATGACTTCACACACAAAAACCGCCCATTATTGAATCTGAATTAACATTAAACTGCATCGGGTATTTGTCATGTGGTAATATGCTAACTTGTTGTGCTGAACCGCCGCGTCACTAACATCATACGTGTTAGGAGGGGGTTCACTTATAATATGTTCACCGACTTTAATCACCAGATTAAGCAAGTTATATTTAATATGTTTTTACTATTCTACATCTATACACTACATGTGTACCCATAATATCAAGGGCTTTCTACAAGCAAGTTTAAAATATTTGGGAATAAAATAAAAAATACTATTATCAATATATGTTATATGTGTTGGTTATAATAAAAATATATTTGATATGTTATCATTCAATCATTTAAATATCAATCCTACGACTTAAACTTTCACACAAGTTAGCGTGACAATCACCACGATTAGATTACATGACCACGGACGACTGCACCGCGGTATCACACCCTTAAAAACCCTGTTCCAAAAGGAATGAAATACTGATGTGGTGAACAATATTCACTACAGTATATCACAGTGTAGTGCACATCGGAAAACATGATGTCCTGCACAGTAATGTCGCGAACTGCGATATATCAAACACCAGGCTATTTGAAAATATAACTAGCGCCAATACACAATACCGCACTGTAGACACAAACCTTGCGGTCACCAATTCCTCATAACTAAAACTACTTAAATGACTATAATAAATAATTAAACACAATCAGAACAACATATTCCTCAGTATAATATTGCATAAGATAACCTGCTACAGAAAAATCGTGTAGCCGTACATGTGCCCATGGTAGTATTGTTGCGACAAAAACTGTCCTGTAAAAGGTGAAAAGTGACCAAGCAAACGGACAACGCTGCTACAATGATAGGCCGGCATCTGTAATGTTGGCCCGGTATTTGAACATCATCTAAATACTGCTTTCAATTTACTGACGGCGCCGAACATTGCGTGACTGCCCGCCAATCGTCTATAACACTTTAAGAGATCGAGTTCTCATTAGATTTATGTTTATTTAAAATAATTAGGAAATTATTAAAACGGAGATAAATAATTCAAGGATTAACCAGCTTAAATGAAAGAGCTCAAATCATCTTGTCGCCAAATAGCTTTAAAAAGTGTACTACGTGTCAGGAAACATGATGTGCTCCACATTATTGTCGTGAACATAGCACTTTGCCAATATAAACGAAAACGGTGTTTGACAGTTAAAACGCTAATAGCGATACCATTGTTATTCTGAAATGTGTTATAATATTTTTTAATTATACCCACACACCAAGTTGATCTGATCCTCCATGCTATGATCGTGGACAAGCAGAACGTTGCACATGTGATTTGTCAAGAATGGGCAATCATGAAACGATCGGCGTGTCATCACTGGCGTGTCATCACTCTGGACATTGGCTTATTTTATTACACGATTTAGTAATTGAATTCACGCTCAGATACAGAATGAGATACTGTTGCTCTAAAAGGGTGCCGTCATGTTCATTACAATACCACTTGCCGGCGACGTTGCGTGAGCGTCAAGCGTGAAGGATTGCCGCTATAAAAATGTCATGCTCAATGTTGAAATATTTATAACACGATTTTTCCGGAAAAATGGTGAAAAAAAAGTGTGAATTGTTGGGATCCATGGTTGCAGCGTGTTTTATCCGATCCGTGCTATAACGGATAACTACCATATATGTATGTTAATTGCAATGACCTCCCACGCAGACACAAGGCCCTATGTATCTTTAATGTTGTTCCAGCATTGTGGACATTGGGCCAGCATTACACCAGCATTGATTTAACGGATTGTGTTTGCTGGGAATTATGAGGTGAATTATGCGATCACATTAGAGGCAGTGTTTATTATTTGTTACGTTATTATTTTTGAATTATTATAGTTGTCACATATTAGTTATATATTTAATGTGCTAATAAAAAAATAAAAAGCTCAAATATAACAAGGTAAAAACAATACATTTGACCTCGCACAGGAATTATAACAACAATTATAATACAGGTTATTAATTTCGCCTTATTTCGGAATAAAATTAAATATATTTTATTATAACATAGTCTTAACTTTCGTGGTGCATATACATTGGATGAATTATATTTTATGGTTAAAATATAATAGGACTTATTATTTAAAAAATCACCGTTTAAATTCACTAACTTTTGATGAACTTGGTTAGTTTAAACTTTGTGAGAACTATAGCCCATGTTTTTGAGACGATACTAAAATTAATCTGACAGTTAAATTCATCTCATCAATTACAATAATGAAATCATCTCCAGGATTAAACTATTTGCTGGGCATGTTTAGGGAAAAACAGCTATGCAACGGTACGTCTAATCTCAGTAGTGCCCCCCTGGTGATTGTGCTAAAGAAGTCCAATGTATACATCAGCTGATGCTTACTATGTACCGCCAACATTTTCCCCGCCAATTGCCTGCGATGCAGCCTCCCCGACTGATGGTGACTATTTACTGTTTGGCGCAGTGTGTGACCATGTCTTCAGTGGCTAAAATCACTTTTGTGACCGAGATCACTTTTTTAAGTGGCTGACATCAGTGTGTTAGTGGCCAAGATCACATCTGTAGTGGTTGAGATAATTTTCAAGGAGGATGTGATCACTTCTTCAGTGGCCAAAATCACTTTTGTAGTGAACGAGACAACCTTTAAAGTGGCTGTGATCACCTTTTAGTGGTAAATATATTTTTTGTAGTGACCGAGATCATTTTTTTGTTGGCTGATATCAGTTTCTAAGTGACCAAGATCACCTTTGTTGTCGCCTAAAAACTTTTTAAAGAGGATGTGATTACTTCTTCAGTGACCAAGATCATTTATGTAGTGGGTGAGATAACTTTTAAAGTGGCTGTGATGACTTCTTTAGTGGCCAAGTTCAGTTTGTTTGTGGCCAAGATCACCTTAGTGGTGGCAGAGATCACTTTTAAAGTGGCTGTGATTACTTCTTTAGTTGCCAAGATCAGTTTGTTTGTAGCCAAAGTCATTTTTGTAGTGGCTCAGATAACTTTTAAAGTGGCTTCAGTGGCTGACATCAGTTTGTTAGTAACCAAGATTACCTTTGTAGTGGCTGAGATAATTATTAAGGAGGATGTGATTACTTCTTATGTGGCTAAGATCACTTTTATAGCGGCTGAGATAACTTTAAAGGTGGTTGTGGTCACTTCTTCAGTAGCCAAGATCACTTTTGTAGTGGATAAGACAGCGTTTAAAAAAAGGAAGTGTCTATTGCCACAGTACTGTGGCAATAGCAGAGCGAATCGCTATTTTCACCAAACCAATCAGAGGCCATCATACATTTTCGCATGTGGAGTGGGCAGGCTGAGTGGATTGACGCCATTACACCGTCGCCATGTTGATCGGAAGGACGTCTGTCAATTATGAAGCATTTAAGACGGCCTCAAGTGAATTTTCGGCTGCCGAAAATGTTCTATCTTGGATATTATCGAGCGCGTAATTGAATTATATGAAGAAGCATGAATTTGTGTGAATCGATGACACCATCAAGTAAGTAATGTGATACTTTTAACCAATCTTGTCTTATATTGTAGGCCTAGGCCCTAAGTGTACACGATTTTGCCATAATGTGTGACTATGAACTGCTCTCGAAAACCCAATGCGCGTTAGACTGGACTATGTTTATCCAAGGCCACAGTGCTGTTTTAATACGATTTTTACTACCAATCTACATATCCACTCCTTACTGCCACAGTGCTGTGTCAATAAGGGTTCTTACTACCCCATGTACACGTCCTTGCTGCCACAGTGCGGTGTCAATAATGTTGTTTACAACCCCTCTACATGTACAAGTCCTTGCTGCCACAGTGCTGTGTCAATAAGGTTTGTTACTACCCCTCTACATGTACAAGTCATTGCTGCTACAGTGCTGTGTCAATGAGGTTTGTTACTACCCCCTTACATGCACAAGTCCTCACTGCCCCAGTGCTGTGTCAACAAGGGTTTTTACTACCCCATGTACAAGTCCTTGCTGCCACAGTGCTGTGTCAATAATGTTGTTTACCACCCCTCTACATGTACAAGTACTTGCTGCCACAGTGCTGTGTCATTAAGGTGTTTTAGTACCCCTCTACATGTACAAGTCCTCACTGCCACAGTGCTGTGTCAATAAGTTTTTTTTACTACCCCTCTACATGTACAAATCCTTGCTGCCACAGTGCTGTGTCAATAAGTTTTTTTACTAACCCTCTACAAGTACAAGTCCTCACTGACACAGTGCTGTGTCAATAAGGGTTAGTACTACCCCACGTACAAGTCCTTGCTGCCACAGTGCTGTGTCAATAATGTTGTTTAATACCCCTCTACATGTACAAGTCTTTGCTGCCACAGTGCTGTGTCAAGAAGGTTTGTTACTACCCCTCTACATGTACAAGTTCTCACTGCCACAGTTCTGTGTGAATAAGGTTTTTTACTACCCCTCTACATATACAAATCATTACTGGCACAGTGCTGTGTCAATAAGGGTTCCTACTACCCCTTTACATGTACAAGTCCTTTCTGCTACAGTGCTGTGTCAATAAGGTCTGTTAGTACTCCTCTACATGTACAAGTCCTCACTGCCACAGTTCTGTGTCAATAAGGGTTTTTACTACCCCATGTACGAGTCCTTGCTGCCACAGTGCTGTGTCAATGATTGTTATTACTGCCCCTCTACACGTACAAGTCCTTACTGCCACAGTGCTGTGTCAAAATGTATCCTTAGTACTCCTCTGCATGTACAAGTCCTCACTGCCACAGTTCTGTGTCAATAAGGGTTCTTACTACCCCATGTACAAGTCCTTTCTGCCACAGTGCTGTGTCAATAATGTTGTTTACTACCCCTCTACATGTACAAGTCCTTACTGCCACAGTTCTGTGTCAATACGGGCTCTTACTACCCCATGTACAAGTCTTTGCTGCCACAGTGCCGTGTCAATAAGGTTTATTACTACCCCTCTACATGTACAAGTCCTTGCTGTCACAGTGATGTGTCAATAAGCATTCTTACCACCCCATGTACAAGTCCTTTCTGCCAAAGTGCTGTGTCAAAAGGGGTTCCTAATACCCCTCTACATGTACATGTCCTTACTGCCACAGTTCTGTGTCAATACGGGTTCTTACTACCCCATGTACAAGTCCTTGCTGCCACAGTGCCGTGTCAATAAGGTTTATTACTACCCCTCTACATGTACAAGTCCTTACTGTCACAGTGCTGTGTCAATAAGGGTTTCTACTACCCCTCTACATGTACAAGTCCTTACTGCCACAGTGCTGTGTCAATATGTATTCTTACTACCCCTCGACATGTACAAGTCCTGACTGTCACAGTGTTGTGTCAATAAAGGTTATTACTACCCCTCTGAACGTACACATCGTACTTTCACACTGATGTGTCAAAAACAATTACTACCTACTTTTCATCGTGTCCACATACTAAAAAGACACTTGCTTAAGTGAGTGGCGCCATAGAAATGTACATACATTTGAGTTTTATTATCGGTTAGTCTGAAGTATTATGCTTTTTTGTCCAGGCTGTGTTCGCTCAGTATGATTTCATCCTGATGCCAGTGTGATGTGGCATCAGCGACAAAGATATTATGAAGCACGTTCCAATGGGTAGACATTGTGTGCTACTGCTGGCTGATACCAAACACGATAGGAGTCATTGATTTCATGAGAGGGGGATATGAAAAAGAATACAGATTGTTATTAAACGATGGAGGCGTGTAACATAAATGCGAGGTTGTGAATGCAAATGCATATAGATTATACAGTTGTATACTCTGTATTCATTTTAGGTAAACAATCAAATGTCATCGTGGAATTTACTAGCGTTAGTTTTACATTCCTAAGTATATTTAAATTCCTAAGTATATTGCGATTTCAATTGCCGAAATTGTTTTTTAGAAAGCAAATAGGTCTGAATCTGGTTGAAAAAATCAAGCAATGATAGAATTGTCACAATTTACACACAATATGTGGTTATGTTTTAGGCAGTTTACAAAAGCAAGAACAGAGACCAAGTCATATAAATGGAGCACAAAAACTCTTACCAGCTGTCAACAAGACGACAGTTCAAGGTGTGGTGTTTTTGTTTTGATGGTATGACATTTTTCAGGTTATGGTATTGGAAATTAAATGTACAGTCATAACTATGCCATCAAATTATATTGTGTATAGATTTTAAATACACAATGTTGAATTGCAAATACATGTCTTTTCAAAATAAAATTACTATTTATTATACATATACTTATGTTATATTTGTTCATAAATATATTTTCCGAATGCTGAAATACTCACCAGCCATTTGAGGCTAGGATCACTGAGCCAAATAAATGTACAATTTGTTAGGTGTAAAGTGTTTGACGCTTAGGCAGCCTTAAATTTTCCAAACACAATGGTGAATTTTTTAAATAAATATCTTATTAGTCCGCCCTTTTTTAAGGTGGACTTTTGCAATTAAAATTCGGCGTCATTGCCGGGAGCGGCGTCGACATCGGCGGTAACATTTCCTGAGCAAGATTTTCATGTAGGTCTATCCTGATAAAATTTGTTCTACGTGTTGCTAATAACCAAAATAAAAATGGCTGATTTATCGCACAAAATGGCAAATATTTTCTTGTTTGTAGACACAATAACTTTTTTCATATTTTTCTCTAATATTTAAATATGTGCAATTGTGCTTCTATGTCTTTTTAGAATGCTGAAATAATCACCAGCCACTTCAGATTATGATCGTTGGGGCAGCTCAGTTTAACGGCGTAGGCATATAGTGTCTTAACAACCAATGAATAAATTGATTTTTTAATGAAACTGTTTTTTTTTTCTTTTCCATAATATTAATCAATGTTGCTATGACTTGAAGTTGCGATATGGTAGGGCACAGCACTTTGATAACAAGGAATTCGAACTGTAAAGACATCTACGTATTACGACAACACTGTGAACTGTCTGTGTACAGGTGCAGTAAGAAACATTATCGACATCATACAATAAGGAGCTATAGAGGGGTAGTGAAAAAAATATACTGACACTGTACTGTGATAAAAATAGAACGTCTGGGTGTAAAGGGGTAGAAAGAAAAGTTATTGACATGACAGTGGCATAGAGTATTAGTAAGTGTAAATAGACCAGACGAAACGTTATTGACACACCACTGTGGCAGCAAGGGTTTGTGTGTGTAGAGAGACATAAATGTACCTTATTGACACAGAACTGTGGCAGTAAGAACTTGTAAGTGTAGAGAGACATGCATAAACCTAATTGTTACGGCATTGTGGCAGCAAGGATTTGAAAGGGTAAGAAGAGATTAAGAAACCTTATTGACATCGTACTGTTTAAGCAAATACTTATGGGTATAGAGGGGCATGAGAAAACGTTATTGACACCGCAGAGTGGTGACAAGGACTTGTAAGTCTATAGATAGCAAGAAGTCGTAGGCCTGTTTAAACAGCATTGTGTTAGAAAGGACTTGTAAGTGTTAAGAAACTACAAGAAACATCATTGCTACCCTATTGTGATAGCAAGGTGAACACAGAGAAGGTTTGGCGAAAGAGGAAAACATTTAGGGGGAATTGGTGAATGTTTGGTAAAGATTTGTTTCGCAAACTTGTTAATATCGCAAAATAGTTTCCAGACCAATGAGATCCCCCTTATTTGTCATCAACTACTGTCACACCATGCAAATTTATTCCATCTACGAACAGTTGGTGACAATTGTTTTGCCAAATCTTTTTTGTAGCCATATACTCGCCAATTTCCATGGTACTGTGGCACCAGTAACTTGTAAGTGCATCGATACAGTAATAATTCTCATTGACACATGAATGTAGATGTAGACTTGACTTGCAGATGTAGGCCTACATGATCAGTCAGAAACCATATTAAAACAACACTGTGGCAGCGATTATTTGAGAGTGTATTGAGACAATAAAAACATTATTGAAACGGCACTGTGGTAGCAAGGACTTCTAGGTGCAGAAAACGTAGGAGACTGTAGTCACACAGCACTCTAGCAGCAAATATTTTTAAATGTATTGAGACAGTAAGAAACTTCATTGACAGAGCACTGTGTTAGCAAGGACTTGTTTGTGTAGACGACATCACTGTGGTATGAAAGATTTTAAGGTCTAGAAAATGAGTGATAAAAAAGTACTTTTAGGTGGCGATGGGCGCTAAGAAACCTTGTATCTTGTGTATATTGGTAATAAACGTTATTGCCAAAACGCTGTGGTAGCAAGAATGTCTATGTATGGAGAAAGAGTAAGATACTTTATTGAAACAGAGTTGTAGCGGCAAAGATTTTTAAGTGCATAGAGCCAGTAAGAAACGTTATTTCCACAGCACTGGGGTAGCAAGGACTTCTATGTGTAGAGAAATAGTAAGATACCTTATTGACACAGCACTGTGGCAGCACAGATTTAAGTGAATAGAGACCATAAAAAACGTTATTGCCACATCACTGTGGTAGCAAGGTTATCTATGTGTAGAGAAAGAATAAGATACTTTATTGACACTGCACTGTGACAGCAAAGATTTTAAGTGTATAGAGACAGTATGAAACGTTATTGCCAGATCACTGTGGTAGCACAGACTTATATGTGTAGAAAAAGAGTAGGATACCTTTTTGACACAGCACTGTGGCAGCACATATTCTAAGTGTATAGAGGCAACAAAGGTTTTTAATGTATAGACAGTAAGAAACGTTATTGCCACAGCACTGTGGTAGCAAGGACTTAGATGTGCAGAAAAAGAGTAAGATACTTTATTGCCACAGCAGTGTGGCAGCAAAGATTTTAAGAGTATAGAGACAGTAAGAAACGTTATTGCCACAGCACTGTGGTAGCACAGATTTTAAGTGTATAGAGACAGTAAGAAACGTGTTTGCCAAATCACTGTGGTAGCAAGGGCTTCTATGTGTAGAGAAAGAATAAGATACCTTATTGAGACAGCACTGTGGCAGCACATATTCTAAGTGTATAGAGACAGTAAGAAACGTTATTGACACAGCACTGTGGTAGCAATGACGTATATGTTTAGAGATAGAGTAAGAAACCTTATTGACACAGCATTGTGGCGAACATTATTAACAGTTACACAGAACTGCTGCGATAAGGAGTAGCAACATCGAGAAGCTTATAGACACATCAACTCAGTAGCAAGGAATTACAAACCTTTATTAACACAATCCTGTGACAGCAATTACTTGCACATGTACACGGACTGTAAGATACCTTATTGTTACAGTAATCATGGTCATGTGGTAGCATGACCTCATCCGCTCAGATATTTCAGCAGAAATGAATCTTATTGACACATTACTGTGGTAATAAAGTTATTTGCTGTGATTGGTCAGTATTGTTGTTACACTAATGCTGATTGATTTGGTGGTAATAGCATTGCCATAGTTGCTGCCACAGTCTGAAATCCTGAATTCTGATTGGTTTGGTGAAAATAGCTAAGTGGTCCTTTAGTACCACAGTACTGTGGCAGTAGCCATTGTCTTAAAAAAAGTGCCTTTGATCACATTTTCAGTGGCCAAGATCATTTTTTGTAGAGGCTGCAATAACTTTTAAAGTGGCTGTGTCTTCTTCGGTGGCCAAGATCATTTTTGAAGTGGCTGAGATCACTTTTAGTGGCTTCAGTGGCTGACATCAGTTTGTTAGTGGCCAATATCACCTTAGCAGTGTCTGAGATAATTCTTAAGGAGGATGTGATAACTTCTAAAATTATCTGTGGTATTGACCGAGCTATAAATTAATATACATTTTCGGTAATGGCGGCACAAATTTGCATAAAAATGGCACGTGGGATATTTGTTTCAGATTGTTGACATTGCTAATCGTTTTCTACGGGTTTTTTCAAAGCTAGATACAACAATTAGAAGTATATTCCGAGGGTGTACAATTACCCTATTTTTCGACTAGACTAATAAGCTTATCAAAGCCACATCCAAGGGTTTAAAAATAATTTCAAATATTAGCAAAAATAATGTGATAAATAAAAAAACAAAAAAGAAAGCGAAATGAAATTTAACTTGAGACAAAGACTACAGACAATCGCAAAAAATGGTTCATTAATGAAACATTTGGCGGCCATTTTGTTTTTTATGTTGTTTATTTATTGTAAAACAACTTCCAATACTTTAATCAGCACATTTTTAAACAAATTGATGATTAAAGATCACCCCCTATGTTATTTCTGTGAGATAGTCGGCCATTTTGGATTTTACCTTCCTAAAAATCCTCCTATGAAGATCCAGAGTAAACAAATTATGTGTGACTGCAGACCTTATACAAGACAGTGGTACAAAAATATTTTGGTAAGGAATTTGTTTTAGTTTTTTTTCAAACTTTCCCTGACTAATATGAGCTTTTACACTGTAGATGCACTGTTTGATGGATGGTGAAAATGTACTAAAGCTGCACTAAAGTGATCTGCCCTGTGTACATGCTCGGGAGACTGTAATGATATGTAACTGTTATGTATCTGCTACTACACTCTCAGCGAATATTAACGCTCTTATCAAGTTGGGGTCAGATGATAATGGTATTATTGATTGTCTACTAATAGCTTCGTGTCTAAATACCGTGCCTGTTATTCGTGTCTAGCTACTGTGCCTTTTCAAAGGTACATTAATTAATAGTGGGATTATTGATTTAGGTCGTTCTCTGCACAATCATGACAATATAGCGACAGAAGAAAACCCGAAGACCGTACTATGCCCTACAATCATCGTATGACTTTCAAGGGTTATTTGTAGTGCACAGTAGCCTAGGGGATGGTGGGGTTAAAAGTCACAAAAAGTAGAAACTAGTTTATATATATTTCATGTGTTTAATCAGGACCAGTATAGCGATGGCAAAGCATAGGCAAATATCTAATGTCTTGTAAAGTCCTTTGAAACGAACATTAAACAAAACTCCTAAAAAGGTTGTGACTTTCAACCCCAGTATGGGGTTTAATGTCACACCATTGGGGCAAAACGTCACAGTATGAAGGTACAGTGGGGTTAGACATCACAAGGAATAATGCAACTGGGGTAAAAAGTCCCATTATTGACATCGACAAAAAAATGAACAGGACGTAGTTAGGCCTATTTTGTCAAATTACAAGTCGGCGTCCTTACTGTTTTGTCATTTACAACCATTTATTGTGAATTACATCCTACATTATTGTCAAGTATAGACGAAAACATATTTTTTAGACTATAATTATGTATTCACATCTTACTGTTTTTCTGTTATCTTCATGCCACCCTGAAATCACTTGGCAGCTTGCAGATGACATCTTCTAATGGGAGTCTGTACAGATATTTCGCCTCAGGGTAAATGGGGACAACTATGTCTACCATTGGGGTTAAAAGTCACACCCTGTGACACCCTGTGGCTGTGACTTTTAACCCCATGGTGCGCAGCTTAGTTCATGTTTATAATTTCAGAATATCATTGGGTTTGCATATAAATCATTCTGCATGAGATACTAACCTAAAGTGTTGAAAAAGTCTTTTTACCAACTCTGAAATCCCGTTTCAACAGATGGCAAAATAACACTTCGTTACATTTCTGTCTTTATGTTCTTGGAGAACACCAGGAATGTTATGTATAGATTAGGAAATGATTTGTAAACTTGTCAGTGACGTCATAAAATGGTATTTACCCATGGAGAAAAAGTAACACTAAATAATCTTCAGCTCTAGATCAAATAATATTGTCCTAAAGTATATCAGAGTAAAGCTATGTTACATCCAGATTTTTAATTTAGTGTTTTCTGTTCATAATAATGTTGATTGGCTCGCAAAATTGACAATTTAAGGGTGAATTTGGCGGCCATTTTGAAAATACTCTGTAGCTCTAGTGCACACACATGAAAGCCGACAACCGGTCGGGGTTTCATTATAAGAGGCCTGAGAATACATCAAACAAGGTCTTAGGTATGCACAGAAACGTCGACACGAAAAACTTAAATAAGGTCTTTTCTGATTCCTGGCCAACTGACCAACCGGGGTTATGTGGCTATGAAAACAACCAGGGTATACTTTTAAAAAGTTTGACCTGAAGTTACAAAAAGCAAGAATTCAAATTGGCCGCCAGGCGCACCGGAAAACGCCATGATTACTCATATTAACTTTGAGAAAAATGCACCATGGAGGTTCATTTTGGGGGAGAGGAATTCAAACAGAAACTGAAAGCAATACAATTTATATAAATCCAAGATGGCCACCACACTAACGTGAAAAATCTATGTCCGCTCGTAACTTAAAAAATCGCATAGAAGATTGATTCTGGTGTCTACACATTATGTGGTTAGATATGAAGAATTCTGAAAAATAAAAGACTTCAACACAAGCAAATGTGCGGAAATCCACAATCACCACCATGCTAATATGAAAAATATACTTCTACTGATAACTTTCAAAAAAGTTTGCCAGCAAATTAATTTCGATATCTACACCTGCGAGAAATGCAAAATAAATAAATAAACCTAATTTCAACTGAATTTGCAGCAATTCAAGAAAATCATCATTATTTGAGCTAAGTCCAACAATTTTATTAGCATTTGATTAGTTCTACTCGGAGTGTCTCATTATTGTTCCCTAATCATGCTATTCGCATTGATCTTAGTGTATATAATTAGCACAACAAAAATATTCAGTCTAAAAATATAATTAAAAAATCACAAATATAACAATAAGTAGCTTGGCAAATTAAATGACTATAAGTGAAATCTAGACATAACAGCTTGACTAGTATCCCTTGCACATTTAAATAATTTAAATCTAGTTAAATCGGTCGGCCTACATTATGCTATTTACATATAAAATATTTGTTGAAAACCAAAGGTCATCCGATCAGCGACGCACATGCGGATGCCGTACGTTCGTGGTCGATCAAATGGTATTTTTTATTGTTCAGGCCGAATACTAAGTTGTCATTTTAAGTAAGTTAGATTTTATCATAGTGAACTTGTTTCTGACATAATTTAAATATAGATAGATAGATATTTATTGACGACGATAAGTCTATGCAGACTTATGCGTCATTAAAATGAACATATGTACATGACTATATACAACAGGATTAGTTCGGTAAAATCACATATGCATGCTGAGTTAACTTAAAATCAAACGACATTATATACTAAAACAAGCACAGGTTAAATAAAATATGCGTCAGAACTATTTAAAATAACCTACAGTTAAACAGCATTTTTAAATTTCCCGCACCAAAACCAGAGATAAAATAGCTACTGCATATAGCAAAAAAACCCTCTGGATAGCATAGAAACCGAGTAATTACATAATGAGTGAGAGTATGAAAAAAATTACATAATGAGTGACAGTATGTATAAAGAAGAAAATAATAATATTTTACATATGTGCATGACTATATACAACAGGATTAGTTCGGAAAATCACATATGCATGCTAAGTTAACTTAAAATCAAACGACATTATATACTAAAACAAGCGCAGGTTAAAGAAAATATGCATCAGATATTGTACGGTTAAACAGCATTTTTAAGTTTCCCGCACTAAAACAAGAAATAAAATAGCTACTGCTTAAAACAAAAAAAACCTCTGGTAATATATGTATTGTTTACGAATTAATTTAATAGCGACTTGCTAGAATTCGAACGACGATCAAATACAGACAATACGAATTTGTCGTCTGCTATTCGACTTTTTCTGTTGTTTACTTTGGTATATGATGTAGAGTGGGAGGAGTGGCTGTGTAAAAGGCGGTGCCTATGAAATAACTGACAATATTAATGTTATGTAACATAATTTTTTGATCGATCACTATAGTTAGAATGATTTCGCCCTGCACTATATTTCTGAAGAGAACGCAACATGTACATAAATCATATATACTCACAGACCGTTATTATGTTAATAGTGCTTGCTAAAAAAAAATTTCCCAGAATATTTTGTAGAGGGATCAACTCACAAGTACTCGTTCCAATTATGGAGCACTACATAAGTTTTCTATTTTCATGTCCCAAATATCTTTCCAAATCCCTGTAGAGTTTTAGTACGTGTTTTTTTTATTGACACTTGGCAAAAGGTGAACAAGTAGTTTTAGTAGAAATAAAACCATTCATGTACAAAAACACATATGCACACAAATCACACTTTACAGTATTTATTGAAAAATTCTCATATGTGTGCCCAAACATTTTCCATTCTACATAATGCACAGGCTTTTGACCTTGGATTTCCAATGGGCTTCTCAACATTCAAAAAATAATACATAGATCAGGCAAACAATCCTCAGACAGTATTGGAATGGCTTGAGACAATCAAAGTATTGACTTTAGTCTTTATGAATACTATAACAGAAAATTGTGAGAATACATGGAGAAGGAAGGTCTTGACTTTTGGGACGAAACGAATACTTTCAATTATGTGATGTCAAATGTTACTGAATTCTGTTCTCACGGAAAACGAAACACACAAAAATAGATAGACATGTATTGACGACGGTAAGTCTATGCAGACTTATGCGTCATATGTAGGCCTACATGACTATACAGTATATCACAGGATTAGTTAGGTAAAATCGGTAAAATATGCATGCTAAGTTTACTTAAAATCATACGACATTATATACCAAAACAAACACAGATCAAATAAAATATGCATCAGAACTATTTAAAATAACCTACAGCTAAACAGCATAGTTGTGATATACATATGCAAACAGTGCTGGCATTTGGTAGATCAGAATGGCACAACGCTTTCAATTATACATTGAGGGACTGTGTGTTACTGGCCGATAGATTAAAGGTCACATATTACCCGTTATATAGTATGAATAAATTTGTGACAAATAAATTAAAGTTGCCACAAGATGGGGCACAAGTGTTTCCTTATAAGGGGTGATTAGCTATCATTGACCATCTGAGAGAGTCCCATGATAGCCAATCACCCCATATATGGGGTGATTGGCTATCATGTGTCCCTCTGAGAGGGTCACATGATAGCCAATCACCCCATATAAGGACATAATTATTCATAGCATATAAGAGGTGATATATCACCTTTATTGCCACAACTAATACGAAGTTATGATAGTATTAAGAAAAATGTGCCGTGCATAAAAGCTACAGGTCAAGGTTGCTAATTATACGTGCTCGGAAAAAATGTATTGCGTTTATTCATAATTTGTCTAAATTGCTCTTTTTGTTTTAATAGATTAATTTATTTGCAGAGGTACATACGAAATATAGATATTCGCCATATTTTATGCCTTTAATATCGGTTGTTAGGTTGGTGAAAGACCCTGAAGTAGAACGTTAAAAGATACTTATTCATATTTGACTTTTTATGTTTTATACAATGTAATTTATAGTGAGTATACTACAATTACTATCTTTTTTTATAAAAATAAATCAATCTATTGTTATGCTAACAATTACAATGTATACAAAATAAGAAAAATTGAATTTGAGGTTGAATTAAATATATTTTGTTTCATGCACAATTTTAATAGATATTAAGGTAGCGCCATTAAACATAGAATCAAGTTTACTAATATTATGTTATGTCGACGGCAAACTGTCGTCTGCAATTATTGTTGTAACTCAGTTGAGGAGTAATTTCCATTTGAACCGAGTTTACCTTTCTAAAATATATGACTATATGGTGTAGAAGGGAAGGGGTGGTTGTGGAAAGTGGAAGCCCATGTAGTGATTGATTTGGAATGGGTGCCTGCCTAAGATTCTTAGGAAGAGGGAATCCCTAATTTCTAAACAATAAATACGAAAACACACAAAATAATAGCTCTGAGCAAATATTATTCACAAATACATGTAGTGGTTGTAAATTCAACACCATGAGTAAGCATACAATTTGTAAACAGATACATTTGATAGAAAACGAACAGCAATGGTATGGTCAAAGTAAAACACATTTACTTTCAAAAAGCTATCACAGATAATTAAAGCGACTCAATCGAGCTAAATTCATAAAAAACTCTGTATTTTGGCTTCTTATATGACCATATAATGTAAACATGTCCGTAGACTAGAATTGCGTATTTTTTTTTTAATTTTTGTGTTGTGCATTTGCCAGTTAAGCGAGATTTAAAGATAAAATACCCGTATAACTAATTTTGGACATGCATGTCCGAAATACAAATCTAATGATCTAATAAACCATTAAATTATATGAGTGTTTCTGTAAATAGGTCTATACAGTATACGATCCTGGTGAATAAATTATAAAACGCCACTGTTGTGGTCGCATATTTATCCTATAAAAATCGAAATAAAGACCGATTTTCTTGTCATCTCAACTTGTTCCTTCCTTAGTCATCAAATTGAATATGAAATATCTATTTTTCACCAGGCTATGGTATAAAAAAAGACTGTCGGTGATTTTGGACTTCGACCATTTCGAACCTGGTGATTTCGGACGCCTATCGGTGTTTTCGGACGGTGATTTCGGACGGTGTGCGGTGAAATCGGACGGTGATTTCGGACGGTGAGTGGTGAATTCGGACAGTGAATTCGGACGGTGTACAATGAATTCGGACGCCTAACCTAGTAGTCTCTTATATTACTATTTTTGTACTAATATCGCTAATTTCGGATGGTGATTTCGGACGGTGATTTTGGACGGTGATTTCGGACGTTGATTTCGGACGGTGAGATATATAAAATCTTTAACATAGTACTCTTTTATATGACTGTACTAATATCGAATAATTTCGGAAGGTAATTTCGGGCGGTAGGGTGGCAATTACCCAGTATCGCGCCATAACGACGTTCCTCACTATTGCTAATCTGAAGTAGAGGCCTATTTCTGAAATATTTAACCATGTAACAGCATTTCTTGGTTGTGGTATTCCCCCTGTTAAGCTCTTCTGCAGTATCCTATGGACCCACCACCAGCAGTGTGTCCGTTTATTACTTTTTTCCAATCGTGGTAATTTAATGAGGCGGCAATAATAACCCAATTTTGTTGTTGTACGTGTATACAACAGCGCCCCAGAACAGACAAAAACATCTTTTCAAGCACAAATCAGCCACAGAACGAAAGAAAAATGCAGTGCTGCTAGTAAAAAACGCATGATGTATACGCGTAACGCGTTCCGAATATACGTACATATGGATTCGCAAAAAACGTATGATGCATAACGCATAACGCATTACGCATAACGCAGAACGTACATATGGATTCCTAGCTTTATGCATATCATTTTAGAAATACAAAAATCAGTGATATACCGGTACAGTTATGATACATATGTACATATATAAGAACGTTTTTTATAGGCGTATTGTTGTATATATAAAAATTATATTTTGCTACATATATTTACATACAATATAATCGAATTTTTCATTTTATTTTTTTATGCACATCACACACCTTTGAGGTCCCACTTCGCAGACAACGGTAATACTTTTGTGGCAAAACGGCAAGTTCACTCTCATTACTGCGTTCAAGATAATACAAGCACAATTTTTAAATGGATGAAAATTATAGATAAAGAGTTTCCATGTACACCTCCGTCATTTAGTTATCACAATTTTTCTGAATGACGGAAACCTTTATTATCGCCCAGAGGGGTACATAATAAACTCTTTCCAATTTTCATTTTAATTATTATCATTTTCACGACCCTATTAACACGTTACTAACGGAAAATAATACGATAATAATTATTTGAACAATAAATATTCTATTTTAGGATGTTGACTGTGATCATCAGCAGAATAAGGGTTAATTACTTGCTGATAACGCGTGCCGCGATTTAAGACCCTTCACAGTCTGCGTGCTGCAATAAGCCTATCGTAACCTACGAATAATTATGTTATGGTATTATACAACACACCACTCCACCTTGTAGTTGATTTTGCAACTGACCTTAATCGGATGCAAAGTAATTCTTAATGCATGTTAAATTTTAAAACAAATAACTGACGTGGAATACACGTCTTGTTATCATGGTTGTCGGGACGCAGAAGGCACTATTGTGCTATCGCGCCACGGGAGTAACTTAGCAAGGCCTGTTATCATTCATGATATCATTCATGGCCTTTTTTTTATATGTGCCAAGTACTCCATATTGTGGATTTTTTGGGGTCTCGCCGGATGGAAACTGCGCCTACGTCCATTGAGGTTCTTTTACGTCCAACTCAAAGTCAGTCAGACGAGCCATCTGATTTACGTGGTTCTCTGAGCCCCACGATAGTGTATACGGCACCTGGCAGTCCCAGGCGGTCACCCATCCGATTATGAACCGGGCGCGACGTTGCTTAACTTCAGTGATCGAGCAGATATCGATGAGCGAACGCCGTATTCCGTATATATACAGATACAGATACAGATACGATCCGGTGTGTCTGCGCTCACGGCCCGTGCGTCCCGCGTGTCACACATAAATGTTGAACAAACATATTGTAACCAATGCGAGCAGTTAGACAATAGTAGTAGGCCTATGCTTGTTCAAAAACTTCTTTGAACTCTTATCTACAATTCTTTTTTAGCATGATTAGTGAGTAACTCAATAACTTTTATAGACCCCTACGCTCAAATTAATTATTCATAAAAATGACATCTCAAGTGCTACTCGCCGTGTGACAGCAAACACGAGAGGTTGAAACAATTCCGGGTGAATGTTCGATCATCGTCTGCGACACTGGCCCAGCATTAAAACAGCATTGGTTTAACCTCTCAATGGGTGGAGAATGAAATGCCATGGTCACACAAATGTGAAATAGGATTTATCTGTTTTTATTAACGTTGTATATCATTGTTTTTATACTGTATATATCTACCCTGTGATCATGTCTGTTCGTAAGAGTACCAAGCTACAATAGGGGATAAAGTCTGTCGCAGAATCACTGTTATCAGATGATGATTTGGGTATTAAAAACTCACTCAAAATCAGCAGATATTTTTCATTGACTGTATGAAGACAAAAATTGGTATGTGAAAATACGGTATGTCAGCATCGTTTGTAAGTTATTGTATGTAACCATCTATTTCAAGCAAACAACATGATAATATTTTTTATAAAAAAAACACAGATTATCTGTTGAGTATTTCCCATATGTACACCTTAAGCCTTTCATCACTGAAGCCCGTTTTTATGTGCTGAATGCTATGGCATTCAGCACATAAAAACGGGCTTCAGTGGTGAAAGGGTTAAGCTGCATAAACTTTTAAGAAGATAACATACTCTCGACCTTGGTAACGGTGGTGACAATCACATACGGCCAAGCTATTCAAGTTATTCCTGCGCCATAAATAATAGTTGGTAAGCTCCATTTTTTCCGTTTTACTTTTTTAGAAGTCCCAAAATGTGCTCCAATTTTATAATGACCCATGTGTTTCCCGCACCAAAACCAAAAATAAAATAACTTTTAATACTATACATATCTATGATTTGTATATATATAATGATGTGTTTATAAAGATGACAAATTATATTATATTGTATAGTAATTTATGTATGCAGCGTCTATATTTGTATATATATAAAATGATATTTCTATATATTTTATTTATCATAATAGGTTTCCTTAAAAACAATACCGTTCGAAATCACCGTCTGAAATTACTGAAATTAGTACAGAAATAGTCATATAAAAGAGTTCTATGCTAGGGTTTTTAAACATCACACAGTCCGAAATCACCGTCCGAAATTACCATCCGAATTTAGCGATATTAGTATCAAAATAGTGAGATAAAAGACTACTGAGTTGGGCGTCCGCATTCACCGTCCGAATTCACCACAGCGTCCGAATTCACCTTACACCGTCCGAAATCACCGTCCGAAATCACCGATTAGCGTCCGAAATCACCAGTCTGAAATAGTCGAGGTCCGAAATCACCGGACACCATAAAAAACAATCACCAAATTCAGCTCATGTGAGGAGAATCAGTATAACTAGTATGCCATTCACCAGGTGTCCCTCTGGTAGCAACAACCATGTAGTTGATAATTTAGAAGAGAAGGTGTAATGACTACTGCATACGTAGATATCTAACCATAGTAATATAATAAATGTAACATTTGTCATTTGATAGAAATACAATAACATAAAAAATACATTAATGTAAAATTTCTTATTTTACGGTAACAACAATACCAATTAATTATTTTTTTCTCATTATATCAAATTACCTCTAAAGACATTTGGCAACACCATACAGCAAATAGCTACAGTATTCCCGGAATAAACGTAATGCATTCCCCAGCGTGACATAGAGACTTATCTAGCAAAGGTAATCAATAGAATATAAAAAGGAAATGGGGGTGGGGTGTAGGCTAATCTAGTACAGTTTCATCCGCGTGTAGGTGCATTTTATTACATCTTCTGATATAAATATGTTCCACTGGTGTATTTCTTATAACAACAAAAACAATCTAACTTTTTTAGTTTGAATATATATTTTTTTAAGTAGAAAATAATTTTCCGAAATATTACAGAACCCTTCAAATTATCATTTGTTTGGCTTGTGAGTTGTAGATAATTATAAATAATCTAATAATATGTATTTACCATTTAGTATTCCAAGACACAGATAGCAATAAAGTAATATGACAATGACAAAGACCACATGAACTCATTTTTATATTTATGTTGAATAGGTCATAAATAAACTTTATATCCAGCTCCCCATTATGCAGGCATATTACCCAATTTGTGTGTATTTTGTCCATTGCCAGCAAGTCATCAAATTTTATTGACCTCAACGAGCCTCATTTTGCTCATTCAAACCATGGAACCTAGACAAAAACATATTACTCATAAAAAAAATTGTATGCCACCTGGTGGTAATTAGTGTCTTTAACTCTTCATTTACCAATTTCGCATTTATGCGAAAACTACCTTCCTTTACCAAATTCGCATTTATGCGAAATCCACATGTGTACATGCATAAATTGCAATGGAGATATCTCATTACATGTGTGGTTGAAAATCGCCAACCAGAATAGAATGGTCAGTGACATGGACGCAATGGTCTCTTGCATTTTTAATGTGCTCGATGTGCGCATGAGCATAGCTATAACCTGTATTGTGCCCAGGGGCTACCTCAGGGGTCCTCCTTAAAAAAGAAGTCGGTTTTTGGGGTAGTTTTATCAGAGGGAAGTCGGTAAAGGAATAGCCAAAACAAGTTCGACCAGTGCTATATTTAGTGCTATTTTTGATTTGTGTTATATTTTTGAAATATCGAATTTCAACACTCTAAGGGTGTGTTTAAAGCTGATAAAACTTTATAAATATGTTTCGTCCTGAATGTCTTTAATGACAAAATGTGTGAAAAGTGGTATTAAAGCTGTTAATAACTATAAAAATAAGGACTCTGTTATTATACAGAGGGTTGGCAAGTAGTACTTGTTAGAGTAGGCTTGACCCATCCTTTTACCTCATAAGTCATTCGTGCAACAAGGTAGGGCTTTTCTAAGTAATATGGGGGAACCAAATGACCGATATGAAATGAAATGAAATGAATCGGGCTTTAGGCCACCTTTGTGCACATATAGGCTAAACTGGGCCAGGAGAACCTCCTGAGGATGGTGAGATGATTGAGATGACACTGTCCTCCAGACACAGGATTCGAAATTCGAGCCCTGGCGGTCTGAGGCCGAGCACGCTACCTCTCGGTCACGGAGGCTCCCCACAATACTAGCTTTCACACGTGGATGGGGAAGAAACAATTTTGTTTCTTTCAAACCGCCGAGACCGGGAACCGAACCCCGGACTCTGGCGTGAAAGGCAGCGGTGCTAACCACTACCCTAGGGCCCCCGCCCCAAATGACCGATATAGCAAACGAAGCCTGTTCATAATCACACACATGTAGCGCAAACTAAAAAATAACATTGCACGAGCTTAGTGAATTTTTTCTCAATATTGACTTTCAGTATATCCTTTGGATATTTTCCAAATACCAAATTCAGCCGAGTAAGATGTTATTATTGTCTTATATACCTCACCCAACCCCCCAACCCACATATTTCAGACTGCCAACGTGTCTTTTAGTGTGATTTAGGATGTCCTTGGGACATTTGGATGAATGGCTTGCTATCATACACACATTTGCACGGTACCTTATTTCGGTGAATATGGTCCCTGACAATTAAGTATTCTATACTTGTTAACCCTTGTCCTACTGAATTGCTTCAATTGTATTTTTCGTCATTTGAAGGTGGAATTGCTAACGCAATTTCCAGCTTCAAATGACGAAAAAATAATACTATTTATGAAAAATAGACATGTCTAAAATTAAATTATTGGATCAACTAAGCATCTACTAAAAACTATTTTATCAAAATTAAGTGATATTTTTATTGATCTAAAACATCCTTAGCCCCGTATATATCCGGGCATAGCAGGACAAGGGTAAAGTATTCTATGAGTCACCGTGATGTGGACAGCAATACACATCTCGCGGTGATCATAAAAACGAGAAGAATTACATGCTGCTACTCTGTGTTAGGAGGGTGTACGTACAAGTGGAAAATTTAAAGCTCATTGTGCTCGAGATCAAACACTTGATTAACCCTTGTCCTGCTATGTCCGGATATATACGGGGTTGAGGATGTTTTAGATCAATACAAATATCGCTTAATTTTGATAAAATAGTTTTTAGTAGATGCTTAGTTGATCCAATAAATTAATTTTAGACATGTCTATTTTTCATTAATAGTAATATTTTTCGTCATTTGAAGCTGGGAATTGCGTTAGTAATTTCAGCTTCAAATGACGAAAGATACAATTGAAGCAATTCAGCAGGACAAGGGTCAAACTCGAGAGTAATAGGATGGTCCTCGACCATGTCAGTAAATACTCCTGTCAGGTGCGACACGATGTAAACATAATACCAAAATGGGAAAAAACATGGGGTGTGGCTTCCTATCCATTTCTGCACAAATGCAATTAACAAATCACGTATGGGTGAATAATCCCAAAAAAGAGAAATGTCTTCCCCAACCAAGATAGATATATAAGAGTGAAACACTCCAATCCGTTCGGTTTCTAACTTTAATGGAAACACAACTCTCGTAAAGTATGGTTAATGACCGTCAGTCAGTATATTGGTGTCAGAGTATCACCATATCTTCAACTAGACCACTATTTACACGTATGAATCTAGCCGAGATCTGGTGGCTAGTCTCGCGTCAAATCTCACCGGATATGAAGTATCACGGGAATATATGTGTGGTTTTAACACTATTGTTATCATGTGGTAAGAACGATTATAGTTATAAGTATTAGCATTGCAATGTGAATCATGTTAATGTTGTTAAGGAGAGATTACTCGCATGCTATATTCTTTCTACTGGGCACATGCCGTTTTCTGAACTAGAAGACTTAATGGGGTTTTAGGCCACCTTTGTGCACATATAGGCTAAGCTGGGCCAAAGAAAACTGACAGGGAAAGGCAACTACTTAGGTCTACTTGTAAATAACAGTAATTGCTTACTTGTAAAGTAAGGAGTTACTGCCATTTTAATTCAGGAGTATAGTAATAAACAAAAAGGTCACATTTGAAATATTTATACACCCGATAATTTTTTGAAATCTTTTAAAATCTATTATCACAAATAATGTCTATTTTAATAAATAAACTTCACGCTGTGTGCCACTTGAGGAATCGGAAGTAGGTGTTAGCTTTAATGTTATCACTTTGGACTTTTGTTTAGATTACAAAACATTCTTCCGGTAGGCTAAAGTCATCTCAGAAAGACCTCTGCATGGACAGGGTGTGATTCCGATGTTTTTGCTAAACATTACATTATTTTGTATTACTTAACCTTTTCACTACCATACATGACGGAAAATTCCGTCGTCATTTGTCAATGAACGTAACCATAAAATGACACAAATTTTCGTCAAATATATACTACATTTATGTATTTTTCGTCATTTGAAGCTGGCAATTGCGCTAGCAATTCCAGCTTCAAATGACGAAAAATAGAACTCCTACACCAGTATATCTGGATCCTGGCATGCACTCCGGCCTGGAAGTCAAAGGGTTAATACAATTATTTTTGTTGCAGTCCACGTTGGTCAATCTGCCACGACGACAGAGATGATGAATTCCACTGATAACACAGAAGGTAATCAAATCTACATACATGTGCTGTAAATACTGTACTTCCAAACATCGGTTTGTTTGTTACCGTATGTGTAAGTGCGCCTTACACGAGCCCGAGACAGCATCATATCATCCAATAGCAGCTAAAGTATTAAAGAGACAAAAATCAGGCTTCTATTTTGGCTTCTCAATATGACCATATCATGTAAAAATGTCCATAGACTAGAATTGCAAAAGTGTTTCAATTTTTGTGTTGCACAATCTTTGTGTTTTGGACATGCTTATCCAAAATAAGAAATCGGGGATTTCGTCTTTATATCCCGCTTAACTGGTAAATGCGCAACACAAAATTAAAATTCTATGGACATGTTCACATCATAAGGCCATATTAAAAAGCGAAAATAACAAGAAAAAAGTCAGATTTTGTGATGATTTTTAGCCTGAGGGTGTCGCTTTAACTGTTTAAATGCGACACTCACTAGTGAGTGACGCATTTAAATTTTTACCTGTTATTAGCCGATAATCTGAGTGTCATGAATTATATACATGTATTTATGTTATAATATGTAACATACTTGACAAGTTGCATAAAATAATTATGCTCTCATTTATTCATGTTATTTGTCACACATAATCAAACACACAATTTATATTGCACATACTGCATACAATCATACATACATACATGAAGAAGGTCTAAGGCAAGTCTACACAGTACGTGGACAACTGTAAAACGTGTTATATTCAGCCCATTTACTCACACTGCGAAAAGTCGCTCAGGCTAAATGTTGGGACAGCTTTGCTAAAGTTTTGATTGGACAAGGTGTTTTAATAAAAATTGTTTCTGTTTAAATCTCCAGTATTATCATAGAGCTATAAAGCGGGCTATCGCGTCGCACTTTTATATATGTGTACATCACTAAAATAAGTACCATTGCGGAGTATTCTGGTGCTATTGTACTAAGAGCACAAATTACAGTATCGCAGACTGAGTAAAGACTGAGTAAAGACAAGCAATAACTACATGTACCTAGTTTTAAAGTGATAAGTGACATAATTTTAATACATTCAACCTTTGAAACGCAGAAATATTTTCGTATGAATCATGGAGACCAAAGGGCATGTTTTCAGTTTGAAATCATCATAAATGTCAGTTAGGTCTTTACGCTTCATTTGAATACCTATGTTATCAGGTTATCATGGTTATGGGTCTAATAACGGCCATTATATATAATGCTAAAAACGACAAGCCATCATTACATGGTTATGTAAAAACGACGAAGCCAAAGACGTTTACTCACCCTATATTGGTTTAACGTTGGGCAGGCGTCGCATACGATAGCCTAACGGTGAACCAGCATAGGACCAGCGCGTCTTCTAATAATAATTATTCATGATGGGTAGTGTTTGTACAAGGACTGAACTTGTCTCTCGTATAAACATTTTTTGAGGTAAGCAAGAGACAGAGATGCAGCACGGCAAACACGAGTTGAACAAATGTCGGTTGAATGCTGTTCCACAGTCTGCGACGCTGGCCCAACATTAATCTAGCATTAGTCCGACTCCTAGTGCTGGCTAGAAAATGGTCTAACCATTTCTCATTACTGCAGGTATCTGGAACACATCCATTACAGACAGCAACACAACTACAGGTAGGCGATGATACTGCTCAGATTTCATGTGAAGACAATATACTCTAAATAATATAGGTTCTTCAAAAAGAACCATTCAGTACTATTACCATGCAACCCCAGGAAAACCCTGCAAGGGTTCTCCAGGGGATGCATGGAATAATACTCAACGGTTCCTTCTGAAGAACCTATATTGTTTAGAGTGTGGGGAATATGTTTGTGTCATCAGGCCCAAATTATGGGAGGAAATAAGGCAATTATTTGGGGTTGTTTTATTAGTAATAAAATTACAAATAAGAAAGCGCAATTAAGTACATTTAATCATGTTAATAGTGTAATTTAAATGTAAGCGTTACCCTCATCATGGCATTTCAATTCTTTCAAAATTAGTAATTGACAAAACTATAATGAACAAAATTCTAGTACCATTCCAATTATGTTGATAGACTGTAAATAGCGAATATCTTATTGCTTACTAGCTGGGGTGAATATAACGAGTGTAAGTGAGTGACATAATAATGAATATTAATGAACAAGTGATTATTTAAATATGACATTGTCTCTTTTTTAATTAGCTGTCAATAAGCTATATAATGGTAATACCATTACCATGTATTATAGTCCTTCCTGTTTTCAGAAATAACGACACAAACTGTATTCTCTACGACCACAAGTAAGATACTCAATAATAGTCTTCTTCCAATTGTTATAACATTATGTTGTATCACATAAAATTGACCTATACAGTTGTCACAGTTTAGAAATGGTTCATAAATAGTTGATAAATAGTGTCTGTAAGTAATATTTTTTGTATATCCTTATGTCACCTTAAAATATAATTTGTCAAAATCAATTTTTTTTATAAGTACTACTGTTAATGTTAAGTGACAATGGAAATTAGGCTTGTGTAATTGTGATTTGCCATGATATGTAAAATGTAGACCTACATGTAAAATCTAATATTAGACGACATATTAGTACAGTGTTTAATGTCAGTTTGATATGTTGGACCAGCAATGTACCAACATCTCGTCTGATATTGGATGTATATTATTCATCATATATAGACTTGTATCACAGGTACTGTGGCGCCACCACCACAAAGTAATGGTAACGGCGGGAGTAACGTAGCTGACAACAAACTGGACGATTGGATGGTGGCGTTCATAGCGACTATCTGTGTAACCATAGGGTTGTTTGGAGGTATTATTGGCACGATCCTTATTCTCAAGGCAACCGGCATCTTAAAGCGTGAGTTATGCTTCTCAATAATGTTATGTGATCATGTTGATACCGTAATATGAATTCCAGACAATCCCCTATGTAAATAACGAGGTGAAGTCTCTTTATGATATTTTTCAACGGTCAAAATTTGTTAAGCATATAATTTTCACGCATCGAACTACTATGTTGCCTTGAGCAAAAAAATCTGACCTTGTGACACGGTATGAGCCATCTACATTTATCATACATTAGATTATATTTTTCAGATTTCTAGAGTGTGCCTACATAATGTTTATATAATAGGTTGTTTTTAGCTTTTAGATTATTTATGCAGTTTTAAATTATGTCACTTTTTAAAAAGTGTCTTAAACCAGGGAATTTCTAATGTTCAAGATTTAAATACACTGTCAATATATATTTTCTATCGTTATATAATATTTTGATCAATGTAGTTTGAGAATAATAACGTAATTATGCAATTTTGGCTTATTTACAGCATTTCCTCGCCAAATTACACCTTGGAAGATGTGAAATCATTCTTCAACTATCACCTCAGAATTCTATGAAAATCGTGTTAATAAATTTCCACTGTGGACAGTCTACATTGGCTTGAACAAGAGCAGTCCCAGCAACGTCTTCGACGTTGTTCCAGCATTGTATAAATGTTATACATATGTTTTGCGTTTATTCGGGTGCCTCGAAAATGTTACCATGGTCAACAGTAATTGATATGGCAGCATGTGGCGTCACGATTTACGATGGATATAATTATTGGACCAAATGTGTTATTGTCCCCTAGGGTAATTTAAATGATATATGAATGACGACGCAGATTAGCTGGTCTCATCATGTGACAGATCAAGCCACTCGTTCCTTGATTGGGGTATACTTGATCAAATATAATTAGTTTGGAATTAAGTCGGTGCTCATAATAAATTGTGATTAATTACTATACTGGTAAAAATAAATAACACTTTAGTAAATGCATGTTTGTGACATAACTTTTTATACTGTTATATTCATGTTCGTTTATCGTGCACATAAGTATACGGTATAAGCACAATCATATCGCATGATTAGGCTTGGCCGTAGGCCGGTAGGCTATTGCGTTTATTTTTCCTGAGTTTGTGTCTTATTTAGGGAAAGACTGGGTGCTGTGTTTGAAAAACGGTTGACATTACTGTACACCGGTCCTTATGAACATGTCCAATATAAAGTTCAAGTTCTATAGGTTAAGTACTTTCGTCGTCTTAGCCAGTGGCCCAGCATTACATCAGCATTGCGCCAATGTATCGTGTTATCTGGTGTTTCTGGCGCCATGATGAAAAGCGTCACCAGCAGGCAGCAGTCAGAAACAAGGTACACTCACCCAATGCTGTTTCAATGCCGGGCTCGCGTCGAAGACAGTGGGTCAACATTGAAACAGAATTGAGTGAATGCCACGCGTTTGCGCAAAGTATACAGCAGACCCAGTGATGGATTAGTGTTGGACCAGAGTCGTTGACGATTGACCGGCATTGAACCAGCAATGGTCTGCGACGCTGGCCCAACATTGCACCGGAATTTGGTGAATATGCCTACATCCTCTTTTCGAGGTACATCGTAGGCAAGTATTGAATGAGTGTTTGTCAGCACTGGCGATGGTGGTGGAAGGAATACACGTTGAAGATATATTTTACCTTGTCTCCTTGTTTCTTTCCATAATTATATCGAATATATTATTATTGAGCAACCTCTGATTATATCCTGAACATTAAGAATTCTGGCCCATGGGGAAGCCTAATACACTGTTATTTTTAGAAAAATATAAAAACGATTTTTGGTCTATAGCATTCAAATAGACTAAATCCGGGCCTCGGAGTTCGGGAACTCCTGTTCTAGTTCTTATTGCATTTCATGATCATTTTATACATAATAATTACGGTGATTTGTGAAATTAGAGTTTGCGGACGGCTAGCTACATCATGTTTCATATCTAATAAAGTATTTGAATATAAATACATATTAAATATTTACCTGTCTGTAATTATCATGTTTTAGGGGTACTTTTTGAACACATGTATATTGTTCACTATATGCAGGCATATTAAGCCTCATTAACATGTGAGTCAAAATAAATTTTCAGCACACGATTTTACCAATAAACTGAATTAGATTTGTAGACAACTGTACGTGCGTTGAAGAGTAACTACACATGAGATAACGTGTCCTCTGAATAAATATACGACGCATAGGTCGACCTCTGTTATCTCACTCACCAGAGAGGCCTTACTTGACATTTAATTGTTGGCATGGACATCAATATACAACACACATTCTGCGCTCTGAATACCTTAGGTATATCACCTATTTTGACATAACATTTTGAATTTACAGTAATCCAGGACGTGACAAGATTTTCCCGTGAACATGAATGAGTGCACACGATTAAACAAACGACTGTATTAACTTCTATTGTACATTTACAACTCGGTTCACCGTCCATGCATGTATTCAGTGCCAATTATTAAATGATATTTTTTAAAGAATAAATACCATACAATTTAGTAAATAAAGAGTTCAATTATAAGGATATGATGTGGGTCACATTCTGGCGTATAAAGACGGTTCCTACACTGAAATAATTAAAAATATTCCAATTGTCGTAGACCCATAACATAGGTGTTCTAATGAATCAGAAAAAGCTAACTAAGATATTCATGATGATTTGAAATCCAAAAAAATCTTTGTTTTCCATGGTTTATACAAATAATCCAGTGTTGTAAAGGTTAATGTATGTTAATGTGTTTGCATGACCACCTTATTTCCTTCCGTAGCCTACTCGAGTGATGTTTTGTTGCCACTTGTAGCCACTAATTACTCTTATAGTAGACGTCATGCTATGAAAAGCCGCCATATATTAGTTTCTTCTCTGATTTCAATCCACTAGCACTGCTATTGATTTTTTGCTGAATCCGTGGAACGTAATAGTCTGAAAAAATAAACAGCAGTTGATTTGAGAGAGACGTGGTGCTGAATTTAGTGTTTTTGCGAATTTGAACACAAAATGTGCTAAAGAATTTCTGGTGCATTTACATTGCTGAGACAAGTAAGTAATACGTGGTAGCTTTTGTGATTCAAAGCGAAAATTAATTGTCATGATGACGCAAACTATTACTTTGCATCCTGCAATATTCCATGTTTCCATGACTTTGGTGATTATATAATAGTTGAAAATGACATTGTATTGTGACAATACGAATAGATTGACGCGAGAATAAAACAAATATCAAAATAGAAAGTATTTCGATATTTTGAATTTGGTTAGAAGAACATATTTACAAATACATGAAATGTTGTACAATTATATATATTTTAAATTTCAAATAAATACTTTGCTATAATATCTAAATAGTATGCATCCGAGTTTGATGGGGAAATTAAACAGCTTTGAAATAATGGGTTTGTGCATAGCATATTTACACAATTTGTATTTCAGCTTACCACTGCTGTTCAAGATGTACATGAGAATCAGCCTTTTCTACGCAATATGTTTATGTGGTATGTATGTCTAATTAATCCCCAACAATTTCCAACAATACATTTTGCAAGGGAGGGGTTATTTAATCGATATGTATGCCTTACTATGTGCACAACTACTTTATTTGCAATCGTTTCATATAATTGTTTCACATTACTTATTCATGGCTTAAATTTTGGGAAAGTCAAGTCATTCCAATGTTAACGTTCTTGTATTCTATCGCTTGTCCACTACTATACGTTTTCATTACTTAGTACATAATATGCCCTTGCGTTAGCGACACATGTATGCAATAGTAAGGGTATCTCGGCAGTTATTTGTAATGTAAAATAAAGATTCTGAGTCTGACAATATATTAAAACTGTAAAATTGTCATGTTAAGCATGTAAAACCCGTTGTAAATATATTGTCAACCAAAAAAAGCAAGTACTAGCCATCTTCTGACCTTGCTAGCACAAAATATGTCTTTTCTTATCAACATTGGCTCTTAGTTTATTGTCATAAATGATATATTTGTCCAATGCATTTTGTTTGTGCTATGGTACATAAATACAACAATTGTGACGAAACAAAAATGTGTGAGTAAGATGTATATGGTTACTGTTGTGTGGGACAATCATGAATGAATCATTTATATATGTCATAGCTTCGTTTCAAAATGTATAGTTATAAAAAAACTAACATATTTTAGACTCAAATACAAATTTTGTATTTAAGTTTGAAATATATCAGTTATTTTATAATTTTACATTTTTATACGAAGCTCTGACACTTCAATATTCTATTTTACTTTAAATAAGTAGGTTGACATGGGTAAGTAGCCAATGGATAGCGAGTTTCATCAAGTAATCAATCGGAAATTTTTATAAACATTATCTTTTTTAATATCTACAGTCACTGCAGATTTACTTGATGATCTCTACAATCTTGACAATGGCTCCGGCAGCGACGACACAGTTGATGACAATGAGCTGGGTGATTTTTATTTTATTTCTGTGACTTCATTCACATGTCGGACTTTTTACTATATTTATATTATAACTAATAGCAATTGGTAAGCATGATATTGCACATCACTATCACATCAGAGAAAGATAATTAAAATCTAATATTAATTGCGGCTATCCACAACCATGAAAAATAAGTAATGATAATAGTGATTTGTAACGATTCCAGTTTTGCAACTCCAGATTATTCTAGATGATGGAGCAGATGGTGTTAACCCCTTACATCGCTAGGCACGACTATAGTAGTTTTTAATTCATTTTATTAGCCTCTCAAATCACAGTTATCGGGAATTAAACATCAAGATTTTGGTCTCAAATCAAGCAAATATGAGTAATTTTCACCCACTTGAAGTTGTGGGTCGCGGAAGCGAGACACAACTTCAAATGGGTGATAATTTAAAACTATTGAGTGATACGTATCCCCCACTTCATTAAGTGGAAATAATAGATGCTTAAATACCAAGTTGACAGATTGTTATATTTTGTGTCCAGGGAAGCAGGCACTTTCTGGACCTGTGTCTGCTGTGATTGCTTGTGCGGCTGTATTTGTATCAATCACCGGAGCAACTGTCTCTATATTGGCAGTGTTGAAATACAAAGGCATTCTCAAAGGTCTCTCTTATTCATTTGAACACCTATGTTATCATATGGGTCTATGACCATTATAACTACTGTTTTGATTCTTTCAGTGCGGGGACCGTCTTTATACGCCATAATCTGACGTCTATGTACGTCAGCCTTAGTATTGTGGGGAGGCTCCGTGACCGAGAGGTAGTATGCTCGGCCTCAGACCTCCAGGGTTTAAATCCTGTGTCTGGAGGGCAGTGTCATCTCACTCATTTCATCATCCTCAGGAGGTTCTCCTGGCCTAATTTAGCCTGTATGTGCTCAAAAGTGGCCTAAAGCCTGATTCATTTCATTTTTTCTATATACGTCAGATTTTGACGTATAAAGACGGTCCCCGCACTAAAAGGAGTAATCAAGTAGTGTCTATTTTTATGAATATACATATTTTAAAGATGAAAACTGCTAAAGTTTAGGATTTGAGTTTTAATTTTCGCTATATGTTAGACACGTTTAATTGACATAATTATTCAGTTTTAGATGGTGCAGTTTTCCGATAGGTCACAATTAGCATTGCTAACCGTTTGGAATGTTTTCATTTCAGTTCGTCCTGGAAATGGTCCACCATTTCAAAGACTTTCAAATCCAAACAGCTGGGGACGGAATATAGAAACGTACTCAAAAGTCTAGAAAGATTTAGCTAAAACTTTCTGCAAAAACAAAGTTATTGGATTAGATACGCTCAGCCAATGTAATATTATTGTTCCATGCTAATCCGTACCCTGATGACATCGCAAGGCTCTGACACACTGACCGCCATGTTTTAGCGGCATGTCTCTACTGTGATCACCAGAGCGCGCTAGCTGCATATGGCATATACCCCTCTTGTCTTATCGGTAGGCAGAGTCTCTGTCTTTTTTACACGGGCAGCTGTGGAAAAATGGCGGTCAGTGCGGCCGAGCTCAGCGCAATGTGAGTAGCTTGGTTTAGACGGGTAGCTAATCTGAGTACCAAGGGAGAAATGTGGTAAACAGGGGGAATTGCTTAAGATGTTCCCAGCAGAGAATTCTATATAATTTTGGTTTTCACAGAAAAAACTTTTATCTCGTGGGGGTGACTGTTGTCGTTGCAGAACATATTTTGACTGATGAAACTACTGCAGAACACCAAAACGTTGTGTTTTTGTGTTAGTTAAGCATGTTCAATAAAAATGTATCAACATCATATTACTCACTGGATCTTTCCACGTAGGTCCTACTCAAAGATTTATGTTCTCTACTTTGCTAGTAAAATCTACTCTAGTGACGTTAAAATTTAGTGGATAAAATTAATGGTTGTTTTTTTGACGTTGCTACGGGATCTAAAAACGACGTAAAATCAACAGCATTTGTATTAGTTGAAATTAGGTCGGCACAATGACCTAATCATGTGGTAAAATGAGGTAATATGACGTGAAAACTTGATATCAACCAATACATAATATTGAAATTACTTCTGCGAAGGGGTCCTATCTATCACACAGTAAATTAGTAGCTATATACGACTCCTTAATGTGAATGCGACGTACGGTTTGTATTCACTGTTAAAAGGAAGGGTTATTTTAAAAGATCTACTCTAGTTTGAAAATGATCCTATATAAACGCTCCTTGCAACCTGATAACCATATGGACTAGATGTGTTAGTGTGAAGAACATTATATGTATGTGATGTCGTAATCAATTATTATGATGTGATAATTATTGGTATATGATGTCATAATCTGGTGAGAAGTCTACTTTTAAAACAACTTTACATTTAAAAGATTTACATTTGTAAGAAGAGGTGTCAACAATCCCCGTCGTCGGACAATCCCCGTCGTCTATGGAACTCAATAAATAAAATTCTGCATAGAATTCCACCGCGAGCATTGCCAGAATTCACATCATTAAAATCACTCTGTGATCATTTCTCCAAGTATTTTGTGGATAAATTAAAACTATCCGTTCCAAATTTCCACATAAAGTACAGAATATTCCACCAGTGCAAAAACCAAAAATTAGATCCAAAACGAACGTTTTTGAAAGTGCGTCAGAAGATGAAATTAAAAAGCTTATTTTGAGCTCATCGTCAAAATCATGTATGTGTTCTGGACCCCATTCCTACAAGCGTGTTGAAAAATTGTCTTGACATATTAATAACTCCCATCACTGACATTTCCCATCACTGACATTTCAGTGGACACTAGTACATTTTCTTAACATTAAAAAGAAGCTCATATAAGACCACTACTTAAAAAAGCATCTTTTCCTAAAAACGAACTGAAAAATTACAGGCCTGTATCCAACTTGATTTTCATTTCCAAAATCTCAGAAAAGGTAATAGCCAATCGGCTGCAAACTCATATAAAAAAACAACCATCTATTTAATTCATTACAATCAGCCGACAGGAAACATCATTCTACAGAATAGCCTCTGCTGAAAGTACATATCCATATAATTATTAGTATGGGCAAGTTACGGCTCTAACCTTGCTTGACTTGTCGGCCACCTTCGACACCATTGACCATACTACATTAACAGATAGACTTTCTAATTAGTATGGGATATCTGGTCAGTCTCAAATTTGGTTTTCTTCTTTTTTGCAAAATAGGCACCAATCAGTAAAAGTTAAAGACACTCTGTCATATAAAGTCACACTCCCATATGGAGGTCCACAAGGCTCTGTGCTGGGACCAGTGCTTTTCACCTTATATACTACACCACACCAGTGCTATTATATCCAGTGCTATCATAAACAACCATCCTTATGCAGATGATACTCAAATGTACATGTCTCCCTCAGTTTCAACGCTAAGGAATCTCTTGATAAGTTGCAACAGTGTTTAATGGGTGTGTCGGCCTGGATGACAGGATCTAAGCTGAAGCTTAATCATAGCAAGACATAATTTCTTCTTATTTGGACCAAACTTCTGCGAGAAAAAATCTTTCATAATTAATTTTTTCATACTTAATTTTAGGTCAGGACACAAATTCATCTGCACCAGCCAAAAATCTTGGTGTAGTATTTGACAGTAGCCTGAATTTCAGAAAACACATATTCCAAACATGTAGCGCATGCTTGTATCATATCCGTGACCTGCGTTGAGTTCGAAAAAGCCTGTCCTCAGATCTTGCCAAGCAAATTGCAGTGGCACTCGTCAGTAGCAAGATCACGCTAAGGATTTGTGCGCCTCTGAGCTCGGTCCACTGAGGATATAGGCGCTGTAGAAGTTTTATTGATTGATTGATTGATTGATTGATTAATTGATTGATTGATTGATTGATTGATTGATTGATTGATTGATTGATTGATTGATTGATTGATTGATTGATTGATTGATTGATTGATTGATTGATTGATTGATTGATTGATTGATTGACTGATTGATTGATTGATTGATTGATTGATTATTGATTGATTGATTGATTGAACCAAGTTGTCAGCCATTTTTTTGACAGGGGATCGATTTCAGGGACATCTGTGGAGACCGTATGTATGTGTGTCTGCTGCAAGTATTGCAGGTATGGTACATGTACGTCAGCCACCCAGTTAACACTACTGTTACACATTGACCCGATGCCGTTGTAATGGTGGACCATCCAACATTACAGTAGCGTTAGGCGTTAGGTGTTTTCTGTGAAAGCATATTATATAAACGGATTATTGTGCTACGTAATGTAAACAAAACGAGGATCATATCCAGCGAAGACGCATATCTACAAGGTTATATTGCATACTACACGCCAATCCATGATAAGGAAGTTAATTATTTACTAATATCAAGATTATGTGTGTTCAATATTCTTGCCAATAACAGTACCATCATTTTGATTCCACGTGTACAGTATTAGCCAAGGAATTCGATTGCATTTTCATTCAAATAGTTAAGGTTTAATATGAGACTGAAAGTGATACAAAAGATATACTGTGATCTATACTGCTGAGTAGTATAGACTCTTTCACATGCTATAATCACCTTATATGTTGAAGTGCACCCCGTAGAATTACACAACCTTATAGGCGATGATGAGCCACACAGGTTTATTGATTACAGTTTATTTATTACAGTTTGTTATCACTACATAATGACTGTGTATCAATAAGCACGTTGAGTAACATGGCCATTTCTTAAAAAAAAACACAATGCATGTATTGTACTTGTTCGTGCTACTGGCTATAACGTTATATGAAGGTGAGTATATGAAAATTAAGCACAGTGTAATTTATATTAAACTTTATTTTGTTATTTCTTGGCAAACTAAACAAGCATTTTAATATTTTCATTGTTTGTGGTTGTTACAATATAAAGCATAAACACATCAATAATTATGAACTATGAATTAGTAAATAACAATGGTAACACACTTTTACAAAAATATTATGTTTTGATATTGTTCATGTTCATGTTCATGGTATGATCTTGAAAAAGATTTATATGATATATATATACAAGACAAAAAGTATTCTTGAAAAAATAGAAACTTTAATTTTATAGTAGAAATTACTGATTGCCTAAATTTAACCAAGTTGATATATTTCACGTTATGATGTTTTTCCACATTTACGACGTTTTATGCTTACAGCAAATGAAGCAAAGTCTCTTGATACCATGCAATTGAAAAACACACAACACAATTTGCTATATTTATCATTTCGTGACACCACATCTAATGCAAGGGAAGAACTTACAAAGGATAAAAGAGAGCCCTCATCCATCAATTCACAAACCACCCTTTCTATCGAAATCCCTTATGTTTCATCGCGAAAATATGAAGAGAAGAATGATATAGGCCTAGACCTAACTGCAGCTGAACTCGACTCCAGTGAAGACACAAATTCAAATGTATCACCAAATGTATCACCTCTAAAAGCATTGATAACTCCAAGTCTACCCGGTAACATGCACCATGGCAACGCTGCATTTTTATCCGATCCTCAATCCAGAGCAAGGACCCCCACTCGTGAGGAGCTATTAGCATTGAAGGCACTCATAGATACAGCTCTTACGTCATCACCATCAGAATCCGATGACAAACTAGATAATAAACCCCCTCCTACACTTGAGTTTTCTATGCTTTCTCTGTCTTCCATGTCTTCTCTTTTCTCATCAACCCCAGCACCTGCCAAGTGTGCTGTGGTTGTCCAGGCCAATACGTGTGATCCCACGACTCCGACGACGGTATGGACTACAGTAACTATATCCACAACCAGCCAGGCAATACCTACAACTGGTAAGTGCATATGCTCATAAATATTACGCTACCTTGGAACTAATTATATAATTTTAAGTTATTTTGAATCAAAAGCCTCGCTAAAATTTTCGTTGATATCATAAAATGATAATAAAGAGTAGTTTCTATTAATAAATAGTACCACAAGAATATGAATGAAAAAAATGATAAATTTTACCCAGGATATATATACTGAATTATAACAGATTTGCACTAATAATTATTAACTGACCATACAGTTGTTATGATTTGTGTTTAATATTGCACAGTAGCCAGCTAACATGAGGCGTTGGCCCAGCGTTTGTTTACTGTTGCGCAAACGTCGTAGACGGTGGGCTACCCAATAAACCAACGTTGGGTCAATGTCTTATGTTTGCTGGATAGTATCGTGATACAGTGTATCTGTCCAGCTCAGCTGTTGCTACGTCTCACCCGGAGTTCATCTTAGTAGATATGAAGAGCAATTTTCGTGACACATATTGTATTTCCAATTCGCAAAAGTGGTCTACTGAACGGTGTCAATGCCAACAAAAGTTATTTTGATATCTGCTCAGCTCTGCTATTAGTACAGCAGCAGAGGGCCCAGTTTTTTGAGGTACCTAAACCGGTGGTACAACATTTGCCCACATGTCTAGAATTGTTCTCAGGGATCTCTAGATACAGAATCTGGTTGATGACATTGCCGGAAATGGGGGCGGGCTGAGAATTTGACACTTTTGTACACCTACCCAATTTTTAGAGAAAATATTCGCTTAAATATGATTTTCGCGTCATTCTCACTCTATCCCAATGTTGGGCCAGTTAAATCAAATATAGTTGTATTTATTTTTTTCTATCCATCAGGTCATATATCTGTGGAGATAAAAGAGTAAAACAAAATAGAGTTTTGCAGTAGCATCCCACCGCGAAGAGCTATTTTGGATATTGTAGACATGTCGCAAAATGCAATTTTTCAAAATTGTCAATTTTTTCCATTTTTTTGTATATAGTTCATCACAACATGTTCGTTTAATTATACACGAAAGTCTCCATGAGCGGTACCATTTGGTCCAGATACATCCCTTAAGTCAGAATTAGGTTACCAATGCTTGATTTTTCGAGTAATTGATCATTATGGTCAATTTCAAAATGGCCGCCGTAAAATCCATGATTTCTCATGAAATGTATTATCAAACATGGTTTTCCTAAATTTTACATCACAATCACAGTTTTGGTATCTAATCTTACATTTTAATGCTCGCTTAAGTTTTTACAAATGCTGTAATGTGATATTTACCACCGAATCCAAGATGGCCGTCAGAAAGTGGTGAAGAAAATGCTCAAAATTTCACTTTTTTGCAAATAGTTTATGAGCACAGGCTCTAATGATGTACGAACCTCCATGAGCGGTATCATTTCATTGAGAGATACGTACCCATGAACACAAATCAGGTTATTATTGTTTGATGTGTTGAATAATTAATAATTATGGCCTATTTCAAAATAGTCGATGTGAAATTAATTACCGGTAATTCTCGTAAAATACATTATTAAACACGCTTGTTACACAGTTATCTCACAGACCCGATTTAGGTGTCTAATCTTACTTTTTAATCCTCACCATGTCCAATAAAAGTATAATAACATGGGAAAAAACATTCAAGATGGCCGCCGCAACATTGTCAAAATGTCGCACCATTTTACAAATAATTTGTGAGCACACGCTCTATTCTATATCTGTATGAAAACCTCCATGAGCGGTATTATTTATTTCCGAGACGTCCTACGAGTCAAGATCAGGTTATTAATGCTTGATTTGTTGAGTGATTAATAATTATGGCTGATTACAAAATGGCCACCATGAAATCAATGAATACTCCTAAAATGCTTTATTGAATATGTTGTGCATGCTTTAAGATAGAATCTAAGATGGCAGCAGGTAAAATGACAAGAAAATATGTGTTTGTTCAGCTTTGGCACCGGTGACCTAAAGCCATTCAAACATTCAAATCCCTTATTATTGTAATTGGTAAACATGTACTACGTAATTATCATTATAGAAGCACTGTTTTGGTGTTTACTCCAGAGATCACAGCCACCTTAAAAGTTATCTCAGCTACTACAAGGGTGATCTTGGCCACTAACGAAATGGTGTCAGCCAGTGACAAAAAAGTTATCTAAGCCACTACAAAGTGATCTTGGCCACTGAAGAAATGATCACAGCCACTTTATAAGTTGTCTAAACCACTACAAAAGTTATCTTGACCACCGAAGACGTAATTAGGCCTACAACCACTTTAAAAGTTATCTCAGCCACTACAAAGGTGATCTTGGCCACAAAAGAAGCGATCACACCCACTCTGAAAATGATCTAAGCCACTACAAAAGTGATCTTGACGACTAAATAAGTGATAACATCCAATTAAAACGTTTTCTCAGCCACTACACAAGTCATCATGACCACTTAATAAGTGATCATAGCTACTTTAAAAGTTATATTAGCAAAGGTGATTTTGCTCACTAACAAACTGGTGTCAGCCACTGAAAAGGTTATTTACGCCATTGCAGAGTGCTCTTGGCCACTGAAGAAGTGCTCATTGCCACTTGAAAAATTATCTATACCACTACAAAAGTGATCTTGACCACTGTAGAAGTGATAACAACCATTTTTAAAGTTATCTCAGCCATGAATTAAGCGATTTTGACCACCCAAGAAGTGATTACAACAATTTTAAAAGTTATCTCAGCCACTACAAAAGTGATCTCGCCCACAAATGAAGCGATCACACACACTTTGAAAATGATCTAAGCCATTACAAAAGTGATCTTGACGACTAAGTAAGTGATCACATCCACTCTAAAAGTTATCTCAGCCACTAAAAGTTATCATGACCACTAAAGAAGTGATCATAGCTACTTTAAAAGTTATGTCGGCCACTACAAAGGTGCTTTTGGTCACAAGTAAAATGGTGTCAGCCACTGTAAAAAATATCTAAGCTATTACAGAGTAATCTTGGCCACTGAAGAAGTGATCACAGCCACTTTAAAAAATATATGAACCACTACAAAAGTGATCTTGATCACTGAAGAAGTGATTACAACCATTCTAAAAGTTATCTCAGCCATGACAAAAGTGATCTTTTCCACCGAAAAAGTGATTACAACCATTTTAAAAGTTATCTCAGCAACTACAAAAGTGAACTCGACCACTGAAGAAGTGATCAGAGCGACTTTAAAAGTTATCTCAGCCACTATAAAGGTAATCTTGGCCAGTGAAGAAGTGATAACAGCCAGTTTGATAATTATGGCATCCGATACAAAAGTGACATTGGCCACTAAAGGGATCACAGCAACTTTAACAAATATCTAAACCACCACAAAAGTAATCTTGACCAGCCAGTGACAAGTAATTACAAACACTTTAAAAGTTATCTTAGCCACTACAAAAGTGATTTTGGCGACTAAAGAAGCGATCACACACACTTTGAAAATGATCTAAGCCACTACAAAAGTGATCTTGGCGACTAAATAAGTGATCCCATCCACTTTAAAAGTTATCTCAGCCACTACACAAGTTATCATGACCACTAAAGAAGTGATCATAGCTACTTTAAAAGCTATGTCAGCCACTACAAAGGTGATTTTGATCACTAACAAACAGGTGTCAGCCACTGAAAAAAATATCTAAGCCATTACAGAGTGATCTTGGCCACTGAAGAAGTGATCACAGCCACTTTAAAAAATATCTCAGCCACTGCAAAAGTGATCTTGACCACTGAAGAAGAGATCACAGCGAGTTTAAAAGTTATCTCAGCCACCACAAAAGTGATCTTGGTCACTGAATAAGTGACTACAGCCACTTTAAAAATTATCTCAGCCACTACAAAAATGATCTTGATCACTGATGAAGTGATTCCAACCATTCTAAAAGTTATCTCAGCCACTACAAAATTGATCTTTGCCACCGAAGAAGTGATTAAAACCACTTTAAAAGTTATCTCAGCAACCGCAAAAGTGATCTTGACCAGTGCCACCTTGAAAATTATGTAAGCCACTACAAAAGTGATCTTTGTTACTGTAGTATATTTTAGCACCAGATCAATATTCCCGATTTCTTATTTCGGACATGCATGTCCAAAATAAGAAATACGGTAATTTCGTCTCTATATCTCGCTTAACTGGTAAATGCGCAGCACAAAAATAAAAAAAACTTTTGCAGTTCTAGTCTATGAGCATGTTGACATCATATGGTCATATTAAGAAACCAAAAGAAAATTAAACCGATTTTTTGATGATTTTAGCCTGATTGTGTCGCTCTAAGATATTACATAAAAACCGTGTTTATGATATGACTATATATTATGTAAACGATGTTCAATAATGCATTTATTTAACAGAGGCCATTTTGATATCGGCCATAATTATTAATAAACAGGATGTGTGCTCATGAACTATTTTCAGAAGTTTCGAAAATATTATATTTTTGCCATTTTTACCGCGGCCATCTTGGATTGGTTTCTAAATAACATATTCTAGTTCTTAAACATATTAAAATATACATAGATATATTTAGTGGATTCAGTCAGCATTAAAATATAATAATAGACACAAACACTGTGTTTCTGAGATAAAAATTAAGCAAACCATGTTGAATTATGCATATGAAGATTACGCATTGATTTAACGGTGGGCATTTTAAAATCGGCCATATTGATTAATTTCTCTACAAATCAAGCACTAATCATATGATTTTCACTCAAGTGTTGTCTCTGAACCAAATGACACCGATCGTGGGGGCTTTCTTACATAATCAAACATGTGCTTCAAAAATATTTGCAAGAAAATGTAAAATTTTGAAAATTTTCTTGATCATTTCTGGCAGCCATCTGGGATTGAGTCTTAAATATCACATTCGAGCATCTGTAAATACTTGAACGAACAATAAAATGTAAGATTAGACACTCAAACCGTGCTTGTGATGCGAAATTTAAGATAACCATGTTTCAATAATACATTTCGGGAAAAAACATGGATTTTAGGCGGCCATTTTGAAATTGGCCATAATGATCAATTACTCGACGAATCAAGCATTGGTAACCTAATTCAGACTTAAGGGATGTATCTGAACCAAATGATACCGCTCATGGAGACTTTCGTGCAGAAACGAACCTGTTGTCATAAACTATATGCGAAAAAATGAAAAAAAATTAAAATTGTGAAAAATTGCATTTTGCGACATATTTACAATATCCAAAATAGCTCTTAGAGGTAGGATGCTAGTGCAAAGTTATATTATTTTTTGCTATTTTATCTCCACAGATATATGACCTGATCAATAGTAAAAAAATAAATCCAACAATATTTAATTTAAATGGCCCAACATTATAATAGAGTTAGAATGATGCGAAAATCATATTTTAGCGAATATTTTCTCTAAAAATCGGGTAGGTGTACAAAAGTGTCAATTTCTCAGCCCGCCCCCATTTCCGACAATGTTATCAACCAGATTCTGTATCTAGAGACCCCTAGGAACAATTCTAGACGTGTGGACAAATGTTGTACTGCCGGTTTAGGTAACTCCTTAAATATGGCTCTTTTTTGGTGTCTGCTGCTGTACTACAGTACTGATTTCACAAAATGGGACAGATTTTTCATCAGTGGCTGGCCTGCGTTAACGCTGGCCAGCCCGTCATTAGCCCGGGCGCAAGCCCGGCGAGACAGGCGCAGAATTGGTTGCGCCCAGCGCATGAAATGGGCTCGAGCCCCCACACGGTTCGGGCCAGGAAATTATACCCGCCCAAAGTCTACTTGGGCTTGCACCCAGTATACTGTGTGGCGGCTAACATGGATGCTGTGAGCCATGTGTCATCTCGCCGGGCTGGCCAGGCTCGCTCTGGGCAAGACAGGGCGCGCTCAGCTTGACCACATTCAGCATCATCTGAACAGCTCTGAGTTGATCTAAACGTGCAATAATTGAGTGTCCGTACGTGTATACGTGTAGACCTGTTGCAGTCCTCATTTATTTTTGCTTAGCCATTTAGCATTTAGCCTTTAGCATTTAGACATTATCTTTAGTATCAGACAAGCAGTTCAGTGTATAAATTCAGAAAATGGGTGGTTTTATGAAGCTACGGTCATTGGAATAGGCCTAACTGAAGATGAAAAAACAGGCACCTGGAAAGTCAGGCTCGCCCGGCGCACCGGTCGAGCTTGAAACTGGACCAGAAGAGAAGCGCGCCTGACAGGCGTTGACTCAATTCGCCGAGGCTCTAGATTGGCTTGAGCCCCGGCGATATCAGCGCGGCTCCAGTTATATGAGCTTATACCAAAACGCACATTGCGGCCCGGCTAAACGATTTTATAACTTTGGGCGCATACATGCGAGCCCCAAATAGGGTGGGGAGAGAACATGGGGCTAGCCCAGGGCTAGCCTGCGTTAGCCGGGGCTAGCCCCACTGAAAAAGCTTGTCCCATTTTGCTAAATCAGTACTGTATATAGGTCTCTGCTTTAAAAGCTTGATATGTGAAAATGGAAATGAAATGTTACCAGCAAAAAAATAGGGACGAACTTTATATTTTGACCCCTTAGGGGGTACCCCCAAACCTGTCTAAAATTAGGGAGCAGGGTTACGCAAACGTCTGTCGTTGTTATTCTAGTTTACAAATCTACACATGCAATATACATGTACAATATAAAAGGTAGTTAAAGTTTCGTTGTAATGCTGTACTGCATGGTACAGTGCAGTAAAGGGTTATCTCCAGAAATACATTGAAACATGTTTTTTTCATCTCAAAATAATCAAACTCGACAACAAAATAAGCTAGTTAAAATGGTCAATGGAAACGACCTAATAAAACATAATTATTGGCCATATCTATATTTGACGTATGTTTTCTGAAGTATGTATTTAGCATGGGCTGAAAAATGAAACATACGTACTTTGCTAGACATTTGATTGCAAATTATTTTTTACGCTTGTTTTTACATAATTTGGGTGTGCTGAATTCAAATGTGTCGGTTAACATACTATCTTTGTTGTCCTTCACCTTCAAATAAGCAAAACAAAAAATGACCGCCAAAACTACATCTGTTTTATATTTTTGTTACATATTATTGCACGCTTTCTGGTTTCTGCATGATGTAGATTTGATAAATTCATGTCTCATGTTTTTTTATAACAATGACCTATATTGACCTTCAAATTCAAAATGTTTACAACCAACACCCAAATAAAAGCTGTTTTTATGTACGTGAACTATAATATCATAAACAACATTTGATTACTGAAAAACTAAAAAAAATAGACAACGAAATACAGCAGATTGGGCTACAAAGCATTCGAAACTGTGCTTAATCACAGTATATGCTAACATATGCCTTGATGTGCTTAGTGTTTGAAATGACGGCATCATTTTAATAGTAAATATGTTAATTGGCGTCCATCTTGGATTTTACGATAAACTCTAGGGCAGACGATGAACAATAGACATCAGAAATGTTTTCTCCGGCACCGAAGTCACACAAAATAAACAAAGTGAGCAATTTCGCGCCACAAATAGAAAAAAGAGGTTTAATTTGAATTTTGATAGTCATTTTGTTTCTGGTTCATATGAAGGTGAATTTCGCGGTCATTTTGGACTTTTTCATTTATTGCACTGTATCATGCAATACTTCACTAAAACGGAAATTTAATTCCCTTTTATATGGTATATTGCATGTGAAGATTTGTAAACTGGAATAGCAACGACAGACGTTTGCGTAACCCTACCCCCTAATTTTAGACAGGTTTGGGGGTACCCCCCATAAGGGGACAAAATATAAAGTTCGTCCCTATTTTTTTGCTGTTAACTCATTTTATGTTTTTGACATATCAAGGCTTAAAGTTGGTAAGGGTTAGTTGTGTGGGGGGGGGGGGGTGGGTGCACGTAGGGTGCTAGTAGCCCACGGCCTAGTCAGAGAGTGAGCGGACGCTCTGGTTGGTGGAGGGGCTAAAGCTGCCTGCCTTTGTAGTCAAAGCTCGCGGGTTCGTCCACCACTGATTCCTCTCAAGAGTTGACCGATATGAACTAAAAATAATGTGTGTTAAATATTGAACACAATATCTTGTATTGTTAGGTAAACAGTAAACGTTTTAAATCTGATTTGCAGCTATACGTGTATACACATTTTCGTGTCTAAGGGCACACTATATTATGTGTATGAAGGATGATTGAGTTATTCTGCGAGGTTGTTGTCAAACCACATAACAAAATCAACATATCCCCGACGGCTAGTTATCATAATAGATTTTACATAAAGGCAGCATGCATGTGTGTTACAAATTATATCATGTATTTGTTCATTGGAACATCACGTACAAAATATACTTATTATATCTCATAATAGGGGCCTAATCTCGGTACTTTTTCTGACTACATTGCTGTATTTTGTCTGCAGAGGAGGAGTTGAATTATTCTGATGACAGTTTGAGGGGTCTCGCCATCGCCCTGACAATCACACTTGTCATCGTAGCCGTGGCACTCATAGTCATCTTGATCGTTTATTGCTGTCTCGTGTGCACTGGCAGTATAAAAAGTAAGATATAACATATCTAATTATATTTATCTTGATCGTTAATATTTAATAATATCTTGATCGTTTACTGCAGCTGTTTCGTGTGTACTGGCAGCACCAAAAACAAGATATATACAATTGTGGGGTTTCTCAATAATAAAGTCAAATGGTAAAAGAGGTAAAGAGAACTTCTTACACTGTTTAATGAAGAAATTTAACAAAATCGTACTTATGCCATCTTGAATCTGTTTAGCCCACTCTTAGCTCCTCAAGGCGTCGTTATCCAACAAAAAAAATGCATCTACTAAATGCATGAGATATACCAATGCGATTGCATAAACTCTAAGGACAGATGTACGATATTTTGTTGACAAAATAATGATATAGAATCAGCAGGAAATGAAAAAAATCCATTCTTGAAACAAATGACATGTTTCATAATGAAATAAAAAATAATTGATTATACATTGTATAAACTAAGATATTTTTCTCACTATTTAGTGTGTATAATTTGTTGTATTGTTTCAAAGAAACTTCATTTTGCTTTTCAGGCAGAAGAAAGTAAGGATCTGCAACGTCATCTTCTACATGTAAATAATAAAATGCACAACTATTCCATGCGCCTTCATCAATGGGCGTTTATGCTTGAAATAGTAAAACAAATATATTCTGGATAAACCACATAGTCCTAGCATCTGTGATCGAAAGTTATGATGATGTTTTGAGGTGGACACGAATATCCAGTTTTTATAATTATCACACCATACCTTCTTCGGGAAAAAGCCATGGTCCCATCCCACTACGATCCTTAATAATACGATGATCTAAACTTTCTCTCATTTCCATTAGAAACGTTATGATAAATTTTAACGTTTCAAATGGAAATCAGAGAAAGTTAGAATAATTTTAATTTTTAGGATTCTTAGTGGGGTGGGACACTGAGCCTTATAATTAGAATGATAATTAACATCTCAGTAACAGGATGGTAACAACTACGCGTTGATCCACTACTGGTAAAATTAGTACCAGCGTCGAAGATGGTAGACTCAGACTCAGATTCATTTATTTGATCAAATATTTGATTTAGAGCATAGCAATGATCAGAAGACCTCCACTAAAAAGGTAGGTCGCTATCGTGGAGGTCACCTTAGAAAGAAAATAATAATTGAATATGCATAATAATAATAATAATAATAATAATAATAATAATAATAATAATAATAATAATAATAATAATAATAATAATAATAATAATAATAATAATAATAATAATAATAATAATAATAATAATAATAATAATAATAATAATTTCCCCTTAATATCATAATAATCATAACTACAACAATAATAAGAGTGATATTTTCATTTGCACTCCTATCTGAGAGCACTGGAAAAATAATTTAATATTATGTTTTTTGCTAAGGTTTTGAATATCTTGGCACAAAGTTATGAATGAAAACGTTAAACACGGTAACTATGTCAAATATACGAGACCACTTACTACCTTTTGAAAGATCTTCCCGGTTACTTATTATGGTTGGAGCACACTGTACAACAATGGGTCATAATTCAAACAACCATTCCAATCTGCTACCAGCATAAGACCTAGGCCTAGCCTACCTCTGCATTGCCCGTAAACGTGATACATTGACCCGGTGGTGGGCTAAGGTTGGTTCACAATCTAGGACGTCGGCACAACAGCGCCCCAATGTATCATGTTCACTGATCACTTCATGCACGCTACCAACTTCGGCCTACATTGACCCAATGTTGCTTTAATGCTGGTCCAGCGCCATTGACTGTGCACCAGTAACAGATCAACGCTTGGCCCTTGCTTGGAATTGGCTCCATGCGTCGTTATGCGGTAGCTCTCCCCCCCTCTCGGAGACGGCACTCCCCCCCCCCCGATAATCCCGCATATAGGCGTTGTCGCTGTATTGTTTTAATGCTGGACGAGCCTCGAAGCAGTAGCCCAGCAAACGACCGGTGCTGGTGCAGTGTTGGCCCATCGTGTTTGACGCTGGCCCAACATTGTGCCAACACTGCACAGTGAATGCACAATCAGTTCACGTAATGCGTATGTACGGCATGTTAGGAGATGAGAGCATCTTGGACGGGATGTCTGTTAAATCTAATAACTGTCCTTTTATTAATCTTGACTGTTGCCTTGTGTGTGACTCAATTTTAGGCGCCTCTATCAAATACAAAGAAATCATTTGTTAACCTAGGGATCAAGTTATTTTAATGTAGCATGAACTGTTTATATAATCCTCATGTGTTTTAGTGAATGCCTGGAGTGAATAGCCAGGGATGGGTTGTTTGACAGGCCCAAGCTGAGTACAGGCAGTTGCTAGCGAGACCCTCTGATGACTATTTCCTTATCTGAGAGTTATGAATATAATAAATTCATTACTATAACTTCATTAATAGGAGTAATATAGCACTTTTTTTGCTAGTCTATGGATAACAATGTGTCATGTATAAAATAGTTTCTATAAGGATAATTAAGTACAACCTACCCAGGTTATTCGTTGAATAGATAATAATTACTATGTGGGATTAACAATGATGTTAAAGGGTGGAAGATGACATCAGCGTCTGGCCCCACTGTAAAGAGACCTTAAAATTTCTAGGAATACTGTATTTGCCAATTTAACGGCGCTACTAGCAATATAAAGCTATGGATATAAAGAATGGATAAGTGAAGTGAATGACATGACTTTATATAATGTTAGGAATACAACAATAGTATCAATCATTGTCTCCGTGAGTATATTAGACCAGTTTAAGGTTCAAAGTCGGTGTTGCTTATTCGGGCTCTAGGCTTGTAAGGTGTAGCACTCGTGGGGGTGGGCGACCATCATCCTTGTGATAATATAATAACAATCATAAATACAACAATAAGAGGAATACTATTTGAACTTCGACTGCTATCTGATAAAACACACACAGATATTTCATATTTTGTTTTTCGCTAAGGTTTTGAATGCTTCAGCACAAAGTTATGAATGAAAACGTCAAATCATTATTTAGCCGAATGTCCCATGTGGTCCTGTGTGTGCTGTGATACGCCTACATAACACTGCAGTGCAAAGCTAAAAGACAGTCTTTCCTTAGGGACGCACCATTTGATATCTGGGGGGGGGGAGGGGGGGGGGCTGGATTAAACTTGAAATAAATAGTTTGTCGCCACAAAAGTCGAAAAAAAAGTGTGTTGAAAATGTGGGCAGAAAAAAAAGTTTGTTGTCGAAATTGATGAAAAATATGTTGACCAGAAAAAACACCAAATGGTAACGTACATAATAGGGAAAGCATACGACAAAAAATTTCTTCGACGAAACATAAAAAAAAAAATTGTCGGACGTTGATCGCCAAAAAAAAAGATTGTTATCTCTCGGAGGTAAAAAAAAAGTTTGCAAGCAACAAAAACTCTAGGCCCCCCAGATATCAAATGGTGCGTCCCTTACATTACAAGTAAGCAACTTTACAATTGAGCAGATACTGTGGGCAGAGCCAAAAGGCAGTATCTAAGTGAGCAGATACTGCTGTTTCGGCTTTTTCGACTTTGCAGAGCTGTATCTCCAATTATCCAACAAACAAATTTAGCCTAATGCTGGTATAATATAAGTTTATAATAATCATAATAATTTTGTAACAATAATAAAAGTAATAATTTACTTCAATTGCTATCTGATAGTATAACTATATAACCTTCCCAGCATATACCCTTCAGAACATAGAAACTTCCGAACCTAGCCATATAGCCATCAAAACATGTATACATATTATATTACTTAACTTAATTTATATGGTTGATTTATATTAGCGTAGATAATCCATAGGCATTAACTTGTAATAATAATAATAATAATAATAATAATAATAATAATAATAATAATAATAATAATAATAATAATAATAATAATAATAATAATAATAATAATAATAATAATAATAATAATAATAATAATAATAATAATAATAATAATAATAATAATAATAATAATAATAATAATAATAATAATAATAATAATAATAATAATATAGAATTATACTGCGAGAAAAGATTGAGATCAAGAAAAAAACACGTTTTTGTTTAACTGTTATCATGTGCCAAGAGTGTACCCTCATACATTTATACACATACACAGGAAATACGAGGCGTCGACACAACGTTGGCTATATGTTGGATCGAAGTCGTAGAGGGAGGGCCAACATTGAACCAACACTGGGCCAACGCCCCGTGCCCGCAGGATAAAAAAACTATATAACATTATACGTCATGTACACATACATAACAATTAGGGATATTACATTCTAAATTATAATAAGTCAATGAAAAGGTTTTGGCGTACTTTGGCATACCTTCGATACTGTGGGTGGTCAATTTTGCTTTGATATTTATTGTACAGTTGTTTATGGTTTCCGGTATACAGAAAAATAATGATTGTTTTGCAAAATCATGTTAAATGCGACATTTGTATAGATCTTGATTTCTGGTGTTATGTGTGTGATTATTTGCTTTAGTAGAAAGATTTTAGAAGTACAGCTCCAGGTAAGTTATTTTTTTGAAATTGGTAATATAATTTCAACTGTTTTATTCTGAATATGTCTTCAGTTTTTGAGAGGCGCAAGTTTTAAAAAAATTGATCACAGTGTGCAAATATTTTGCTGAACGTTATGATTCGGAGACATTTTTTTGGAGTTTTGTGATTCGAAATGGATTATGTCCCCAAACTAGCAAAGAATAATTTATATGTGGCAATAAAAGGGAATTGTTGAGTAAAAGTAGAACATCTATTGGTACAGTGTGTCTTAGTCTTGTCAATATCCCAATTACTCTTGATATTTTCAATGATATGTGATCTATATGGTTGTTCCAATTTAAATGTTCATTGATTATTAATCCGAGAAAATTAAAATTATTGAAAAAATTAATTTTTTTTCCATTTAGTATTATTTCTGGTTCTATATTTTTTCTGTGGCTGATGAAATAATATACATTTTGATTTAGGTACATTTAGAGATAATTTGTTAACTTTGAACCAGATAGATATTTTACATAATTCTCTGTTTAATAAATTATTATTATTGCCTTTCTTTGTTAATAAAGTGGTATCATCGGCGAAGAGAATAAACTGAAACAATTTACTTGAATTGTGGAGATCGTTCACATATATCAGAAACAATAATGGTGTGTTGAACCCTGTGATACACCGGTAGAAATTTGTTTATGGTTTGAATTAACATTATTAAAGATTACATATAGCGTTCTATTTTCTAGGCATTTTTTTATCAATCCAGTCGAGCTTTTGGATAATCCGTAGTGTTTTAATTTATGTAGTAAAAAATTGTGGTTCAGAGTGTCAAAAGCTTTTGATAAGTCCAAGAATATGCCAATAGGGGTATCACCAATATTCACAAAGGATAAAATTATGTCTACAAGTTCTAAAGATGCCATTTCAGTGAAATGGCCTTTACAGAAGCCATATTGACCTTTAAAAAAAAGGTTCGAGTTTTCAAAATGAGCATCTAATTGTTGGTATATAACTTTTTCAAATATCTTTGAAAGAGGTGGGAGAAGAGAATTAGTTCTGGTCTGTAATTAGTCAATTTATATAAAGGTATAACTTTTGCAATTTTAAGATTGTCTTGGAAAACACCAGTTTCCAACATTTGATTAATAATAATAGTTGATGGTTTAATTAAAATATTGATTATAGATTTCATAATAATGTTAGATATTCCATCTATTCCACAACTTTTTTATTGTCGTCCAATTGCTCTGCTATTTTTCTAATATCATTTTCATCAACAGCTGTGAAGTTAAAATTTTAATCTCGCTTGTCCGACAAAAAGTGACTGAAGTTTTTATCACAAGAGACATTTAATTCTCTTTGTAATTTTGATCCAAAATTGAATAAAAAATATTTATGTTATTAGCTATACTTATTTACCTGTAAAACTATTCCCATCTATTTTAAATAAATCAGGAATGCTTGTATTTTTTACCTTTTTTACATAATAATTGGTTAATAGTTGACCAACTCTGTTTTTTGTCTCTTTTACATTTTTGTAAATTGCAAAAGTGGTAATGCTTTTTAGCTAGCCTTATTGACGATTTTAATATTTTATTGTAATTTTGAACATTTGTTTTGAGGATAGTATAATGTAGTGAATTTGTAGTGAGTTTAACTCTCAATAAATAGCCTGTTTTTTTAATTAATAAATTTAATAATGCTTCGGGTGATCCATGGTGTTTTCTTGTGCTTCTGCTTATTAAATGTTATTGTTTTAATTGGAAGATGTTTTTTTATCTAATTAAATTATGGTTATCAATAGGATTACCGCCCAAGCTAATATCGATTTTTTCTATCAGGTGACATGATTCAAGTTCATTTCTAACATTAATAACATCCGGATAATGTATGCTTATAGTTATAAACTTAGGGGGCGAATTGTGTAAAGGTTTTAAATCAAATGATGTGAAATATGGTTGATGGTCCGAAAATCTATATATACGAATTCCAGGTTAGGATCTCAAGAGATATTTCCGAAACTTTACAGAAACAGTTATCATGCAATTGGGGTTCCTGTTCTGTCAGTGAATCTGGTGGGTGAAGTGATTTCTGGGAAAAAAACAGATGCAGTTATTGTATTTAAAAAAATAGCATCTGTATCTTTATTCCTTATATTTAATAGATTTATGTTGAAATCACCGGCTGAAAGGACTTCAGCATTTAGGCTCTCAAAAAATAAAGAAGTATTGGAGAAAGTTCGTCAATAAATTGTTTATGATCGGCTACATTTTCTTTGGGACGCTTTGGTAGATCAAAACGAAACCTGCATTGGATTATTATTGTACTGGTTATAATTATTACACTTTCTCAATAATGTTGAATATTATTATTGTTTAATACAATAAACATTTCACTTTTTCTCAGGAAGGTCTGATATAACACTTATTCATTTGAATGTGAAAATTAAAATAGTAAGAATATTATTGCTAGTTCTGAATAAGATGCTAAATCATCATGGTGTAGAAAACTACAATAAATCGTCCCCTTGGATATGAAAAGATGTATCTGCCATTTTGTAAAGTGACAGATACACCCTTTCATATCCAACGGGATGAAATACACGCCGTATAAAAGGGTTTTAAAAGGGACTGTTCTTTAGTGAATATTCTCAAAAACAATTTCCGAAAAAAAACTAGTTATTTCAGGAGAATAAAAAAAACAATGAACCAGCTAGGTTTTTTTGTTCCTTTTTTCATCGCCCTCATTTTTTTCAAAAAAGGATTTTTTTTTAATTTTGTCACCCTCATTGTCTTTTTCAGAAATTAGTCCGGTTTATTTCCTGTCCTCGTGCAATAGATTTTAGATCTTTCTCATCTAAACAGAGGAAAACTAATCATAGTGGCCTAAACTGGTGACAAATTATTAACAATGGCCAGATACACATGCTGAAAGGAGTGGGCCTACGTCACAAGGCTTTCAAACGATCACAACTATTAACACACGTCACGTTATTTGCTTTTCCACCATCTTCATTTGAGCAAACATTGCCGATGCCATGATTATTCATTCCACATCATAAGAGTGTCGTATATAAAATGAGTTTCAATCATTTTGTAGGCCTATATAAAATTATTGTCATTCACAATTAATCATTGAGCTACATTTAAGGAAACATGAGGTTCATTTAAACGTAATCTTAACCGCCAGGGCTTGTATTCTCGTACAAATTACGATATAGCGTGGACTTCGGATTGGTCGAGATGGCCATCTCGAAGACTACGATATATCGTAACTTGTACAAGAATACGGGCCCAGAACACTGATGTCGACCATAGAAGATAGTAGTCTCTTTCTGTGGGTATGTAGGATCCCTACTTTGCTTGTTTAATGTGGCAGTCGTCCCCACCCTCCCGGACGCGATGAGTCTGTGGACGACTGCCTCGTTCTGGTACTTCGGTGCTGTGCGCATAGGGCCGAATCTCATGCGGCCGTGGTACTTTTCCCGCACTTACGATAGAACGCTCAGCGACTGCGGACGTGCCTCAGGTCGCCCGCTCTAAGTTTAGTTAGATGTGTCGTGCGCGGGGTTGTACGTTGCTATTATCAAATGTCTAGACAAATAAACATGATAACGGGGAGATAAAGTTTACGATATGATGGAGAGTGTTAGGCAGTTTCTCCCGTCCACCCTCACAAGCCCATACTGGAGACCCTAACAATCCCATACTGGTGACCCTGACGACTGATAGAGAACGCAACAGTGTTTTCACCAAGACTCAAATTGAAAACTGCTGTTTTCAAGGATAGTTTTATTCAAATATTAAGGGCTTTTGTGAAAAAAATCATGAGCATTTTTTTCACCAAGGTACGTGAAAGCTGTAGGTCATATTAATATGCCAGTTTTAAACTAGATAGAAAGAGTTATCAGAGGAGAAGTACGTTTTTTACGTCGAAAACGGCGTAATTTTCCTATTTTTGACGAGATTCCACGTGTTTGGCGCTTTTTCAAGATGGCGACCATGTCAGTTTTTCTAGAAGAAATCTGAAATTTTTCTCATAGACTTAGTCTATATCATTTTTGTAGTAAGAGTTTTTAAAATGCTTTCATCCTATTAATGCCACTGTAGGCGAGTAGGAAGTGAGTGTTTTCGAAAACTCCTTTTTATCGTTGATTGCCATAATTGGGTGACTCGATTTTAAAGTCCATAGACAAAGCATCGTCATTTTTCGATTTTTCAGTAAAAATCGACAAAAAATTATAAAATATCGCTTCGACTCAGATAACCTTTATTAGGATTAGGGCCAAATAAAATTGTTCGCCTAAATGAATGTCAATAAACGGTCTTATTTGGTCTGTTAAATATATTTCCGTGACCGTAGGTCAATATTTTATTATTATTACAATATGTTATTTCAGAGAATGCTGATTGTTATAAATGTATTTGGTAAGTGAGCGCCATATTGGATGCTGGTTCCCCTTGTTTAGCTAATCGCCCGCAGTGGGCAAACACGTGTCCCGCCATAACCGGCATGCATTTGGACAGTGGACCTGTGTCGCCTCAACACATTAGCATAAATTAGGCCGCCATTTTGATTTGGTGGAGCAGACTATTCACGTGTTCAAATTATACACGGCCAAGTCTCAAATAATTGTTTTGAATACTTATGAATTTTCTTTTTCAAAACTGTTAAAAAAGAAGAAATGTAAATAAGCAGTTTCGGAAAGGAAATTATAGCTCAAGCTGTGCGAGATTTTGATAAAGTCATAGTATAATTTTTTCACGTCGAAACGCCCCCTGGTGTTTGGCGTTGCTCTAGCCTACTTTTATCGCCTTATTTGGGCACGGAGTAGATCATGAATATGCTAATGTGACGCGAGACGCGGCTGCTGTTCAGTTTTATATGTACACACCAATACAGGCACGCAGCAACGAGCTGCCTGCCGCACATGTTAGCAGTAACCGATCATACACCATACACACACACACCACAGACGAAATAAACGCAACCGCTACAATGACAGCCAATTTATACGTCAGTCAACGAAACGAAGCGAGCGATTGATTCGGACGTTATTAAGAATAACTCGGTGATGAACGTGCCATATATAAAAACAAAAGTGGAATGTTCACCGCAGAAATCATTTTTCAGCGAAATGATATACTCTATCATCAATCCGCATAGACTACTGTCAGTCACGTTTTAAAATATTTTTCTAAAATAAATGTAGCTGTTTTTTATCGCAGTCACATTTAGCCTATCAGTTTGAGAACGAAATTTTCTCATGATAGTCGATTTCTGAAGAATAAAAATTTATATAAATACAGAAATATTCGACTTGACAGTTGCGCTATTGCGAAACATTGCCAATATTTGCATGTGTTTTTCGACTTGTGTGAATTTTTTTTTTGTTTTCACCCAGGTCGATTTACTATATACTATTATCATAGCTTAGCATAGCATGTCGTAATTATTTCTGGCATTTTATGTACAATTTTGACCTACAGTTTTCACTAAATAATTATATATGTGTGTGAACAAGTGCAAAGAAATCATGTGCAATTTCAGTGACAAATATTCAAATATCTCAGCAACCCCTGTTTCTCGCAACATGCGACATAGCATGGACAATTTCTACAGTCTACATTTCTAAGATTCAACATATACAGGAATTTTTTCATCTGGTCTAGACGGCAACGTACAACTAACCCGCGCACGGCACGTCACAAATAGTTGGTATTTGTTAATATGACATACCATTTTAAACACGTTTGAGATAGGCATAGAGCCAATAGGCCCGCTATCTCAAACGCTTTACTAGTTAACTATTTTTACAAACATTTCATAATGTCGACACAACGAATTGCTCGAAATAGACGCACGAGACATCACTCTAGGTGCGATTCATCTAAGAGTCCTTCACCACGAAGAAGGCAGCCTCCGAGACGTTCAACGAACTTGCCTAAGTTTAAAATAGCTACGTTTTATGCTACGGACGTTGAACTTTGGTTTAACCAGATTGAAACTCAGTTTGATCTTCATCAGATCCACGACGATGACGAGAGATATAGTTTAAGATCAGATCGCATAAATATAAAAGCCTGAAAACCATTTTGATCGAGCGGCGTGGTTTGACAACACCCAAACGAGTCAATAAGGTGATTTCAGGAGAAAAGATGGGTTCAGACATTCCCTCGAGCTTCTTCAGGTGTCTACAGAAGGCGGCTGGTTCCGGACCAAGGGCAGTAGTTGGAAAGGCGGTCATACGCCAAGCATTCATCCAGCAGATGCCTGCTTCAATCCGCGCTCATTTGGCAACACAACCAGACAGTGCCACACTAGAAAGTTTGGCCATGTTGGCCGACAGGGCACTTGCCTCCGAAGCAGACGTAGAAGAGAGTAAGCCGGCGGTTGCGGAGATAAAAGTTGACGAAACCACTGAGTTAGTTGGTTTGCTTGAGGACTCAAAAAGTTAGAAACCGTGACTGCAGCCGAGAAGAAAAGAAATCAAGGACGTGGACGTGTAAATAACCACTATGCTCCTAGGCCTACATTTATTCCAAATGTACAGGCCACCGAGTTTGTTCCTAACAAACCTGGTAATTATAATATTGCACAGGCCACAGAGTTTGTTGCTAACAAACCAAGTAATTGTACTAATGCACAGCAAAATATTCGTCCGTACGCATCGCTGCCGCAAACGCCGCAAAATAATGTCGCGCAACAGACCGACATAGCCACTGCACAGGTTTGCCACTACCACCAGAATTTTGGTGAAAAGGCGCGCTTGTGCAGGGAACCCTGTTCGTATTATAGCACATTAGGTCAGCGCGAAGTAGCGAATATTGCGTTATTTCACTCTAAGTTATTGTATGTAGCAGACAAAAGACATAAATGTAAGTACTTGATTGCCATAGGCGCAGCTGTCAGCGTTTTGCCAAAATCTTGCCCTAACAGGATTTCGGACGCAGACTGCCTCCCCCTGGTGGCAGCGAATAACACTACTATAAATACATATGGCAACTGTAAACGCGTCGTCGATGTCGGCTTAAAGGGCGAATATCTGTGGATATTTATAGAAGCGGATGTGAAGCAACCCATAATCGGGGCTGACTTTTTGATTCATTATAATTTACTAGTAGATTTGAGAAGTCGATGTCTTCGGGACATGAGAACAGGTCTAGCTATTGCCGCTTCACTGTCATCGATTAGACCACTGTCGTTGAACAAAGTAGACACTGTTCAGAATGAGTATACTAAACTTCTTGGTCAGTTCCCGGAACTGACTCGCCCTACGACAAAGGGTGAGACCGTTAAACACGGTATAACGCACAAAATAGTCACCAAAGGACACCCAGTGTTCGTGCGCCCACGACGATTGGCACGCGATAAGCTTGTTACCGCAAAACGCGAGTTCGATGAAATGATAAAATTAGGGGTCATTGAACCTAGCGACAGTGAGTGGTCCTCAGCGCTTCACATGGTACCAAAGAAAAATGGCGATTGGAGACCATGTGGGGACTACCGCAGCCTAAACGCTCAGACTATACCCGTCCGTTATCCGATTCCACATATCCAGGATTTCACGCAGCGTTTAGCCGGCTCGAAGATTATTTCAAAGATCGATTTGGTTAGAGCTTATTGCCAAATTCCGGTGGAACCGTCTGATGTACATAAGACAGCCGTTACTACACCTTTTGGTTTATTGAATTTTACTAGAACACCGTTTGGTCTACGAAATTCCGGTCAAACGTTTCAGCGTTTTATAGACCACGTTACACGCAGACTTGATTTTGTTTTTGTATATTTGGATGACCTACTGGTAACCAGCCCAGATCATAAAACGCATAAAAAACATCTACGAATTCTTTTTGCCCGACTAGCCAAATACGGAATAATAATTAGTCCTGAGAAGTGTCAGTTCGGTACAACGGAATTAAGTTTTTTAGGCCACCACGTTTGCGCCGAAGGAATTTCGCCGTTACCCAGCGCCGTTGACGCAATCGTAAATTTCGTAAAGCCCAAAAAGCAACGAGCACTGTGTAGATATTTAGGAAGGGTAAATTATTACCATCGTTTCATACCGCAATGCGCTGCGAAGTTGACACCAATAAATAATTTATTGACAGCTGCCAATGAAGGCCATACAAGACTGTCACCGAAGTCAAATTTCGACTTGAAGTGGGATCAAAATGCAGAGTCAGCATTTTCAGAGTCCAAACAAATATTGGCAAACGCTACTCTTCTGGTACACCCAGACCCTATGGCTCAGATAAACATCACGTGTGACGCTAGTGATGTCGCCGTCAGTGGCGTGTTGCAGCAGTATTTGAATGGTATGTGGCAGCCACTCTCGTTTTTCAGCAAGAAGCTGAACCCAGCAGAGACACATTATAGCGCACTCAACCGTAAGCTTTTGGCAGTATATGCCACCATTAAACATTTTAGACATAATTTAGAAGGACGAAATTTTTTCGTAAATACCGATCATAAACCGTTGACGTTTGTAATGTCATCCGTCACTGAACGCGCGTCCCTACGACAAACATGACATTTAGCTTTCATCGCTGAATTCACAACCGACATTAGATATGTTAAGGGTGAGGCAAATTTCGTCGCCGATGCGTTGTCACGACCATCAGTGTCCGCGATAGATGATGGACCAGTGATAAACTATAAGGAGTTGAGTATCGACCAAGCTAAGGACGCGGAATTCACGAGATTGAGACACTCGACTACATCCACTATGAATTTCAAACTACTCAAATCATTCGATAATCAATTGATCTGGTGTGATGTGTCCACGGGACATAACCGGCCGTACCTTACCGCGAAATTTCGCCGAAAAGTTTTTTCAAGCTTACATGGTTTAGGCCACCCATCTCATAGATAAACCTTTGATTAATACACGATTTGTTTGGCATGGCATGAATATTGACATTGCTAGATGGTGTCGTTACTGTAAGGGTTGTCAGACTGCCAAAGTTTCACGTCACAACACACCAGTTTTCGGAAAGTTCACTGAACCTACCGAGCGATTTGATCATGTCCACATTGATATAGTCGGACCTTTACCCTACGCTAATGGCTTTAGATATCTACTGACTTGCGTCCATTGCTTTACACGTTGGCCGGAAGCCATACCTATTGTAGATATTCAGGCCGAAACGGTCGCCGATGCTTTCTTCAGCGGGTGGATAGCACGTTATGGTACTCCAGCCACTATCAATACAGATAGGGGTGCTCAGTTCGAGTCCAAATTGTGGGATAATTTATGTAATCAATTTGGGATTATACGGAATCGTACCACAAGTTATCACCCCCAGTCGAACGGCATGGTCGAACGTTTCCACTGTCAATTGAAAGCCGCCATTATGGCGCACGAATCACCGAACCCGTGGACTATTACTCTACCCGCTGTACTTTTAGGAGTTCGTTCCGCAGTTAAGGAGAGACTAGGCAGGTCGGCTGCCGAGATGATATACGGGACAACACTTAGACTCCCAGGAGAGTTTATGAAACAGTACACCGTCGACGCTAACACTGATTTGGAGAACTACTCAGACAAGCTACGCGTATCCATGTCGCGTCTCCGTCTATGTCCGCCACGTGACACACAACAGAATAACATTTTCCAATATAAGGAAATATCAACATGCACACATGTATTCTTGCGCCGAATCGCAATTGCGCCGCCTCTGACCGCCCCTTACGACGCCTCTGACCGCCCCTTACGACGGACCATATAAGGTTGTCGCGAGGAGTGGCAGAGTCATGAAAATCCTGATGAAAGGCAAGGTTGAGACGGTCTCCTTAGATCGAGTTAAACCCGCACATCTCGAGTGCGAGCCTACGACAGGTACGAACACACAGCGTACTACGCCAAACAAACAACAGAGCTCGAAGACTACCAGGATCTCTAGTAGGAATCCACAGGATCCACCTAGACCTAGTAGTGCGAACACTCAGACGTCCAACAGGACGAGTGTTAAAAAGACAAAGTCGACGGCAGTCAGAAGCAGTACCAAATTGGCCACGGTCCCACAGCAACTGGATGATAAAGTTAAATTGTCTAACAAGGACAAAATTTATATAGCGCCGCATTCGCGAGCCCCCGCCGTATCCCGCACTAACGGGAACGGCGGCGGTTTGACAACGTATTCCTGCACACCTTTACATCTACGGGGTAAAACCCCGGGTGCAGCTGACACCGTAATCGACTCGAATAAAAGAAATTGTTCGAATATCGTTAATCGCGACAAAATTTCGACAGACGCAACTGTGAGAAAAACTAGAGTCGGACGAAAAATCAAGACTCCTGCCCGGCTCGTGCAGATGGTCCATGCCATAGTGGCGCCTAACGGGCCGAACCGCATGTACCGTAATAATAATGTTTTTAAATTGTAAATGAATGCGCCAGGCCTGGCAACATTGTGTAAAATATGTGAATTGTAATTACATTCTTCAGCAAGATAATTGCTAAATTATAATGGAAATGGTAAGCAAATGAATCGGTTGGTCGCAGCTAGCAGCATATGACATACGTAAATATAGGACAATTGGTGTTAAGAGGATGGGACAATGTTTTCATTACTGATGCTGCGACGTCAACCACCCACGCTGTAATAACAATAACCACCCACGCTGTAATTTTTCACACCCTGGTTAGTTATAAGAGGTTACGTTATATACAACCCCCGCTACTTGCACGAAGCAGTCTCCTACACGTCAGTTGTGTCCTACGTTATCACTAACCCGGGGGTAATGTAGGATCCCTACTTCGCTTGTTTAATGTGGCAGTCGTCCCCACCCTCCCGGACGCGATGAGTCTGTGGACGACTGCCTCGTTCTGGTACTTCGGTGCCGTGCGCATAGGGCCGAATCCCATGCGGCAGTGGTACTTTTCCCGCACTTACAATAGAACGCTCTGCGACTGCGGACGTGCCACCAGTCGCCCGTTCTGAGTTTAGTTAGACGTGTCGTGCGCGGGGTTGTACGTTGCTATTATCAAATGTCTAGACAAATAAACATGATAAGCAGAAGAGGAGTTTTGTGAGTTAATGAGAAGCGTTGATCTGACGGGGAGATGAAGTTTACGATATGATGGAGAGTGCTAGGCAGTTTCTCCCGTCCACCCTTACAAGCCCATACTGGAGACCCTAACAATCCCATAGGTATTACACTTAGCACTTCTATAAGCAGTTGTTAAAAGTAAAATATGCCTTAAACCTTCAAACTATATGTGTTGTGTCTTACATTTTCGGTGACTTGAAGTTGTGGATTGTGGTAGCGCGACAAATTTTCGAGGTGATGGAAATTTAAATTGCATATTTCTAAAGTTTATTGTTAAAAACAGAAATAAGTCATGTCTTGATCTGTTGTTTGCTTTACATCAAAATTTGGAGTGCGAGATGATAGCGGTGGGCGAAAAAGTCATGACTCAACTATGGAATATAAACAAACAAAATTATTTGAAAGCCTTTTGAAACTATTTTTTCTATTTTTTTCTATTTAATAATACACTATGATATAATTACATCCCTGTTGTACCCAACACTTGGATGCCAATAAAATCACAGCAAAAAGTACAAGCAAAGATGTATTATACTCCTTCAGCAGTGTCACTGCTGTACGTGCAGATACTTGTTGCTTTGGGACCCTGCTGGGATATTGCTGATATTACCCAGCAAACACGAGGCATTCACTCAATGCCATTACAATATTGGCACACCGTCTTCGACGCTGACCCAACGTTACATTGTTGGACGATTGCCTCGTATTTACTGAGTGTCTGATCAATGGGAAACCTCTGCCACCAAAATATTTTAGATCTGGATGCATCTGTCCGAACGTGATTGGCCCATAATGCATGCTGACACCTGATGCTGGCTCGTAGTCTACATCTGATGGATACATGGGTCTGGATGGCGGTTACTGGAGTGGAGACAGTGCCACTGCCAAGAGTGTTTAAGCAGCAGTTATCCTGGGTACATGTGGACGTTGTTAAGCACAAGGGGAGCAACCCACATGACCATAAAAAATAAGATTTTTGTTTTATGACGTCGCCAGTTCACCAGTCGTCATTAAAAAAATTGACCTAGACGATTAAACGAAAATTCACGCTGTCTAGCGAGTTGGGACCAAGCCACAAACGACAAATAGGCCATTCTGAGTTTTGCACAACAGAACCAACCCACCCATGAAAATGCTAAAAGCTGTAAAATATGTTCAGATTGTTCTAAAAACATGACAAAGTAGCAGTATGATATCTTGTTATCAATTATGGAACATATGTTCATGAAATTATGAAATTATGCTATACACATTTTCTGATTAATCATATTGCTATTTGTGGGTTGGTTCTCTTTACCGTAACTATAATTTGAGTGATTCTCATCTATTTTATTAATACATTGTTCTATTTTAAACATGATATGTCCCATAACAATCCTTAGTGGTAGATAAATAACTACCATTTGCCACCTTATGTGGGTTGGTTCCCTTGTGTAGAACGATATTTTACTCCAGGTTAAAGTGATTTATATTCAGATCTTGACCTTATGTGTTGAAAGCAATTATATTTCTAAAGTTCATGTAACCTTTGTCGCAATGTGTGGTTGACAGTAAGACATCATAATCATAGTGTTGTTGCTGCAGCTGTATCATCAGGTGTATGACTCTACGTGCAAAATGACAACGCCTGTAAAAAACATAATACAAGTGAAAGTAGTGGACATATTGCATCTTTCTGTCAAATTGTAGCAGACTTACCATGTCCAAATCCAACAATAACCTCACATCTCAATGACTCCGTGGCTAATAATCATGTTATAAATGTTCATAATGAGAATGTATCAGACAATTTAGATGAGGTCAATTGTCCAATGGCAGACTCCCATCCTGTCATAGGTGAACATAGTAATTTATCTGTATGTATGTGGAATATTAGAGGAATTTCAAATAAGTTAAATGATTCAGAAATACAAAAAATGTTGTTTGATCATGACATAATCATTTTAGTAGAGACCATGAAAGATTGTAACTTTGAGATTGGTGTACCAGGTTTTACAAGCTATCATTTCGGGAGAAAAAAGAAACATAAAAAAACAAAACGGGCATCTGGAGGTATTGATATCATGATACGTGACAGTATTTCAAAAGCTATTACTGTTGATAGTCCAGGTGAAATCATGGTTTGGGTTACACTGAAAAGTAAATATTTTACAGGGGCCACTAAAGACATAAAGATTGCAGGTGTATATCTACCACCAAATGGTACAAGCTATGTAAGTGACATTAACCAACCATTTGATTTTATCGAAGGTGAAATAGCAAAATATGTTGATTCACATTATATATATTTGTGTGGCGATTTTAATTCTCAAACAGCTGTTAGACCGGATCATAATGGAAACAATACTTTACCGTATTCAAATGCTGATTTTCCGTTTCAAAGATTTAATTGTGACAAAACAGTTAATTCATTTGGTTTAGAGTTACTGTCACTATGCAAAAAATCAGAAATATTTATCATGAATGGCAGGTTTTTTACTGATAAAAATATTGGAGGGTTAACATGTTTTGAAAACAACGGATGTAGTACAGTTGACTACTTGATTGCAACCTATGAAAGTTCCAAACTTTTAAGCGATTTTAACTTAGGTAAAAAATGTGCAGAATCCAATCATGTGAACTTGCACTTTGATATTAAAGGTGTAGTCAACTGTCAAAATTCGCGGGACAAGGGTCCCCAGAAGGCAATAGTGCCTGTGGGTAAGCCAAGGCCCTATTCCATAATAATACTAAATATGCGTTTCATACCCAAAGCCTCATTAAGAGCAAGTTCTCAAATCACAGCAAGTCATATATACTTGAGCGACATCTATGAGGTAATAATTCAAAGCCCTTGTCTTTTGCCCCTACTTGGTCGCCTACTTGCAAACAAACTGACTACATTACTGCGGGGATTTGGAAACTGCTTGACCCCCAAGTTTGTATTGTCACCCAGTAAACACAAAACATTTGTATGACTTTATGCAATGCTGGACCAACGTCGAAGACGTTGGGCCGACATTGCATAAATGTCATGCAAATGTCTTGCGTTTGCTGGGCAGGAGGACTTTCTCTCAAACATTGTACATTTATCTAATGTTGGTTCAATGTTGGGCCAGCGTCGCAGACGTTGGCCTAACATTAAAACAGCATTGCATCAATGTCTCGTTTGAGTAGTATCTTGTAATCAGTTCAGTGGCTATATTAATGCCGTCAATCTGTACTCAATAGGCTACTGTTGGCCTACACTTGACCGTCCCAGGCATGCGCGTTTTGAAGCTGAATGATTCTTTAATGTACGACTCATGAAAAATGCCGCATGTAACAACACATCACCTCAAAGTACAGTATGCAAGGATAGTTTTTATAAGTTCATATGGGACACTTCAAAGCTAGAGCAATACATAGCTCGTTTTAATAGTGACGCATGTAACATCAGGTTAGGCGACTTTGCTTGTACATTTATCGAGCCCACTTCAATCAGTAATGTGTGTGACTCTTTTAATTCATACATCCGCTCAGAGGCTGAAGGTTTATTTAGCAAAAAAAAGTAAACAAAAAACAAACTAAAAAAAGTTTTCCTACTAATGAATGGTTTGATCAAGAGTGTAAAAATTTTAAATCTCTAGCTAATACTTTTTCCCGAAAAAATAACTTGGCCACAGAAATAAACATATCTACATATAGAAAAATACAAAAGCTATATAAAAGTATGGTGCAGAGGAAAAAGCGACAGGTACAAAACAAAAAGTTAAACGAATTAGAATGCAAGTCCCGTAAAAGTCCAGCAGAATACTGGAAACTCTGGAAATCACTGCAGGTTAAAAAATCACAAAATAATAGTAAATGTATAAAAATGGAGGATTTATTTGATCAATTTCAAAAACAGATTTATCCACCTGATATAGAGTATTTTGTCCATAATATATCAATGACATAAATGAAAAATTAAGTAAATGTTCGTACGATTTATCAATTAATTCAATAGAGAGTGATATATTGAATAATGAAATTTCTAAAACTGAAGTAATTTTGGCTTTAAAACATCTTAAGGCAGGTAAAGCTACAGGAATCGATGGTTTACCGATAGAGTTTTATAAGCATGCCTCACATATTTTAGTGACACCACTTTGCTCCTTGTTCAACTATGTATGAAGCAAAGGAGAATATCCACCAGAATGGTTTGAAGGAATAATAAGTCCTATACATAAAAAAGGAAGCACAACAGACACATCTGACTATAGAAAAGTGACCGTAATGCCATCTATAGGTAAAATTTTTGATTATATTTTTAAAAATAGATTATTATTTAAAAATGAAGTCCTACTAGATGATGACAAATTTCAAGCTGGCTTTAAAAAAAAATCGCGCACATCGGATAACGTATTTATGTTGCATACCCTTGTAAAAGAACAAATGAAACGTAGAAAACCATTATATGTTGCATTTGTAGATCTAACTAAAGCCTTTAATTACATCCAGAGAAACGCATTGTATTTCAAGTTAAAAAACGCAAATGTCGGTGGAAATTTTATACAAACCATTATATCAATGTTCAATACGTCTAAGTGTAGAATTACGTGGAACAACAATGTCAGTAAACTCATGGACAGTGAATATGGAGTTCTCCAAGAAGGAATGATAAGTCCTCAACTATTTAACGAATACGTGAAAGATTTGAGGAACCAACTAATTAAATCTCTAGGGGTAACACTTGGAAATCAAATAATTAGCCACCTCTTTTTTGCCGATGACCTGATTATTATTTCTGATAGCCCAGAGGGATTGCAGAAACAATTAGATCTTCTCCACTCCTATAATCAGAAATGGCACCTAATTGCCAGTATTGAAAAAACAAAAGTAATGATTTTTAAGAAAAAATTCGTTAAGAAATTTACACAATTTAAATTGGGCGATCGTGAAATAGAAATATGTAGCAATTATAAATATCTTGGTCAAATGTGTTCCAATAAAGGGAACGACATATTTAAAGATAGCTATAACCATATTGCCGATCAAGCGAAAAAAGCCATGTTCTCCTTTAGAAAAATCAAATCTCGTATCGGTAAATTATCTCCGAATCTGGCTCTCAAGGCATTTGATAGCTTAATCTTACCGATTTTAGAATATGGTGGTGAAATTTTATATACTGGCAAAAGAATCGATGAATATGAAAAAATACATTTAAATTTCCTTAAGGCTATGCTTGGTGTAAGCAAACAAACTCCAACCCTAGCGGTTTTGGGGGATACAGGTCGCTTTCCTTTGTTATTGAGACATAAAATTCGAGCTATTGGATATTGGATCCGCACTGTCAGCTTACCGGAACACCACCACCTGAAAGTAGCATACCAGTGTTTACTCAATTCTCATTTAGAAGGCCGCGTTAATTGGGCTAGCCACGTTAAGGCCATATTAACTGAAACAGGTAACGAACAAGTGTGGGACCAACAGTATATCACAAAGAGCAAACCATTGTTATTGTCTGTTAAAGTGAGGTTACAGGAACTATATAGATCATGGTGGAAGTTACAAATTCAAGATTCGACACTAAATCCTAAATTACGAGCCTATAAAATATTTAAATTTGATATTCATAAAGAAATGTATTTAACCGTGATGTATAACAACAACAGTATAAAATCCGTAGCCAAATTTAAAATGAGCTCACATAAATTAGAGATTGAGAAAGGACGTCATACTAGGCCTGTAACTCTAAAAGACCAAAGAATATGTAATAGGTGCCAACAGGATGTTGATGACGAAATACATTTTTTGATGTTCTGTAACATATTCGATGATAGAAGAAGTGAATTGCTTAAAAAGGTTAAGGGGAGAATTATAAATTTTAATAAATTGACTTCAAAATAAAAGTTTATTGCTCTACTTTCAAATACTGAACGTGATATTACAATAGAAGTTGGAAATTGTATACATAACTGTCTATCAACATTTTGAATTTCACTCATTAATGTACTGCACTCTAGTCTCTTATACTATTGTTAATTGATATTTATATTTTGTTGTTAACAACTCGTGTGATATTTGTATCTGCACTTGTACTTATTTACTATATTTTATGCTATACATCTTTTACTTAACATGTATGCTTATTAGTACGCTTATATCATTGTTTTCTGTTTATTTTACTTGCTTTTCGTTTCAAGTTAATTTGATATTATTTTTAGATGGCATTATTTATACATTTTATACGTGCCTATACAATCGTAATGTACATAGTATAATTATATATGCCGTAATTTACATACTTTTCCACTACCTAAACAGTTTTTTTAGTGCACGTCAGTTGTTATTTTATTTATCCCATGTGTGATCTAAGTCAAAAACGAAAAACGTCATATTGCTGCTTTATAACACATCTTATACTTTATATATATATATATATATATATATAGATGCTTTGTATTTGTTATTCATTTTACATAGTAATTAATATGTAAGCCTATAGAGGCTTTTAAAATTCACGAAACCTATTTATATTTTATCATTACCACTTATTTTTATGAATTTACAGTCATTTAATATTGCCACCCTGTATTGTCTGACAAATAAGTCTATTAAACTTTTTTTTGTCAATAAAATTGCTACTACTACTACTACTACTACATCATATAGGCCTAATAGTTTACTGCATTAAAAAGATTTTGAACTACAAAGTTGATGTTCATTATTTCAGTATTGAATGTTCGCCTTTTAATTACGTTAAAATTCTGACAATGAAATAGGAAAGATGAATTGTTCTGTAAAATTTTAGCATTAAATTTGTTGTGTTTCATTACATTCTTCTGACAGCGAAATATGGAGGACCGAGTGTTTAATATTTTAGCATAAGACTTGGCCGTTTTTATATATTAACTGTTACTACCATCACATTTCCAGCAACATGGGGATGTGCAAGTGATTTTTAAAGATGCTACCAAAATTCAATTTTTTTGTGGGCGAAAAACCTCTAAAACTTAAAGTCAGAAATTATTCAAATTTTACTATCACATTCCCCACCTTATGGAAATGTGCAGGTGATTTTTTCAATGTTCTACTGAAATTCAAAATAGCCGCCACGGATCAACTTCAATTTTTTTGTAGGCGCAAAAACTCCTAAAAAATATAGTTTGGTCATTTTTTATTGAAATTTTAACATCACATTCCTAGCAACATGGGAATGTGCAAGTGATTTTTTAAAGATGTTACCAAAATTCAAAATGGCCGCCAGAGGCCAACTCAAATTGTTTTCTGGGCGCAAAAACTCTAAAACTTAAAGTCAGAAATTATGCAAATTTTACTATGAGATACCCCACGATATGGAGATGTGCAGGTGATTTTTCAAGGTTTTACAGAAGTTCAAAATGGCCACCACAGATCAACTTCAATTTATTTGTAGGCGCAAAAACCCCAAAAATTAGTTTGATCATTTTTTTTATATTTTAACATTACATTCCTAGCAACATGTGGACATGGTGGATGTGCAAGTGATTTTTTAAAGATGCTACCAAAATTTAAAATGGCCGCCAGAGGTCAACACAATTTTTTTTGTGGGCGCAAAATTATTCGCATTTTACAATCACATCCCCTACGATATGGAGATGTGCAGGTGATTTTGTTAAGGTTTTGCTGAAATTCAAAATGGCCGCCACGGATCACATTTAATTTTTTTGTGGGCGCAAAAACTCAAAAACTTAAAGTCAGAAATTATTCAAATTTTGTTATAACATTCCCCGCGATATGGAGATGTGCAGGTGATTTTTTCAAGGTTTTACAAAAAATTAAAATGGCCGCCACAGATTAACTTCAATTTGTTTGTGGTCGCAAAAACTCAGAAACTTAAAGTCAGTAATTATTCAAATTTTACAATCACATTCCCCACGATATGGAGATGTGCAGGTGATTGTTTGAAGGTTTTACTGAAATTCAAAATGACCGCCATGGATAAACTTCATATTTTTTGTGGGCGCAAAAATTCAAAAATTAAAATCAGAAAAAAATCACATTTTACAATCACATTACCAACCATTTGGAAATGTGCAGATGATTTTACTGAAATTTAAAATGGCCACCACAAGTCGACTTTTTAAATATTTGTGACCGCAAAAACTCTAACCTAATTTATGGCGGTGAATGATATAGGACTTCATGCAGGCCTCATGTTTTACATAGGCCTACATAGACCGGGGCAGATCTAGAATTTTGAAAAAGGGGAGGGGGTCCGATGAAAAATCAGTTGTCCTCCAACCAAAAAAAATACATAATAATAAGTAGCTTATCAAACAAAATAAATTTCGGCTTAAATTCTGGAAAATAATGATGCTTTCACAATTTAGGGCAATTTTCGTCAAAATAGTTCTTGAAAGGGGGTCAGGCCACCCCTCTTGACCCTCTCACCCTTCTGGATCTGCCACTGTAAATACGTCCTATTATATTATTGGTGAGGAGAGCAAAAATCTAGCCAAACATGGAGGAGACGTTGGGCTGAAGTCTTGGAACAGGTCGTCTTGCTCCATCAGCATTTTTCACACAGTGACAGTAAATGAGTAAAATACGCAAAATTCCGTCATATAATACGTCCACGTTACATGTATACTAAAAATTATTCCATTTCCAATGTTTTCATCATAATGGAGGGACAGATATATATGGTCTGAAAATGAGAAACTCATTGAGGAATGGGCATTAATGTATCGGATCGACACGGGCTCAATATAAGAATGTTGGTTGGTTCCATTGTCCGAAATTAGAATACGCGATTCATCATTTTTAACAACAGAACCACGACCATTAGAACGCTTGCACCACACATCAGCACAATCACAAAAATGTTCCTTAGAGGACATGTTCAAACGACTATTCTAATAATTCCATGCAATCGACTCTCATTATATTTCCCGAATAAGTTCATTTTACAGAAAATGACTTCCTTGTGGGTTGGTTCCCTTGTGCTTAATAACGTCCATGTTTTATCGGGCAACATAATGCCATTATACTATCTGCCTCCTGTGGCTGGAGGTAAATAATTCTACAATGTATGGTGTGATGACAAAAATTAAAATAATTGTCAAACTTTTCAATATGTGGTTGACAATAAAATATTACTAATACATATAGATCAAACTATGATAATATAAGTATGAAGCGGCGTGTTGGTTTTATATTGATAGTTACATAACTGGCACTTTCAAGAAACACTTCTTATGCTTTGTGTCAGAGTTATTTTGGCCGCTCTGGAGATAAATCTCGTTTCCTTCACAATCATCTTCAGATAATACCTCGTCGGGCAACCCATTCCCGATTCCATATTTCCGCCCTGTCTTGTGAACCTTCAACCATTCCTCAACTTGCTGTCGAGCCTGGCAATACTGGGCATTTTGAAGGCGTGCGCATACCTTTAGTCTCTGTGATCGTCTGTCTTTGTCGTATTGGTCTCTCTCATTGGTGTCCAGAGCTAAAAGGTACGGAAGACTATCCTGTATTTGGCTGACTGTATTACTCAAAGAAGGACTTAGTGTTGATACAATCTTAGACCACGACTGGTGACTAAAACCGGCACTACTGCAATCATCATCATGTACTTTATCAACGTCTTCGGTATTCCGAGAAGAAGGTGGAATTACAATTTCAGGAAGTTTAATATTACGTTTTAGCTTATTTTCTGACTGTGTACCCTTTCTTGACTTGTTGGTAGCATTTGTCCTCCCTTTGGCTGGACCTGTCGGTGGTATTGTCCTGTTGTGCCGGGATCCACCAGAACCATAATAGAAGCAGCCACGCGGGGCATCCTCTCTGTACCTGTCCATGGATTGACGACGCTCTTCCTGTCTCCTCATGATACAGATCAGCTCTGTGTCAGCAGGGTGGCCACATGGCGTCTTCTGCGTCGATGGCAGTCTGTAGCCAGGCTTTCCCAGCACGTACACCTTCTTCATGCTCTTGCGGCGATCTTTCACAAAGCTTCGGCGTGTCAGATCATGCTGGTGTTGTGTCTGCTTGTTGATTCTTTCCAGATGAACCAGGTCTTTGTCCAGACTCTCCGTGTACCACTGATTCTTAATGTGAACAGCGCGACTGTTCACATCCGCCCTATGCAGTCTTGCCCTCTCTACCAACTTTTCTCTGATCAAACTTTGATTTACCATAGTTCTAATATCCTCTGGTCCGGCCACCATCTGCAACATATTTGATATTATAGATGTTAACACAATGTGTTTGCTTTAAGAATCCATATGATTTTTTTGTAATTGTAGGGCATTTTAGCAGCTTCGGATTTCTGCCTCTTGCCATATTTCTCCACAGCGTATGCATGCAGCGCACTTAACCTAAGACTACAAGAATGCTATAAAAGCAATACATCTATCAGCTCAGTATTGTGGGAAGCCTCCGTGACCGAGAGGTAGCGTGCTCGGCCTCAGACCGTCAAGGTTTGAATTTCGAATTATGTGTCTGGAGGGCAGTGTCATCTCACTTATCTCACCAAGCCCGATTCATTTCATTTTATATCTATCAATTAGTTGCGTTAATAACGTTTATTCCAGGTTGCAGCCGTTGTTTGTTTTGTAGTGGTCTTTGTTTTTCTCGGGAATGTTAATTCGCACCTATATAGCTTGAGGCTACTGAGATATTGTAAGATATATGAGGGAATATTACTTTATGTCGCTTTCAACTCAATCATGGCGATATCGCTTCAAATTGCAAGTGCATGCACAGCCCCAATGAAAAACATCCGACCAGGCCGGGATTCTATCCCAAAGCTAGTGAATTTTCCTGAAAAATGTATGTTAAGTGCTGATAGTTGAATTTTGCTCTGGGCTAGTGAAACGTATAAATTACCTTGCACCGGGGATGCTTTTGAAAACAAATGAAATATATACGCGAGAATTTACAATGTGAACGATTAGGCATTCATAGAGACATGATAGATTTTTTGTTAATAATTGCAAATTAACTTTCTTATTTTTTATTTGGTTGCGTATACCACTTAATATACAGCAAAATCTGCATACCGCTATCGATGCGTACTCTAATGTAATCTTTGGATATTAAGTACAACAATATAATTTTTGTCCTGTATATGACACAAAAGATGGCTAGTTTTTAGCAATATCCAGCTTTAACTGAGCAGAAACAGAATCTGGTTCTTCAAAGGTTCTGATCAATGCTAAAGTAATAAGTGACCACTTACCTTGAGTGTTTTATTCGAGTACTTTGGTACTTGATCCGAGTCAGAGCTTCGATACAGGGTATCGCTGTCGATCAAAATATCTGACGAATGAGAGTTGACAGCCAGGTTCCCAGCAAACACGAAACGTTGACCCAATGTTGGGTTATTGTTGGGCCAGCGTCGAAGACGATATGCCAACATTAACCCAACATTTGGCCAACATATCATGGTTGCTGGGTTTTAGAGCAGCGAAATAAAGTGCCGTAAATGTAATAAATTTTCGCGACACTTATAATAAAGAATTTAGCAAAATTGAGTAATGTATGCTCGGCGTGATATGAACAATCAAAACACAATCGCAAATGTATAAAACACAGGTATTAGTATCGTGTCTTAACCTTTCAAAAATAGTGGACTCAATACACAGCATGCATGTTGTTGTAACCGAGTGTTGAACAGTATGTATAATTTCTATTGGAGATCTTTTTTATTAGGAATATAAACAGATAAATATGTTATACCAAGAGTATTGTCGTCGAAATATGAATAACAATCTAATGTTAAGATATCGCCTATGATGGAGTCACAAAAATGCGCGAATTTACAGAGACGTACTATAGTTACATACAAGTGGAAATTGAATATTTTATCACCAGTAAGTATCAGTACCCTTATAGTTATGTGTCATGGTAGGGCCAGCCTCGCAGACGTTTATCCAGGGTTTAGCCGGCGCTTATCCCACTCACATTGTCTACTATAACGCCGATCATTTGCTTATTGCGCCGCTACCGTTGTGCCGACCGAAGAATGCGGAATTAAGGCAGCGCTGAGCCTGGCATTGTTCAATATTATGGTCACATTGTATCAAACGCCCATTACGTTGCCATAAGCCCACCATTGCTGACTAAATTTGTATTTATTATACATATTTTAACTTGAGCTGTAATTTGTTGACCTGTTTATCAATTCCTAAAGCTTAAAGATGATACGATGCACAGTCTATATATTCACGTTTAAAACTCAAATTACTTGATAAATTTGCCAATTTCATATTTCGTGATTTTTTAAATATTCCTATGTGATCAGGTAATATAACATACCAAAAAAAAGCTCAAAACGTTAAAAAAATTGATACGTCGTAGCATTTTATATACACTAATTTGTTTGACAAAATAGACCACATGGTATCTGGGTACGTACCTGCAACATGTGGTCTTAAAACGCGAATTACAGACACAATTCAAAATATGCACACTATAATTATTACATTTAAGTCCATTTTACACAGTCAGCGATAACTAAAAGAAAAACATCGCGCCATAATTTATAGCGCCCATTACATAGCAATCCGTTTCTTCAATTGAAAAGTTGTATGCTATTATTTTACAAACAAATTTGGCTGAATTTTTTGTATGCATAGCTGTATAGGTCTTCCTCGGGGACCACAATACTAAATGTCCAGGTTATAATTAAGGAAAGAACCAAGGAGACAAGTTAATATATCTTCAACGTGTATTTCTTCCACCACCATCGCGGGTGCCGGCCAACATCCATTCAATAGTCTTAATTATCACTGAATCGCGCTGCTGCGTGTCTCTACGTTGTACCTCGCATACATGCTGTAGGCCAATTCACCCAATTCCGATTCAATGTTGGGTCAGCGTCGCAGCCCACAGCTGTTTTAATGCCAGTCAATCGTCTACGACGCTGGCCCAGAACTAGTCCAACACTGGGTATGCTATATACTTTGCGCCAGCACATCAGCGAACATATGGCATGAACCCAATGCTGCTTCAATGTTGACCCACAGTCTTCGACGCTGGCCCAGCAATTAAACAGCATTGGGTGATAGTCCCGTATTTGCTCAGACTGCGTGTGGGTCACACTTTCCTCCCGAGTGCCAGAAATGCAACTTCCCAGATAACATATACATTAGCCCAATGCTGATGAGACGTCGGGCCAACATTATTCAAACCCAAAACCTTCAAGCTTTATAATCACGAATATATTCGTGAATATATTTTTTCTGGACACTTTTCAAACACAGTACTTGATCTGGCGACCTCAAACGTTATATTTGACTTGTTAATCTGGCTTTTTTACAGAAATGTCAACCGTTTCCCACACACGGCACCCCTCTTTCCCCCCAAATAGGACACAAACTCAGGCAAAATACACTTAATAGGATGCTAGCCTACGGCAAGGCCTAACTACAGTATACTCTCGTATTTCGAACTACATTAGAATGGTGATGTATACGATTCACTGGTATAGGAACAGCTGAACATTATAATTATTACTTTACTAGTCTTGTTGCATAGGTTACATATGGAATTCATCTTGAATTATTTACCCTAATTTTTCTCTCATGGTATTGTTTTTGTTTACACCAGCTGTTTCATTTTATGCGCGTTATGCCAGTTTACTTTAAGTGGGTAGAAACTTAAAATGTTATTTAAATGTAACGCTTGGATAGATCGTTATTATCCATCGACAGTCATGCAATACGGCACACACCATTCACTTTATTTTTTATGTCAGAATCTGACGTCAGATTCTGACATAAAGACGGTTCCCGCACTCTTCGACGTTGGTGCAACATTGTACAAATGTTATACACAAGTTTTTTTTTGCCGAGATGTGACGAGGGTAATATAGTATTATATTACTTTAGCATGTGATTTGTTTGAATGAGATGTATGTGAAGCAAATTGTGTGTTAATACTGTCGTCCAAAATGATGTGTATATGGGCACACAAAAGAAGTAATGATAACTTCACCAGTGCGACTGCGCAATGCAGGGCACATTTCGTTTAAGATTATGCTCGTGTTAGGCCTACAGCTAGGACACACACCTTATTGACAAGATCCATTCACATGGCACTGATATATCAGCCAATATGCATTTTTCGCAACAGTCAGCTCGGGCGCCATTGTTGTAGTTTTATTAGCAACATTTCCATATTATATATGTTTTAACTTTGATACGTTTTTTTCCTGTATTATCATGATTATATATAATTGAATGTTTCTTTTTATATAATAAAATCACTACAAGGCACATAATTGTGAAAAATAGCCTGACTGCTAATAATGTCCACGCTGAATAAATATGTCTCAATAACTAAATAAATGTGCTACTATGTCATAATATGTTGGCGAGCGACAGTGATTGACATCGGTGTGAGAACAGGGATGACGCGTGTTTGAAAAATACTTATAAATAGTGGTTGTTATAATTGTGCATAATTCATTATGTAAAATTATTGTTATATTAACTTTGAAAAGCAACCAGTATACTGTATCCCTGCTCTACGCCACCTGGCGATGGAACAGGATAGACGAACTTGAGCTTATTTTACTTTGTGTCACCAGAGGGCTCTACTAATAGACTTAAAGTGTAAGCAGTTAGCCGTTATACACAGTTGTTTGTGAAGTCATTATACAAACAAAATGACTGAATATTTTGTTGATCTAAATAATAATTAGGCCTACGTCAAACATACAATTAGATAGAATTATTGTACAATAATTGGCCACACTTTACAATTATATGGTTTATTGAGCTCACACGTGAGTGAGTGGAGACTTTTTTCAATGATCAATGATGTCACAGCACGCAGGTGCATGCAGATTTTCGCTACTCTAAATATGCATTTTTAGCAAAGAAATGCTTCATTATTCGTAATGTGAACACTGCTGACTGGATCATGAATGCGAATAGGTTCAGTTGATATATTTATTATTATGCTAACAATGTCTACTATGTGAGCAAGAGAACAGTTTTGGATAGATTCTCGATGAATAATTTGGATTATATTTCACTGAGTGGTGTACACATTTTTGTATGGTGGCTTTAGCATTCGAATTTTGTAGTCACACCTGACTGTACAGTGTCTCCATAGCACACGTATTTTTGTGTAGCGACGTATGTAATATACACACACCAACTCAGATCGGTAGGCCTAATTATGCTGTTGTATTAACGGCACACTAGGCCTATACAATGACTATGCCCAAGCCTTCAAAGAAAACCAAACGAGACGATCGACCCCCTGAGTCCGACAGCTCCAAAAGTTTCACAGGGGACAATACTCACTGTTTGATTCAAAATGCAGTAAAACTCGCCGTAAGTGAGGAAATAAGAGGGTTGAGATTACGTGTTGATGGACAGCAATATTAGCTTGAACGAATGAGTAGACTGCTAGAAACGAAGGAAGAAAAAATATTGCAGCTTGAAGGCAAAATGGTAACCTCCGACCACAAGGATCTTGTTGAAAAGGTCAATGCCATTGCACGTCAAATACATATTGAACTAAATGAGATAGAACAATATAGTCGGAAAGGCTGCATTCGCATTTATGGGCTTAATATGCATCCTAACACAAACTATGTCTCTGCTGTGCTACATTTCCTACAAAATAAGCTAAACATCAATCTGCATCCTCATGATCTTGAGGCGGTACACCCGCAGCCAAGGCGAACATCGTCAAACAAAGATTCACCACCTCCGATATTTGTGAAATTCGTTCGCTATACTGACGAGAGTCTGGTGATAAGAGAAAGGCGCAACTTACGAGACAAAGGGATCAGCATTCATGAAGACATGACACATAAAAATCGCCTGTTATTAAATCGCGTCACTATCGACGACCGTTTCGAAAAGGCTTGGTTCTCTAATGAATCAGTGTGGGGACTCCCGAAAGATGTGAATAAAAAAGTCCGAGTGAATCTCTATCAATCTTGCGACGATGCCATTAAGGATGCAGAACGATTTGAACCTAGAAATCAACAGTTACGTGGAAATCCAGGTCAGGCGGATTTGCGACATCCTAACTATTACAACGCTTTTCGACCCCGCACGCCACAACAACGTTCCAATAACCCCATACCAATAGAAAGACGGCTTGGCAACATAGCTGGAATGACGATGACACACAACTTCCCCTCGTTTGCTTTAACACCTCGTCAAATCGATACTCAACAGCACGTTGGTAGAACTGTCACTCAAAGTAACACTTATCTGGTTCTTTTACCCACTCAATCTGCTCAGACGGTGTCTCCTGTGACTAAATCTGCTCAGACGGTGTCTCCTGTTGAGATCGCCGACAACTCTAGTATACCTCCTACAAACTTACAGCCTATGTCTCCTCCTACGCCTCCCACGACTGCTTCTCAACCTCACCAACCGGCTAACAGTTCCAGTACGTCAGTTCTAGTAAGTGTCACTACACAGGAGGCAACTTCACAGACAAATACCAGTGGCAATATTTTGCTATCAGCCATAAATGACCATATTCAAGGTCAAGGTATGTCAAATGCTGCAGCAATGCAGACTTAAAAGTCATAACTTATGCTGAACCTTTGTGTCAATTTGTCTTTTTATTTTAAAATTAAATGTACTAATTTATAGGTAGATCCATTAATAATATTTTTATAATATTCAAATAATTTGTTACACAATACAGAGCATACTGGAGAAAATATTCCGGCTCCGTTTTTTGGTAGATCAATGAAGGACGTTCAATTTTCAAAGAGTATGGTATACTCGTATAATGTGTATTTGTGAAGTACATCTTAAAGTATGTTTAATATCATATATTATTATTCATGTAGAAACGGTTATGAATTGGTGTTCACCTCGCGTAACAATATCGGAACATGATCAGGGAATACTGAACTTTCTCGAGGTGCACATCTCTACCTTCCTTGGCTACATTTTTTTGATTAAAAAACAATATGTAAAGGCCAAGCTATACTTTTTCTGTAACTGCGTTTTCATTATGTAAAGAATATGAAGATAAATACATTTATTTTATTATTTATTACCTTATAATAATAATAAAAAATATATAAATATATGTTCGATTACATACCATACAAAAATCATGGGGATTTCATGTTCTCTTTTTTCCTTCTTTGTTTAATAATTTACCATGGTAATAAATATGTTACACTGAAATCATTTAACACTAAAAATATCCTGGTCTATACGTAGGCCTAAGAATATGTATTTTTATGAATGTGTATAAGTGAAATATATATTTTAGATTATAGGACACTGAACTTTTAGAGGTTTCGCACGTGCTCTACCTTCTTTATTGCAATACTAGCCACATTTCTTGTAATTTCATCATGTTCATATAAATATGTAGTTGAATATAAATCATGCATACATTTCATACATCATTATTATACTATATACTTCATGTTCGATTACCTACACAATTAGTATGTATGCATCCTCGTGATCTTGTGGCGGTACACCCGCAGCCAAGGCGAACATCGTCAAACAAAGATTCACCACCTCCGATATTTGTGAAATTCGTTCGCTATACTGACAAGAGTCTGGTGATAAGAGAAAGGCGCAACTTACGAGACAAAGGGATCAGCATTCATGAAGACATGACACATAAAAATCGCCTGCTATTAAATCGCGTCGCTATCGACGACCATTTCGAAAAGGCTTGGTTCTCTAATGGATCAGTGTGGGGACTCCCGAAAGATGTGAATAAAAAAGTCCGTGTGAATCTCTATCAATCTTGCGACGATGCCATTAAGGATGCAGAACGATTTGAACCTAGAAATCAACAGTTACGTGGAAATCCAGGTCAGGCGGATTTGCGACATCCTAACTCTTACAACGCTTTTCGACCCCGCACGCCACAACAACGTCCCAATAACCCCATACCAATAGAAAGACGGCTTGGCAACATAGCTGGAATGACGATGACACACAACTCCCCCTTGTTTGCTTCAACACCTCGTCAAATCGATACTCAACAGCACGTTGGTAGAACTGTCACTCAAAGTAACACATATCTGGTTCTTTTACCCACTCAATCTGGTCAGACGATGTCTCCTGTGACTAAATCTGCTCAGACGGTGTCTCCTGTTGAGATCGCCGACAACTCTAGTATACATCCTACAAACTTACAGCCTATGTCTCCTCCTACGCCTCCCACGACTGCTTCTCAACCTCACCAACCGGCTAACAGTTCCAGTACGTCAGTTCCAGTAAGTGTCACTACACAAGAGACAACCTCACAGACAAATACCAGTGGCAATTTTTTGCTATCAGCCATAAATGACCATATTCAAGGTCAAGGTATGTCAAATGCTGCAGCAATGCAGACTTAAAAGTCATAACTTATGCTGAACCTTTGTGTCAATTTGTCTTTTTATTTTAAAATTAAATGTACCAATTTATAGGTAGATCCATTAATAATATTTTTATAATATTCAAATAATTTGTTACACAATACAGAGCATACTGGAGAAAATATTCCGGTTCCGTTTTTTGGTAGATCAATGAAGGACGTTCAATTTTCAAAGAGTATGGTATACTCGTATAATGTGTATTTGTGAAGTACATCTTAAAGTATGTTTAATATCATATATTATTATTCATGTAGAAACGGTTATGAATTGGTGTTCACCTCGCGTAACAATATCGGAACATGATCAGGGAATACTGAACTTTCTCGAGGTGCACATCTCTACCTTCCTTGGCTACATTTTTTTGATTAAAAAACAATATGTAAAGGCCAAGCTATACTTTTTCTGTAACTGCGTTTTCATTATGTAAAGAATATAAAGATAAATACATTTATTTTATTATTTATTACCTTATAATAATAAAAAAATATAAATAAATATATGTTCGATTACATACCATACAAAAATCATGGGGATTTCATGTTCTCTTCTATCCTTCTTTGTTTATTTATTTACCATGGTAATAAATATGTTACACTGAAATCATTTAACACTAAAAATATCCTGGTCTATACGTAGGCCTAAGAATATGTATTTTTGTGAATGTGTATAAGTGAAATATATATTTTAGATTATATGAGTATATGAATTATAGTTTAAGCTCAAGCATTCTAACATACTAATGACATTTTTTTGTCTTCCACGTATTGTATAGGGAAGTAAATTGGACGTTATGTTTCATACATATATTTTTGTGATCCACAAAAACCACCCATTTATGTCCAGTCCGAGGTCTGGGAAGTTTTATTCATTGAAATTTCAGGACATACCCTTAATAAAAATATTATAATTGGAAACATATACAGACCTCCGCGTGATCGCAATGAAAACTACCAAACTTTTATAAATGAACTAACGCCAATCTTATCTGGTCTTGAATCGAGAAATTGTGAGGTATTTTTAACTGGCGATTTCAATATTGATTTGTTAAAAATCAAGAAAAAAACAATTTTTAGTGAATTTTTGGACGTTATGATTTCTCGTAGCTTTTACCCTAAAATCACCTCACCCACCAGACTTTCAAATAACAGAGGGACCCTTATTGACAATATTTATTGTAAGCTTTCATCAAAATCTATCAACAGCTCTTCAGGAATTTTAATAAGTGGTCTTTCTGATCACCTCCCATATTTTCTTTCAAAAAACTTATGCAAAAATCGTGAAATACATCATAAATGTATTTACACAAATAGACATTCAAGTGATTCGTTTAATAAATTTGAAGGGGCAGTTGCTGCCGCTGAGATTCTAGAAACAATGAATAGTGATATAAATGAGAATCCAAATTACAATTACGATATAATTTATAACACTCTTGTAACATTGAAACAAAAATATTTACCAAGCAAAAAAGTTAAATTCAATAAAAGAAAACATAAATTTTCCGAGTGGATTACCACAGGAATAGTGAATTCAATTAATTTTCGAGATAAATTATACAAAAAGCTAAAGAACACCGACATAAACTCTGTGGAATTTGAAGCAAGAAAAATTAATTTACGTACCTATAATGTTATACTAAACAGAAATGTCTACTTGGCGAAAAAAAATTACTATCACATTTGGTTTGATAAGTATAAGCGTGATATTAAAAAGACCTGGTCAACAATTAGCATTATATTACATAAAAAGGGGAAGAAAATCACTCCTGAATATATCATTAAAAATGGACTAGTCATAAAAGAGCCGGAATCAATTGTTAATAATTTTAACGAATATTTTGCAAATATTGGACCGAACTTAGCAGCAAAAATGAAAAATTGTCATGGTATTTCGTATAAAAATTATCTCCGAAATCCGTCCCTGTTAAAATTTAGTTTCAATATTTGTATTTCTAAAATAATTGATGATTTTGCTCCAAAAATAGTTCTGGACATGATGAGATTTCCAATTCGTTAATAAAGCTTATTAAAGATCACCTTATTAGACCTTTGACAATTACTGTAAACCAATCTCTGACGACGGGCATATTTCCACAAAAATTGAAAATAGCCAAAGTTTCTCCCTTATATAAAAATTCAGATGCAAGAATCATTAAAAATTATAAACCTATTTCTCTTCTTACAGTTATATCAACAATTTTTGAAAAAGTTATTTTTCAGCAAATAAATAAATATTTTACGGAAAATAAATTATTTAATATTAGTCAATATGGCTTCCGTAAGAATCATTCCACTGAATTAGCTGCCCTTGAATTAATTGACAGACTAACAACGTATATGAATAATGGAGACATCTCTAGAACCATTTTTCTCGACCTAAGTAAAGCTTTTGATACATTGAATCACTCCATATTATTAGACAAATTAAAACACTACGGTATTAAGGACTGCGCATTAAACCTTTTAAATAGTTACTTGTCGGATAGGCAACAATTTGTACAAATAAACAACATCAAATCTAGTCCTCTTCCAGTTGAAACAGGTGTTCCACAAGGATCTATTCTTGGCCCACTTTTATTCATCATATATCTAAATGATTTTACAAATGCAAGTTATATATTTAAAATCATATCGTATGCCGATGACAGTACACGTTTAGCCAAACTAAGTGACTTCAATAATCGTGATAATAAGGAAAATATTAATGTTTTGTTAAATAGAGAATTAGAAAAAAATTGTGTTTGGCTGAAAATTAATAGGCTGTCACTTAACACAAGTAAATCCAAATTTATGCTTTTTTATCAGCGTCAAAAAAGAGTAGCAATACCTAACATTAAGATTAATAATACTGATTTACAATGTATCGATAATTTTAATTTTTGGGGATTAACATTTAATAAACATCTGGGTTGGGCCGATCATGTCAACAAACTTTCAAATAAAATATGTATTTATTGGGATTATGAACAAATTAAAATTTCAGCTGCCACAGAATATTTTACTTACTATTTATAATTCACTTATATTATCTCAACTTAATTACTGTTTACTTGGCTGGGGCTATGAGTCAAAACATTTATATAAACTTCAAAAACGGGCCATTAGAATTATTGATAAAGGTCCTAGGTTTTCACATACTAATCCATTATTCAAAAAATTGAAAAATATTAAAAATTCATGACATTCTTCATTTAAATCAGCTCAAATTTTACAATAAATTATTAAATAATCAATTACCAGAATACTTTGCCTCCTTTAACATGCACATAAACTGTACTTATCACAATTACAACACTCGCCATTGTCAAAATCTCCGCCCTTTTCGACCCAAACGGGAGTTTTGTAAAAGATGCCTCCGTTATAATCTACCAAAAATTATCAACACTACTTCTGCTAATATTATCAATACAATTTTCACGCATTCCTTTGATAGTTTTTGTAGATACATTAAATTGAGTCTCCTTGAAAATTACACAGAGAATTGTATTGTTGAAAATCGCCCGATAAATAATAAACTCTAACCTCTTAAAGTCTTTGAAAATATCAAAGGTGTATAAATTGTCAATGTTTTCATCATTTGAATCATTTTTCTTTTTTTTGGTATGTTTATGAGAATTTATTTACATTAATTTGCTTTATGTATATGGTATTTTTCCTTTTTACTGTATGTATATTTATTTGTTTGTATTTTTATTATGTGAAATGTTTGGTGCACAGTTATTATTTTTTAATTACAAGGTGGCTTCCACGTTAGCGGCTTAATGTCTTAATGGAGGTCTCCTAAACCTATTCCTTTTATAAATTACTAAAAAAATGTTATATATAATTATGGATAAATAAAGTTTCTTCTTCTTCTCTTCGTAGTAGAGGAGGAAATGACTCAAACAATGGATGATGTAGTCCACCAAATTCCCACAGACAAATTTCATACCGTTGGAAAGGTCTGGATCTCTAGTTCTCGGTATGGCGGGTCGTCAAAACGTCAGGTGGTCGATTTTTGCGTAAAACGTAAATTTCTGACTTCATATTATTTTACAATTATAGGATCTTATTATATTTGCCCCACCTGGTCAAAAGCCTGGGAGCTATGGGGTCATCAATCTTCGGAGTGAGACCAAAAGGTTTGAAGGTTGTATCTAACTTAAAAGTGTGTGCTGAATCCAAAAATCAACGTCTTGGATACCGCATCTGTGAAATTTTCTACATAATACGTCATTGTTTCCACGGTGACAATTCAACAAAGTTTTTTCTTGGAGCACGTGTATTGAATGTGATGTGTAACCAGGATATTAAAATTACAGTATTTTTATTCAATAACATATATGTTTTAGTATTTCATGTAACATTTCATTCAAATTCTTTCTGTTACCATGGTGACAAGCATATTGTATTACCTTCATAATTTATTACAGTACTACCTCGATATAATGCCAACATCGGGTGGCATTATGGTGAGGGAGGTGATTTAGGCCTGTGGGTATATGCCCGCTGATTAACATTAATTCTGATACATATTGAGTGCTCTCACGCATTTAGTTTATAGTAATACAAAACAATACAGTCCACTCTGTATAGTATTGTTTTATTCAGATCACTATACCAAAAAATAAGATTTATTAATGCACGTGAAAAAAACACTAAATATGATTGGCATTTAAATTGGGGTTAATTTAATTTGTAAGTAGGCCTATATAGTAGACTCTATACCTATTCCTGCGATCAAAGGAATATACCAGAGGCGCAAGTTAGTGTTTAGAAACAATAGGTGTGACATTCCGCTCACACCACGGAGCGACAATCAAGTGTTATATGTCAGAAGCTTTTGCGGGTGTGCGTCACACTCATGGAACCCGATGGCCTTGTCAACCTAATCGATAGTGCGCTGTGTTAATATGCTTTGACTTCCAATTACTCATGTGTCGAACTTGAGTTCAAGTCAAATAGCGGTAGTTAACATCGGACGTCTGCACTGGGCCCAAATCTGTTTGCAACGCTGGCCCAACATTATACCAGCAATGGATCTCATACCCCATGAGTTATTATTTCATTGTAATAATCGCTTTATCACGCATTCGTAATTTCTCATATAGGCCTAGGCCTACTGACACAATGAGAAACAATTTGTATGATTTACATCGTTTTGTGTCAGACATGGGTGTATGCTACAAGAGAGAATCAGACGTTGGTTCAGTGGTTGATCAATGTGAAGGCCGAAGATTAAAAAATAGTTGGGCTAACTGCTTTTATTCGCTCGTATAAACATGTCACTTTCAAGTTTGTACTTTAGGCCTATTGATACATGTTCTGCTGCATAACCCAATTAGTAGGCCCCCCTACCCTGTGTTTTATCTCTGTCACGCTTTCCAGAACTTGTGAACGCCTATGTGCCAATTGACATGTGTGTGTGCAATGAACCGTTGTTGATCTAGAGGCGGCGATTGTTGATCACCCAAGAGTGTTTATTTAACAGTCACGATGTCTTACAAATTATGTTGGCAATACGATCGAGGGAAAACATATGACAAAAGTGACATTGGGACTATTGGCGGATGACAAATACCGAGGATGGCATTGTACCGCGGTAATTAACATTGGCGGAAATCCGTTTAAACACTCTACTTTGCATAAGGCGGGGTTGGCATTATAACCGGGGGCATACAGCGGGGGAGCACTGTATATTTACATGAAAAAAATTTCAAATGTTTTATTTTCAAATTAGTTATGACAAAACAAGTTAAATGCCATGAGTTGCCCGTAGGCCTATAGCATACCAATATTTCTGAGGTCATTAATATTATTAGTGGTGTATTCAAACGGAACGTCATAATTAAAGCGTCATTTGTAATCACACATTTTCGTGGTCGATGATTACGATAAAAATAGTTTTAAGGGCGTAAATATCATAGATAATGTATTGTTTTTAATTGAAATAATTTGTTATGCCTTATTGAATGCAGTATGATTGAATTTGTTCCCATTTTTACAGCTAGATTGCGCTGAGACGGATGAGTCGTCATTACTAGAGCGCTCCTACGCAAACTGATGGACATAATTAAACATCTACAGCGGCCACCATAAAATCATTACAATTATAATTTCTCACTCAATATTTGAGGTAGTCAGAGACTAGATACATTTTGTTATCGGGGAATACAATATGGCACCGTTTTAATTTTTCAGGATCATATCTGAAATACTACATTAGATAAAAACGATTACGCTAAATATTATTTTGTTTTCCTAGAAGTATGAAGCGGTATGGTGATGTAGTAACGTGAGGTGCCCTTATTCAGTCATACTTTTCACAATTTCAAATATTCCTAGTTCACAGTGCATTAGCAGCTAACACAAATGTTTTTAAATTGAAATTTTCATCATTGTGTCAACAGTTCTCTTGAAAATGAGAGAAAATGGTCATAGTGTCTTAATTCGGTCAGTGTACATATTTTAACTTTATTATTGACAATAATATTATTGTATCACAAATACACACGATAAAGGAGCCACCCTTTAATTCCTAGGGGAGGGCGGAGGGGGGGAGATGGAGTTTTTTTCGGACAAATTTAATTATTTCACTTTCAATCCTTCAGACTTTCACACTCTGCCTGAAGCAAAATATTTCTTTCCATTTGTGTGTGGAGACAAATAACGTTATTTATTTAACTTCCTTAAAACTTTTCTGTCTACAAATTTGGATTCAAAATTAGGCCTAGTATTGATTTTGAGGTGCGCTCTTCTGCACACATTTAAGGGTCAGTCAATCATTTAAGGGTCAGTCAATCAAAATTGCTTTAATGGCCATTAAAATGTTGCTCAGGAGTTTATATCATTATTTATTTTAAATTAGTTTAGAGCTAAATATTTCTCTACAACAAGTCCTTCAGACAATTATTTATTTCACGAATATTTTAGCCTGAAGATATTTATTTAAATAAATATTCCAGCTTCCCCTGCCAGTTGAATGGTGGCCCCCCTAAAATTACAACTACTGTAGGCTTGTAATGCTGTCGTGTCCAACTTAATCAGGACTGGCATTGAATCCATATTTCCCCTGCTTTAGAATTATCATAATTTTCGAAGCACATTATGTTCTTCTGGCTCAAACCCTGGTAAGAATTGGCATGCATCTGTTGATATCTTAGATGTTGATTTTCCGAGTTTTTGTTATTCCACAGCCCAAATTTTTTATCGAGGTGAAGGCTGACATGCATCAATACATCTTAAGCCATTCTAATGCGAAACTCAACATGATTATCCCAGAGATGCCAAGTTAAATGAATTGAAAAGAGGGCGATTTATGGTTCCAGCCCAGAACCTAAGCTCGTCGCAAGCAAGCACCCTGCTCGGAGGGTCTGGGAGCATACCCCCCCCCCCCCCTGAAATAATACTTTTGCAGAGCGCTTTTTCATTGTAATAATATGAACTATTTGTGCACATGCAGGCTGAACAGGATGGTGAGATGAATCAGATGACACTGCCCTACAGCCACAGGGTTCGGAATTTGAGCCCTGGCGATCTAAAGGCGTACACGCCGGGTCTCGGTCACGGGACCCCCTCTCCCCAACACCCACACACAGCACTGAATCTTTATGAGACGCAAGGAAAACATATTTTGTTTCTTTGAAACTGGAACATCAAAGTGTATCTTGTCATATGTTACACCACAATAACCAAACATGTATTTATGTTTTTTTTCATGGTTATACAGACCACCTTGTCATTCATGGATCAAATTCATATTTTTAACAAGCATTTAGGCCTTGATCCAGAGGATAGGCGATAGGCATTTAAATTTGTATTAACTTAATTGATTTCCCCTGATTAGGTCCATCATCAAACAATGCATCAATTAGCGGGCTATAAAAAAACAATATGGTTACGTGATACTTGTCAGCTTGGATCGAATATATTGTGATTGACAGGTTGTCTAGTAAGTGAACAGATTCAGCAAGATTTACTGATTTCGGAGTCAGCTATGATGGTTGTAAACGGCATTGAGTATTAACATAGTGATCTCCTGCTTCTAATACACCATTAATTATGTATATACATTTGATTTGTATGATTAAGTCTTCAAGCATGTAAACACACATGCGATTTAGCTTAAATTCGCGCCATTTTGAACTTTACCGTCATCTTAGTTAAGCTACTCATCTGAAATGGTTATCATACTGAATAGCTTTATGGCCCATGGACTATTTCGGAAAGCCCCATGTTGCGTAGGCCTACACTGGGTAGATATCACCAACACGACTTTTCGCGTCTATGACTCTAATATCAGAAACGTAGCTAAGGCCTTTGCACAGCTTGATCGAAGTGCCATATTTGGCGAACAACGTCTACAGGAAATATTTAATATTCCAACGGCTACAACTACTGAACAATCAGGGATGGCAGACGGGGACACCACATAAGTAGGGCTATGAGATAAAAAAAAAACCCTCACCGATTCCATGTCATTCAGTCCGCTGTCTGTTATACCAAGGAAGTCTTTTTAACCTCCTTGGTTAAACTGATACTCAGGTAGGCTACAAAGTTCGCCTAACTGGTTTGAAGCTGATGTTTGTGGAGCTTGAATATGTATTAGTTGCTGAGCATTCAGATTGAACTTTCTAAATGACTTTACGACAGATGCGGGGGCCCTGGTGCAGTGGTAAAGCTATCTGCTTGGAAAATCGGAGATCGCAGGTACAAGCCAAATTCTGGCCTTTAAGTTTTTCAAAGAAACAAAATGTTTCTTCCTCGCGCACTCGTAAAGATTCAATATTGTGGGGAGCCTCCATGACCGACAGGTAACGTGCTCGGCCTCAGACCTTTCGAATCCTGTGTCTTGAGGGCAGTGTCATCTCATTCATCTCACCATCCTCTCCTGACCCAGTTTAGCCTATATGTGCACAAAGGTGGCCTAAAACCCAAGAAACACTGCGGGAATTCTAGTTTTGCTGACCCACTTGTCTCCCATTAGCATCCTAATCTCAATTTTTTGCGTATATTCTTTGAAATTGCGACTTTCATCTTCCCATATATTCCGACGTCACACGGGTGAAGATAAATATCTATATCTATAGAAATAATTGTGTAGGCCTACTTGATTTATTTGGTTATAGGGTGTGACTGAATTAGGACACCCTGTGACTGAATTAGGCCTCTGTGACCGATTAAGGGACCTTTGAGTATTTATGGTGACCAAATTCGGTCAAAACAAGCTTTTATCGGGTCCCAATTCAGTCATATTTTTCAGCAGCGTTTTAAGTGAATTAAATGACTTCTCTTGGCTTCACGGCGCTAGTAGGCCTTCTGGTGATCAATTGAGAACTATAGCGTTCATATTGAGATGTAATAGCGATCTCAAAGTATTTTTCTAAGGCGTGCAAGGGTACAATATTTTTATGTAGTACATATGCTAGGTATACGATTTGGTACGCCCCATTTTCAAATGGCTATTTTTATTAAATAAAATATAAATAAAAAGCTTTAAATGTCGGCATTTTGCTGTAATATGGTCTTTGTTTTCGTTTCATTGTTTCTCTGTCTGCTAAAGGCGCCAAGCACGTGGTAAGGGGATCCCAAAGTTACTATGACCGAATTAGGGCTATGACCGAAATAGGGCACACCACGTTATAGTGGCTAATGTTGTTTGCCTGTCATATTAGTGACCCGCCACGCGAAAAGGGCCTTTACGTCAACATTTTCTGTTTGGATAACTGAAAGAATTTTTTGAAAAATATTCAAAACTTTTTGTTTTATGAGTTTTTAATATTTTAAAAAATTAGTTATAAATGTAATCATTTAATTTAAATTTTAATGACGTCATTGCCAGTCGTAGGCGCGTATGGAGGTTTAGAAAATGTTTCTTCGCCACGTACTCAAGAATACAGCTGTGTGGGTTTAAACGATAGTGTCATCTGATTCATCTAACTATCATTAGTGGGTAATATCCAGGTTCAGTTTAGTCTGTAAGTGCGCAAAGTGCCCATTTTTGTAAATATAGGCCTATGTAGGACGAAGGAAGCCCGAACTAGCCAGGCAAACATGAGACGTTTGCCCAACGTTGGTTTACTGTGAACCAACAGTAAACCAATATTGGACCAGGGTCTCATATTTGCTGGGATATGCCTCCTCCTATATTCAGTTGAGAAAGCCGCACTGTTATTGTGATGTGTACTATGGGATACTTGATGTTTGTTATTTTATAAACAGGAAAAAACACAGTAGCCTATGATACACACTATTTAGTATATTTATATTGAACTTATATAACGTAATTACACACCTGATTTTACACAAGAATTATCTTCCATGTATGTGAATATGGCATGTTTAAACAAATCCTCGTTTGCCACACCAAACATGAATTTAGAGCTGCTGTTAAGAATTGTGTCAAATACAACAAACATGGAAGTGTCACCAAACCATACATTTTAGCAACCACAATAAAAAGTAATATTACAAAATGTAATATGATAAAATGTTTACCATCCCGAGAAACCATACGTGCACCTTGCTTTTTTTGTTATTCTAGTATCATATCTATTATATTTGTGTAGATTCCTGCAATAAATAAATAATTAGCTATTTAAATAATCTCACATGCCTGCTCCACTTGTCTGATATAACCATATCAGTCAGAATTCCTGTCATCTTTTTAACGATATCCTATATTGTACTATACCTTCAATAAATAGGCATATATGGAAAATATACGCCAACTAAAAATAGTTGTGTGCTCACAACCTGCTATAATGGCAGGATGTACCAAACCATACCAGCGCGATGACAGTCAGGCGAATTTCGCGTCTGTCGTCGCGTGCATATTCGCTCCCGCGTTAGCGTTGGTGTGTTTTGCGCTTTATTCAATCATTGCCAACATCAAGCTATGATATTTATACGACCACTAACATTATAATGACATGCCCCTCGGTGATCAGAGCTTAAAAGTAGTCATAGTAGGCCTACGCCGATATGCAAGTGTTAAAACATTTCTTAAACATGAATTGAGAGGTTTTTACGTGCTATAGTCACAGATTCCTTACGGTAATAATTATATAATATAATCATACATAGCGTTACACCATGATATTTTGTTGATGCACGTCTAAACTTTTATGCCATACCCTGACATAATAATGTAGTAGGCCCTCATATTAAAAATCCGCAATATTCTGTTATTATAGCTTCTTATCCCAAACTTAAAATATCGTATCGACCTATTCTCCACAAAATCATCTTTCACTCTATAATATTTTAAATGACTTGTTTAAAGACTAGAGTGATCGGCTCCCTTTTTAACCCGCTGATGATCGATTTCCCAAAGTCAACAGTAGGGAGAGGAACTCATTCGTGACGTCATGAAATGCAGTCATGCCTGGCTGCTTATAATACATGTACATACAGCTGATGCTGCATTGCATTATTTAATTAAAACTGATCAAAGTCCAACGCTGTCTGAATGCAGGTTCAGTATTAGAATTGCTGGCCATCACCGCGTACGCTCCAGGACCTGGCTGGCACCTAGCATTGACCCGGTAGACTAAAATAAGCATATAAATTAAAGAACAGTTCATTGTGATAATATATACTTTGATTATATTGCTGAAGTGAAATCATTTCACAGGCCCTTTAATGGCATATCCTCAGACTCACCAAATACATCACATTGCCATATTCCGTTAATAAACCATTATACGCTAACATTACAATCATATCATGCTTTTTGGGCTCACCAACAAGTCAGAGTCATAAATCTGCTTTATAGTGCAGCAGCTTGTGTTTTTCTTTTGGATCGGAATGTTAATTTTTGGCACCAATGCTAATATCAATCTACTGGGTCTAATGATTCAGAAAAGTTTTAGTGTCATTTTTTCTTTTGCCATTCAGGGTCATTTTGAGGTCATTTATTGCAGGTACAGTATAATTATATTTCACATAGATCGTGATATCGTTTTCCAGTTAATGCCTCAAAGTGGATCATGTGACCCCTTAAAATTCGCGAAATTGCGGGGAGAATACGAATATATAGTATTATTCATATAAATGTACACTGGATTAAAAAAATACGCGTCGTTTTAGTTGCGATTCGTGTTATAATGCTTGTCATCTTACATATCCATACTCGTCCTTTATGTATATTAATTCAAGACCACTGAATTTGAAACTCTCCATACACAAGGTCAATGATTTGATAAATATGTTCTCTCGAGCTATATGGCAGACAGACGTCTATATATTAACAGCGAGAGGCCGACATTTTCGGCGCGTGAGATCGGACTTCCTGTGGCGGTCACGACTTTCATACTTGTCCAGAACGTATATGAGATGGTATATGATGTCTATTTTACATTTCAGCTCCTTCGTCTTCAATCTAACATTGTTAGCAAACGATGTTAGCTTTTGCCCGCCATTGTGCTAAGCGGAGGTCAACATGAGTAACATCTCTGTGTTGAGAAAAGCAGCTACAGTACAGTGTATCTGTCGCATGAGTGCATAGGCTACGCACGTCTTACCAGTGCTATATATGGCCTGTCTCTGCGCATGCACACACTATACCCATCCAACATGAGACCTTGAGCCAATGCTGGTTTAATGTTGGCTCACTGTCCGTAACGCCCTTATTACCCAGATCTAGCACCATGCAATCTGTTTACATGTAGTCATCATCATCATGAACTGCTATGTAGTGTACTCAGCATTATCCCATGCACCAACTTCCAGTTCACAGTGGTACTGTTCTGTACACACAACTTCAGCCAAATTCACAGGTTTTGCATGGACAAAGTGTTTTTTGACACTTTATCTCCTGTATTTGCAATATAATGGCTCAATTTCACCACCTGGAGCTGGTTTCAAAAATGTTCACAAAGGACAAAGACAATATATTACACCCCTCCAGTCATATACCCATCGATGTTATGTTGTTGTGAGTCAGGTGCCGTTCTCGTACTTGGCAATTGTCATGAAGTATGTGCTGGTGTAGATCAGCTCTTGATGGATTAGAACTAGAAACTGTTTTTATCCAGTTGCATGCCCCATGTAAGTAGGCCTACTGTTGACATATATAACATTCTTTTTTGTACACATTCGTTGTTTGATACTTTCTTGCATGACTGCTAGATCTTGGACAAGGGCCATTGCATTAATTACTGCAAAATAAAAAACAACTAAACTAGAACTAATGATTACATTAAGGTCCATCAGAAGCAACAGAAGGATCGATACGAGTGCACATGAGCTGTCAGGGCCATTTTGATAATAACATTTTGATCTACGCGAAGTCATTTTTACCTCGACGTTATTTCCTATTGATCTGGGGACACATTAAAAACTTTGTTTTATCATCTTTGTGCAGGTACTTCCATTGTCAATGATGCGCTATGCAACAAAAATCTTATAATGTTTCCAGTCATGTGGGAGATGTCTTCATTACATCCCTCGTTACCTTGTAGAAAATAACTTATTTTGTTGCTTTCTGATTTGAATGAATTTTCACCTCTCGTAGCTGTGATTAATTATCCTCTAGTCGTTTAGAGATGCAAGAGACAACTCACGATGCAGACATCCTTGCATGTGCTTAGAAAACGAATGGTATCTCACAGCTTTAAATATTGTAAGCTCTGGTGACCCCAGGAAGAATCTCATTATGTTGACAGCTTTTATGGTTATCTCCCTTACAACATCAACCACTTTCAGTTCTCTATTTTTGGCTCCAATGCATGGTAAAAGCCGATGCTTGTGAAGGGAATCCCTCTCTTCCTTTACAATGAGCTCCCAAATTCCTGGATCACTTTCCTGTATCTACAATGTAGTGCCTACATGCAATATGCTATGCATATGTCAGCATATTGTGTGTGAAAAAACACATGCGTATTGTTATAAGGGTAGCGAGGTGAAATATTAATGAGCCTTCTCCTGTACAGAAGTGCGAAGGTGATTTTTTTTGTAATTAGCACAATTGTAGAAATACAGAACGTCGTAAAGAAACCGAATCTTTTTGAAGATACAGTTGAATGGTGCTTTCTCAGTGAGCAATGCTGAGTGAGAAATTTCAGGTGATCGATTTTGACTCCAAGCTTTATCATGTGATCTTTTCTCTTTTGAGGTTATTGGCATATATTGTGTCTTTTGAACAAAGTCTGTGCCATGTTGCATCCTCTTCTGCTATTAGTTTACCAGCTAATATGTTACCATGCCGTTTGCTGATACCATGGTATCCTGCAGACTTAGACAGTGCATCACTCTGGACACGTATTAAAAAATTGCCTTGGCCAGAGGAATGCTTCAACAAATCATCAATTTAATGGCCATATGTGCCATCAGCCCACAATATAAGAAAAAAACCTTTTTTATGACATTGAATTTTAACTAAAGACGGTGTCACACCATAACGTATTGTACTAGCGTATGCCAGAGTATCGATAATAAATTACTGATACACTGGTATAGGTTGACAAGCGATATGGATATACGTTAGGCATAAGCTGCTTACACAGTATATTATACTAGTATACGACGACGAGGCCCAACCTATTTTGTAAGAGTGCTTACAATTTCTGTTGATATGGTTTATACCTTGAGAAAACGCTATGCACACGCTGAACACACTAGTGAAATGCTAGATGTACGTTACTCATAGGTTAATAGTACACTGGCCATACGTCCACAGACTTGAAAGTGTATATGATAGCCTGCAGCTAGCGTATAGTGCAATGTGGAAAAACTACTTTTCACATAGGCACATCACAGGTGATATTGGAACGTCGGATATGAGAGCTGTATGCACTACCAATATGCTATTCATACGCATGTTACCCCTTATTTAAGTAATTTTCAAACACAACTCATTTTATTTATCTCATACGCTATAGTTTGATACTGTCTTATAAGCAAAGTAATTACTGTTAAATTCACAAATCTATGTTCTAGCCCAGTTGCAGAAAAAAATCTTTTAATTAACTATTAGCATATGACATATATGTGTAATAGGTCTATATCTGCAAATGGTATCGTAGAAATAAGAATTAATTGATGCTATTGCATGAAAAAGAGGCGTATAAACAATTTTGGACCTTCTTATGGAAAACGCACCCGTTCCTCATGATTAGGATACATATATCAGGTAGCATAAAACAAATTATGCATCAATATGAAAATGACACATGAATGTCTGCCTTTCACCGTTTCACACCTAATCCGATACAAAACTGCCGTGGTGACGGTTTAACATCATAATATCACAGCAAAAGGCTAGATGACTTCCTCTGCTACTCTATACAGAATAATTCCTTATTTGGCTTAGCATTCTCAGTGTAATGTGAGTCTTCGAGGTTCAAAAAGATTAAGGTAGTAATGCATGTCTCCTTTTCGAAGTAATGAGTGTTGTGTCTTTGTCTGACCCTTCTCCCATATATATTCCCCACTGGGACAATTTAGACTAACATTATAATACATGGTTCTTTCATGGTACTCGATTGTCAATATTTATACATCCCAGTGACGAAATCAGGACAGAGAAAGAGAGCCTGTAAATTTCTAAAGATATCCAAAATTGAAAAACCGTGAGAGCTTTGGTGATTGCTGATATCACAAGTCCTGGCAAACAGACATGTACATCAAATCACAGTGGACAGCCTCTATATGTTAAATATATTTGGATAATTTGAATAAATTGATCCCCTGTTATTTGCTCTTGATCAATCTCACTACAGTCGCTGTCTGTCTGTTAATCTATACATTATGATACAACTGGAGAACATACATCTTGAAAGAGGCTTATGCATAAAACAGAGCGTAGTCCATAAATAGAACAGCATATCTCTGTTAAAACTAAACTAAACTAGACTGAACTAAACTGACAAATGCAGCTGATCAGTTATCTCCCTGGTGGAACCTTCACGACTCAAATCTCATGTCAAGTGAGAGATCATGATTTGTATGCATTCTTTCGTAACGAGAATGAGTCATGTAAAACATCCCTCTCATCCCTCTCAGTTCTGACACAAAGTCTAACATATTTCCCTGTCTTGAGAAATGTATGCGACTTCCAAAAGCTCTCATACACCAAAAGTACACAACATAGTACTTGATGGGCCTGTACACCTTCTAAAACCTATTGTTTGCACATTCTTTTAAAGATGACGTTCAACAAGTCTTTCTTCAATATGTTACATCACAAAGGTCTTCTAAAATTGAAGTTATATGGGATATTTGTCTGACAGTTTAAATTGTTCAGCTCCAGGGAGGAGAGTTAATGTAACTAGAAGCAATGCTGCAGCAAACTGATAAGAGTTTCTCAAGATCGATGCACTGTTGACTTGCTGCCACACAAAGTGGAAGAAGGTCCTTTATCAGCAGCCAAGCCATACACACTAGAGGAACATCCGATACACATATTATACTCCTCGTGCCCAAAGCTGCCCTGGATTACTACAATCATGTTATGGGTAGCACTGAAATGGAGAAATTGTTTTACGTTCCCTATATGGGCCTAAAGCTACAGTATTTGTACATGCCCTAAAACCTACGCACCCATATTCTTGAGATCCTGTATCTGCCACTGTATTGTGATTCTTTCTGGTGCCCAATTTCACATACCTGTGTTGAATCAGCTGGGTTTGGAACTGTCCATGTGATAGCTTAGTCATTTGGAGAAAAAAGCTCTAGCTGTAAAAGTTGTAATGTTAAACACATAATCTGATAATATTCCGGTAGCCATGGAGGTATACCTGGACTTGGATATAGTTTTTTTTTTCTTTGCAGAATACTGCTGTCCCGACCCCCTGTTTGAAGATTCCGAAGGGTTTGGAGGTGTCACTCTTGGGCAATTTTAGCTATTCAGTTTTTTAAAATGCCCACCAAGAGCCATAGTGGAAATATAACATTTTTTACTTTTTGCCTTAGAAATAGGTATTATACCACTTTTCCAATTAAATTGACCACTAGAAACATATTTTCCAGCATCATTTTTTAATTTAGAAGTCGCTGTCGTGCATAAAATCAAGATGGCCGCCACTACTCGACCATGTAAATAAGCGCAAACGTCTTCATTGCTGCTATGTACACTTTAACCGTCTTGTAATGTGGGCAGATGCAAATAATGTAAGGCACGAAGAGCAGGCGGGATACCGCAAGAATTGTCCAGAAATATTTATTTAAGAAGAAGGGGCGGTGTTATGTAATATTTTATGTAGTACTTTTCAAAGTCGTTTGACGCAATCCCACATTTATTATTATGGTTCAAATTGATCAATACTGGTATCCATGGCAGAGTGTTAAACGTACTAAGGAGCATGTATTTAGATCTAAAATCATGCGTTAGAACACCGGAAAATATAACCAATTTTTTTGCATGCAAAACAGGTACCAGACAGGGATGTATGCTTAGCACTTTTCTATTTATTTTATATATTAGTGAACTTATAGATATGCTTGGCGAACTTGGTTGTCACGGTATTTATGTGAATGAATATGCTAAAAACATTATGATACTTCTATATGCTGATGATATGGCCCTAATTGCTGATACTATTGGAAGATTACAAAGAATGATAGATGTGTTAGAATCGTATTGCTGTAAATGGAATATGTTAGTTAACCTTATTAAGACAAAAATAATGGTATTCAGAAGAGGAGGTGTTTTGCGTAAAAACGAACAATGGTTTTATAAAGGTGAAAACAATGAAGTTGTTTTTCACGATATACATATCTGGGTATATTTGTCACCACAAAATTGAAATGGTCACTAGCTAAACAGACTCTTGCAACACAAGCTCGGAAAGCTATATTATGTTTGAAACGATTACAATATAAGTGTGGATTTTTACCTGTAAACAAACAAATTTTACCAATTTTAATATATAGATCAGAAATATGGGGATATGAATTCAGCCCTGCTATAGAGAATGCTCAAACCAGTTATTAAAAAAAAACTGATAGGTGTAAAGAAGAGTACTAGCAACTGTGTAGTATTAGGAGAATGTGGTAGATTACCTTTAGCTGTTTATTATATGACTAACTGTATAAAATATTGGATTAAGCTAGTAAAAATGCCTGACGCCCGCTACCCAAAAGCCTGTTATAACATGCTTAAGGCATATGATGATCAAGGTAAAGTTACATGGGCAACTCACATAGGAGCACTTCTTGCCAAATATGGCTTTAGATATGTATGGATGTCACAAGAAATTGAAAATGATGTATTATTTATTGAATTATTTAAACGAAGATTATTTGATGGTTATACTCAAAACTGGAATAGTGATGTTCACGACAATGAGAAATTATTACACTATAAAGAATACAAAATAAATTAAGAATTTGAACCGTATTTAAATATTGTAGAAATAAGGAAACATTTCAAATCTTTAGCTAAAATTCTTTGCATAAGCCACAAGTTAAAAATTGAAAAGGGTAGACACAACCATGTACCAAGGAGTGAACGAGTGTGTATGAATTGTAACCTCAGAGTGATAGAAGATGAATACCTTGTAATATTGATTTATTTTATATTATTTTTATTTTACCTAAATATTATATTCAACCATCCTTAGAACAATTTTTTCAATTGATGAATAACAAAAAAAGCAGATGTGATATGTAAATTAGCAGCATTTGTACACCATGTATTACAGAGACAGTCAGCACCTGAACTTGTATTTGCACCTTAGGCCAGAGGCCTTTATTGCATGAATAAATGAATTGAATTGAATTGTACACTTTGAGAAAGCGGTTGACACGGGTAGTAGATCGAAATAATGACTAATTATCAATGAAAATGTCAGGATAAAAAGTTTTTAAAACATGTACTCCAAACAAAATCAGTAGTCTCTGTTCAGGGATTAACATCAAGCTCATTATCGTGTACTATAGGAGCTAGTTAAGGACACTATTTTGTCTATTTACTTAACACCTTTTCGGTTGAACAATGTACAGGCCTAATTTACGTAAATTATGCTTATCGTAATCTTTGGATTAGCGGGTACAGCGACAATAATGGTATAATTATGAAATATATTATCCACGAGAAACATTTTTTATAATTATGTATTATTATAAATATCTATGCGCATGTACTTAGTCCTATCATATTGTCCCTCAGCAAACAGATTACTGTATACATTAAACTGTTTGCTAGGGGTTGATAGGGTGTATTTGTGTTCTGTTATTCGATTACAAATTATATTCTGCAATTCATAGCATGCTCACCCATGGATCGTGACAGCAATGTTTGAACTAAACACGTTCGATTTCTCCGACGAAAAACCCGCGCACCAAAAATAGTTAGAAAAAAACGAGGTATATTTCAAACTTCCTGGACGTAGCTTTCATTCAGTGGTGAGAAACCGTCAGTGCGGGTTCTTTCGGCAATTTTCCATTGGGACAAAGACAAAGTCTTTAGTCCGTGGAATCATGCCTTTGTTGACTTGGTCCCTTGGGCTGCTGCTCTTTTTGGCGATACTTTGTTCTGTGACAGGTCAGTGATTAGAATTTTATCTTGTTATGGATGTATGTGAAATATTTTTCATAGTTGATAAGGCAAATTTGTTTGTATTTTGTACTTGAGACTGAACAAGTATGTGGCTTTCTTGGTTAATAGGAACATTTTTTATAATTTACTTCATCGTTTACATAAGTTGATTTTACCAATTCAATTCATCAATTGAATCACAGGTGTAAATAATAATTTTAGTCTGCAAACTAAAATACAATTATTGCGTTGAAAGTGGTCAATATTTTTCATCTTAGAATAAGGCAAGTATTTAAATCTGTCACTATGATTATCATGACAAAAAAGAACCCAATTATTAGCATTCCCTACTAACAAAACTCTAGATCTCACATGAAAAAAGCTGTACTGTAGTGTATAAGCTATGAAGGGTCAAATAGGACATACTCTTTTTATTCTATAATTCATTGTTTGCGTTCAAAATAAATACGGTTTGAAAATTGTAGTTTCTAGTAGAACATTACAGTTTGCGTGCTTTAAATCTTAAGGTTCGCGGTAGGTCCGCATCGTAATTTGCGCAAAGCCGTAGACCAACGTTTGGTAAGCATAATTATCCAATAACTTTGACAAGAATAATTACCAATGAATCCCCTTAGCACGCGACAGTAATATTCTAGTGTGCGAATTATTATAATTAAATGATTTGAAATTAAATGACTACTACAGGTATGTTATAGACCACTTAATAGCCCTTAATGATACCCACATTGAAATAAATATATGTTTTATTTGTGCTACTCTAACAATTAAAACTTGATTTTCTTGTTTTAATCATGTTTTTTATATGAAATATTTCTATCTAATTGTGAATAACAGTTGTGTAAATAGGGATTTTCTGTGTTGAACGTCACATGTTTCGTCACATTATGTTTTTACAAATGTTCATTTATGGTAACATTAAAAGTAGCAGTTGACATTTACACAACATTTTCAATAATAATTGGATACACTGAAAATATTTTTTCCCATGATAACTCAAGGAAAACAATTTACAATGTAGGTTGATTTTAGCTTTTTATACGTGAGACATTATGGGATTATATTTTGTATATGTCAAAATAGGCATAGCTATAACAATTTTGACCATGCAGCATCTACAGTGCTTAAAACGTCACTATGATCTGGGCGCCAGCATATTTGAACAATAGCTACGCCGTATTTACCAATTGCACAAACATTGGTAAATTGCATACTGCTCTTAAGTCATTATATTCTCTCCTGAGATTTATGGCGATTTTTATAAAAACAAACATTGTTAATTTCAATACTCTTCATACCTCATAGACATTTCTCAACCTAACCTAACTACTACCAGTATGTGGCGCTTCTGTGTTTGTCATTCCGGTTATATCTTAGTGGCATGATTTTATCAAAAGCTCAGATAAGTAAAACATATATTATCAACAGTATGATAACTATGTTCAAAAATACACAGATCGGCTTACAGCTTTGATAATGTATCGCATTGTTAAATAGTGCCGTTTCATTTAGATCAATTAAGACATTTCATTCATTATTAACGCATGTAAAAATTATACATATATTGGAGCAGTATCAACTAATATTATTTATTTAAATTAAACTTAGCGAATTAATCATGCAGGTCTGATTAGTATGATGCATTATATGGAGATCAGAATAAACGTATGGGCTGGACCTGTGATGTTTTATGCTAAAAGTTGTTGATTCTACACAAACGTTTAAATACATTTTTGAATGTACATACCGGTATATCTTAAATGTAATCTGTTGTAGGCATATACGTAAATTCTGTGAAACTCAATGGCCTTGACTTTCAATGTTTTCACCGAGCTAACTCATACAATGAAGTATGGGAGAGGGGTCTTATATAACACTGTATTCAACGAGTAGCCATGCAAACGGGTTTCCGGTGACGTCACTGCATTTCTCAAAACAAAATTCTTAGAATAACCGAGAGGATTCGGAATAAGTACAGCACTAATTTTAGACAAGAAAAACATCATTCTAGATCTGAACTTATCCCTTATATCTGTATACCAACCCAGTAAACATGAGACGTTGGGCCAACGTTAGTTTTTTGTTGGGTCAACGTCGTAGAAACTTTGGAAACATGTAAGATGGGCGCTATATGCGCGCTCATTGCCGTCATTTGTGAGGTATTTTCTAGATGTAAGGTTCAGTCACACAAAGCACGATCGACGCACCGAAAATTGCTATTTTTTTACTAGAGAGTTGGTCACGCGCCAGCACTTACTGGTTTGTGGAGCGCACTGCACTAACGCTACACATATCTTTGTGCGCACTGTTAGCGCCAGAAAAAAAGTCGAGCATGCTCAAAATGTTGAAGGTATGAGAATGCATCAATTTACACGCCAGAATACCACACATGGCGCGCTAGAAGAACGTCATATCAACACCAGATACGTTTGCTTTGTATCACCAAAGACCATGTACAATAAGATGATCGACTTGCGGATTTCACCATACAAATGCGTGTAATACATTATGCAGTGGTGTCCCCTTTTAAAGGGAGTTGGCAAGTGTGTCATCATATAAAACAAGTGATAATTTCACCACTTTAGCCTCCAAATAAAAATAATGTTTTTCTAGGTTTGACAGTTATGACATTATAACTGCTAATATAGCAGATAAGTGATCTTATATTATGGTGAAGTTTTAGAGATTAAAATGTCTTCATTTAAATAACAGAAGAGCTGAGTAAGGAAAGTACACACATATGTGGACACAGAGGGGAGGGGAGTGACGATATGCTGTCAAGCATAGCGACCACAAAGGAGATCGGGGTGAAACATTAGTAACAACCATAACTTGACAGACGTGTCTTTTGATTCAAACATTTAATTTAAAAAAAAATCCATTTAGAACACATGAACAATATTAGAAAATTATAATATGTCAGCCTTCTCTCTCGAACCACTGCCATCAATGTCAGTATGGAGCAGTACACTGATATCTTGCAAACAAGACACGTTTATTTTTATGACACAATTTATTTATAGTTGAATTTTAATAATTTTCACTTTTTGCTCTCCTCCCATTACTGGTAATAATGTATTCATTGTTTTCCCGCAGTACATGGTGTAGCCGAATGGGAAACATTCACAACTTGCATGTGATTTAGTGTCTTTCGTGAACATAATAATTTGATCATTTTTATGACTCCTATGTAAAGTCTGTTCAGGTATATTTCCGAAAATTCGTTCATTTGAACTAATTCATTGTATTAGGTTTTGACGTGAAACAAAAGCCCCACAACCTGATTATTCAAATATTGCTTCTTAGACAGAAATGTATGCAATTTATTATTGGCATCAAAATTACTTTACATTGATCACATGCAGATCACGACACTTTGCGACAAATATATCCACTGCTATATACAATAATATTGTCCTCTTCAATGGTAATACTCATGTGTGGCGTGAATGATTTCAGCATTGAATAAGCTAATTCTGTGACAGAATCGCTCAGATCAGGTGAATCAGCAGTAACAGTAGCATGCTTTATATCAGCAAAATATTTATTTTCAGGTATATTCCGAATGATAAACATGACAAATGATCCGTGTCATTAGACTTCATAAGTATAGTAATATTATGTTTTCCTTTGCCCTTATATCTTTGTTTTCTTTGGCCCTATCTACCCTTGCACACATCTTCACTTGCCAGCAAATACGAGACGATGAACCAATGATGAGGTAATGCTGGACAGGCATTACAAACGTTGGACCAGCGTCACTCTATAATTGGGTCAACGTCTCGTGTTAGATGGGCGTCACCTGTTGTTTGTAGACAATGAATATGCATACTTGTTTATAGGTGCGCACCAACCCCTGACATACCAAAGGGAAGAAGAAAATTAAAAAGTATTGACTAACCACCAAATTATTGGATAAAAAATAGAAGTAAACCGCCGTCAAAACTTATTTCACGGATTTTCATGATGTAAAGTATGTATTGTTTTGAATCGGATCAATGTCATAATTACACGTCGTAATATGGTAAAATCATACTTGGTAGATGGAATTTGACGAGAGTCGATCATCTTATTGTACATGGTCTTTGGTGTGATTAAATATTATAATCTTTCTGCTGTTAAATGCAAAGAAAACCTATTTATTCTCTGTTTAATTATATTCTTATAATCGATGAAATAAATTGATCGGTAAAATTTTGAATAAAATATATATAATTGATGACTAGATATAACATCTGTGAGATAAGAGGCGTGTTGTGAGTGTTAATCGTAGATGCTTTCCTATGGTACTTTAGTTTGTTGTGTTGGTGAAGTAATTCTAAAAATACGATAAATTTAACACTTTGTAATGTTTTAACCATTTTTCTGATTGATATGATATTTTTCTTCCTATTTCTAAATAATGAATAGTCGCCATAACTACCTATTGTATTGAAATAATCGTAAGAACTGCTACTTCATTCGACTGTGTTCTCTGCAGTGCACATTTACGAAAAAGGCCGATTTTCATGATATCAGTGTTGTTTCAAAAAAAAACACCCAAAACAACATTATTCGATGTATCAAAAGAAAAAAAAACATTCGAAAAATAAATCAAATTTGCATATAATGTCTCAACAACCATAAATGAGCCGAAATACAAAGATGAGGTAATGCTGGACAGGCATTACGCACGTTGAACCAGCGTCACTCTATAATTGGGTCAACGTCTCGTGTTAGATGGGCGTCACCTGTTGTTTGTAGACAATGAATATGCATACTTGTTTATAGGTGCGCACCAACCCCTGACATACCAAAGGCAAGAAGAAACTTAAAAAGTATTGATAACTAACCACAAAATTATTGGATAAAAAATAGAAGTAAACCTCCGTCAAAACTTATTTCACGGATTTGTATGATGTAAAGTATGTATTGTTTTGAATAGGATCAATGTCATAATTACATGTCGTAATATGGTAAAATCATACTTGGTAGATGGAAAAAGCATTAGTTCCAACCCCCACTACCGGGGGACAGCACTGAGAGCGAGTTCACGATTTGGCGGGAGTCGATCATCTTATTTCACATGGTCTTTGGTGTGAACAAAAGAAAAAAAACATTCGAAAAATAAATCAAATTTGCATATAGTGTCTCAACAACCATAAATGAGCCGAAATACAAAGGGGGTGGCTACTGCATGACTGGAGAGTGCCTACACACATTTCCGAATAATTTGCAGCACACATTGTTTTCTTCATATGGGATTTTAGTTATAACTGTATTGTGAGATTTTCATATTGATACAGGGGGTGAGAAGGATGTGTGTCTTTACTGTGAATAGGCGTGAGAATATTTGCGGAGGTCTGGGCAAGCTTGGTCTTTTTACCCATAAGGGAGAGTAGCTGAAAACGGTACTTGTTACCATACCATTGGTGAATTCGGCCTTTAGAATGTTGGCATTATATTTCATGTGTTTCGATGGGACTGGCATTTGGGGTGGTGAGACCACATACTGTATGGCGGCCATTTTGAATAAACTAACGGCCTTTTTTTATTTTTTAAATGTTTTTTTTAGATAATCTATCGTTATCACTTCAAAGTATTAACGAATCGCTTTAGATATTCCGTGGAACAGAGAACGTTTGCTCATAATTCATTTATAGCAATTTGGCGGCCATTTTGAAAATACTTAATATTGGGTTAAATCTTGATAAAATCAGTGGCGCTTTAGAACAAAAAGTTAGGACTCTTGTGAGCAATACCTGACAATTTGGTAATTTTTCCCAGCAAATAACATTATCATGTAAGATTTAGTGTAGTTGAAAATATACATGATATACATGAGTAGTTTAGAATATACATGAGTTAAGTTAAGTGTGAAAGACATGTACGCCAAAACCTAGATATGGGAAATTATGATTTTCTGTGATTGTGGCCCCATTCGCAGATTTATATCGTTTTCATTCGATATAAGCTGGCCACATTTCATTGATGGCCACATTTTTTTTTCTGGAAATTAGCTATCAGCAACAGATGCTCTCGCCCCCAGATGTGCTCCTAACGCATGTCTAGTGAACATACAGTGATATACTTATACCAAATACTTCATCAAAACAAATAAAGGTATATTACCAAGTAGAAATTGCCTGCGCGGGATTGCACGACATGTCACAGATATTGTATATGTAATTGTTGTGAATCACTAAGGCGTTATTTTGTATCTTCTGCAAAGTGACATATTCAAACAATAAATAGTACTAAATAGCAGCATATGGGGCTGTGCGACACGATACAGACAGACATTGTATGTGTCATATAACCTCGGGTACATTTTGACATTGGTTTTCCTAGTTTTCTTCAAAATTTGAATTGTTTGGAATTGCAGTTTGTTACCAAAGACCACGTGGTCTTTGTTGTTACTTTTACCAAAGACAATTGTACATCGTCGCCTCGGAGCTAAATGATCCTATCTGCCACTCTGACGAGTGTCAGATAGGATCCTTTAGCTCCGTGGCGACGACATGCTCTTTGCCGTTACTTTGTAATCAAAATGTGATTAAACCCTTACTACGCTGAATTATTTTTGTCAAACCATGGAAAACAAATGTTTTTTTCAATTCGAAATTGACATAAATGTCTTAGTTAGCTCTTTCCGCTTCATTCAAATACCTATGTTAATTAAGGGTCTACGACTTTACAAATGTTTTAATTCTTTTAGTGCGGGGACCGTCTTCAGATGTCATAATCTGACGTCTACAGAAGTCAGATTTTGACGTACGAAGATGGTCCCCGCGCTGAAAGGGTTAAAAAAGATCTGGTCATGATCTAACTCATTCAAGAAGAGGGCGACTTGGGTCATGACCGAGTGAGAGCTGGACCACATAAATCATTATCCACTTTATCATGTTGATGTTGTGGGGTAGTCAGGAAGTTCCAAAATGCAAACATTTCCATTCATCAAACACTGCTGTCCCAACTATTCCCATACTATTTGACATTTTTATAGCACATTTTTTTGGTATATTCCACTAAACGGACGAGTATGAAAGTCATCCGAAAAACTATCAGATAACAGAGTGGGATTTACTCTGAATAGGCAATATAAAAAATCATCTTTGATATTTTATTTTCATCGATGTTCTTCATAAAGTATAATAATATTATTGTCAGTAGCACTAAACTTACCAAATCGATATTTTTGATGTTAACATAAAGGTAATGTATTATAAATATATTACAATATTACACTAATAAATCACGTGAAAATGGCTACTCAATAATGGGGGTGGTCACACAAGATATTTGAGCCACATTTACATAATATAGCAGAGTGTCATCCTCGCTAACCAGGATGTAGATTTAGTGGGGTTTTTTCCCACACTTGTAAGGATTAGTAATGTATGCAGTCACAGTGTTATGACAGTTACCCGGTGACCATGCTTGTACAGTGACAGGAGAAAGGGTGTGCGTTTATCAGCCATTGCCGACCTGGAAGAGTCCTAAGATTATTTACTTAATATAAATATGCTGTGTGGAATTTCATCTGTTATTGATTGAATCGGCCACGGTTATGCACATGAACCTCCTGGTGAGACGAATCAAATGACACTGCCCTCCGGAAGTGAAGCACACTGTCGCGTAAAAAGCAAGGCATTATCTTCTTACTTTGCAAATAAGTATAAAACTACATTTTGGTTTTGCAGGTCCGCATAAATGTATTACCTATATATCCCGACCTGTTATCTGGTTATAATTTTAGCGAATCTACATCTTGGTTGTAAAAATAGAACGCATCGATCAGTTGCAAGATTTCCATATCTGTTAGGAGGCTGATGTTTACTGCCATATTCCACTGATCTTAATTATCGTTGTATACATGTATTTAAACGTTATACTAAAACTACACACTATGTATTTAATTGCATTGTTGACTTCATATTTTTAATAAATATAAATTATATATCCATACATATTTATAATGTATGAAAACATTTCACTATAACCAGGGTGATAACATACGGCCTAAATGTATAAAGTGAACTCATATAATCTAACTTTATTGTTATTTAAAAAAAAAATATATAAATTGCTTTAATTTATATTCAACACAGAAGAGTTTTTAATTGATCGATACCAAGCTGTTCCTTTCTATTAGGCCCTATATTTTCACTGTCTGACGGGCCTCGCAAGGAAACATGTAATAGACAGACAGGTAGAACAATTTTGTTGTACGAGAACTGGCCAAGTATTATTCTTATTATAGAAGCATGGAGTTCATAACATACAAACACACAAACGAACAGAAAACAAATACTTTCACATATCTATCAATTAAAACGAAAGTAAAATAAATAGATAAATATAAACAAAATTACCATACAATGGTTTCACATATACAATGGTTTCACATCGGGCTAATGAATAATACAGACATACTGATACAATCCTAGGTAGGCATATCTAGGGTCCAGAGACATTTGCTTATGAAACAACTTTTATAATTTTGCATCATCTCAATACTAGCAAGTTGACCAAACTTAAAGACACTAGGGTTCAAAGAGCAGCAGGGCAGGCAGGGGACAGACAGCGAATAAACGAATGGCGACGAGTAGATCAACTGGCCACAAAGAAAGCTTGAAATAATCTCAAGACAAGCCTAGCAATCCAATATTCCACTACGACGCTAGACCACCATCAAATTAACATTGGGTCAGCGTATTGTGCTAGCTGAAGAAGTGCATTGCACTTGTTGTTTGCATTCATTGAGCATCAAGTGCCACCCAGTCAACAAGCCAAGCTGAGATTACAAAACTGCAAATAGTTTGTTGTTATGCAAAAATCGGCCTTTGCTCGTCTGCCAAACTACCGGGATGGAGTTGGTGTGACTGTGTGGTGTGGTGGTCTTATATTACCACTGATTACACAGAAAAAATTTCAACCTAGAGAACACGACGCTTAGAAGTAATGTTTTGTGCAATGTTGGACCTCCGTCAACGTCTTTGAACCATGATTGATTCAACATTGAGCCAAACATGTCGTGTTTGCTGGGACTTAGCAAGCGATCATATCGCGTGTTAAAGATAGAAAATACTCTGCGTTTTCGTACGTGGTGGAATTGCAGGCACATTGATTTTAAATGGAAGAAACATAAACATATCCAATTGTTTTGATCGGTAAAGTGCATCCAAAACGCGTTGCTCATCAACTGTAAAAATTTTAGATTTGTAAATTTCGAGTTGAAGAGTGTTGCCAGATGGCAACGGTTAAGTTCTGGCATATTCAAAATGCGTTCAACAAAACATAAGGAGTTATTACGGATTGTAAGCGTTTAGCCTTTCGGTGGACACTGTTAATGGTGATATTGTAAAAATGGGTATCGTGTTATAAAAATAAAATAATATTCGAGCTCGAAAATCTGAACTCCCGCTGAAATATGGGTAGTACCAAGATACCTCTAGAGACTAGCTCACTTGTCAGACCCCCAAGGGTGACAAATTTCATGGATCAAGACAACTACAAGGCTCCGCTAAGACTGCTTATAAGCTACACATGCGAGCGAGCTCCAGTCTGAACCAACAGCATGCCTCAGCGATAACGCTAAAATGAAAATTCACGAGATATTAATTATTAAGCTAGTCGAAGTCACAATAAAAGTAACCTTTATTAATCGATAATGTAGGTATATTCTCTATACTAGTCAACTCTTAGTTTTCCCACCAGAATAAGATCTCCCCAACTGATCTCCCATTAATCCACTTTAACCTCTCAATACCATGGGTAATCAGTCGAAAATTGTGAGCTTTGGGCCCAGGCCAATTTTGAACCAGACTCAAATAAATGGAATTTTGTCATGCCAATTTAGGAGATAGCCCATAAGACTATCAAAATAACCATAACAGATGGCCGTGCAAGAAATTCGTATAATTATAATAAATTATGTGAAGCTCAATAGCCTTGACCTCCAATGTCTTAGCCGAGCTAGCTAATAAAACAGAGTATGTGGGGAGGGGGTCTCATATAACATTATTTTCACCGATTCAAAAGGTTTCCGGTGACGTCACTGCATTTAATTTAAAGATTTATACAGCTTGTATGTGTGGGACGGTCAAGTGTAGGTCTACATTAGCCTATAGAGTACACTTTGACAGCATTAATATCAGGGACTGAACTGATTATAAGATACTACTCCAACGACAAATTGGCCCGAACTGATTATAAGATACTACTCCAACGACAAATTGGCCCAATGCTGTTTTAATGTTAGACCAACGTCTGCGACGTTGGCCAACATTAAACCAACATTTGGTGAGTGTGCCGTGTCGGCTGGGAAAGCTCTTACTGTCAATATGCTGCAGGTCAACTGTTTCCAGAGCCCCACGGTAGCACAGCCTTTTGTGTCACAACACAAAGCCCAGATAAGAGAAATGGTGAATTATTTCCTCATAGATGTCGCTCAAGTATATAGAGTTTATATGACTTAGGAACTGGCTCTTAATGCGGCGATGGGTATGAAACGCATATAGTATTGTTATCTTGGCTGATAACTGTGGATGTGGGGTGATATGTTATTGTGGAATGTCCAGGGGCCACTGTTGCATTCTGGGGACCACATTGTCCCTGCGTATTTTGACAGTTGGCTACACCTTTAACATAATATATTATTTTGATGTCTATCACAGAGTTTTCAGCTACACCGCTCACCATGACCAGAAAATAAGTTTAGAGATAATCAAGATGCTTAAAATCATAATTGCGGTCGCAAGACAATTAAACACAATGACCACTTCAGTGTCATGACCTAAATGTAGTCCTATATAGCTTTTGCTGAAAAAGGTATACAGTAGACTCACCAAACGATCACATCATCAATGCAGTCAGATGACCATGAAGGTCCGAAGTTGTTCTCAGTCAAAGCCATATAAAAGCCGTCATTACGGACTACGGGCATATTTTTGTGGCAAAGTGGCAAGTGCACTCTCGTCACTGCGATCAAAATAAGCTTTTTAACTGTACCAGTTTGTCGTCATGGTGATTGTTTTGCAGATAAAAACAGTCGAGTGGCAGCTAATCTACATGCCAGGAAAATCTTCACTATATATTACTTTCAGAGGGATTATGTATATTCAGTCAATGAATCATTGTGTATTAGCAAGGATTTATCACAGTTGGCAGATCTTAAAGCTAAATGTGGCCAAATTACTGATCTTATTGAACAGAAAACGGTGGTAATCCTTGCGCAACAATATATCAAGTTCCACATGATCTCGTTACCAAACAGGTGGTAGACAAAGAAATAACAAAAATGCTTCTCAATGCTTTTACATTTCAGAATAAGCGTTTTCTACACATAGATACAGCTTTTTTTGTAACGAAACTCAAACTATGTCTAATAGGGGCCTAATGGGTGACTGTATACAAAATGTTAAAGAATCATTCAGCTTCAAAACGCGCATGCCTGGGACGGTCAAGTTCAGGCCAACAGTAGCCTATTGAGTACAGATTGATGGCATTAATATAGCCACTGAACTGATTACAATATACTACTCAAACGAGACATTGATCCAATGCTGTTTTAATGTTAGGCCAACGTCTGCGACGCTGGCCCAACATTGAACCAACATTAGATAAATGTACAATGTTTGAGAGAAAGTCCTCCTGCCTAGCAAACGCAAGACATTTGTATGACATTTATGCAATGTCGGCCCAACGTCTTCGACGTTGGTCCAACATTGCATAAAGTCATACAAATGTTTTGTGTTTACTGGGTGACAATACAAACTTGGGAGTGAAGCAGTTTCCAAATCCCCCAGTAATACAGTCAGTTTGTTTGCAAGTAGGCGACCAAGTAGGGGCAAAAGACAAGGGCTTTGAATTATTAACTCATAGATGTCGCTCAAGTATATATGAACTTGCTGTGATTTGAAAACTTGCTCTTAATGAGGCTTTGGGTATGAAACGCATATTTAGTATTATTATGGAATAGGGCCTTGGCTTACCCACGGGCACTATTGCCTTCTGGGGGACCCTTGTCCCGCGAATTTTGACAGTTGACTACACCTTTAAGCTTCAAAGTGTAATTCTGTTTTTTTTTAGTTTGTTCCAGAACCAGTCTGCATTGTTATGACCACCAGTTTGGTATCTAGCACAATGTCAGCCATACATGTATCTGAGAATTCTTGATCTGGATCCATCCCAATTCCTGTTTTAAACTCATAACTTATATTCAAAGACATGAAACTTTTGTGATTGTTCGTCGCTCTGTGACGGCTCTAAAAGTACGGCTCTGTTCCTAGCTCTCAATTCTAATGAAAAGTTAAGTTGTGTCCTGTCATGGCCCTCTGGTAACCATTTTTTTGTCTAATGACCGCCATCTTACTAAATTGACTTTCTAAAAGTATGTGTGTCCGTTACAGTGGCGTAGACCTGTATATGCAAATCCTTTAAGATTATCACCAAAATCTGTTGAAAATTATGTTCATTTTTGGTTTTCCCAAATGGCGATCCTCTTGGATTTTACCATAATGCAATAAATTTCCACAGCTACACTTTCCACAGCACTATGTCGGGCACACCTAAAAAGCCTTATGCCCTTTTGCGTTCATTCTGTCGAAAATGAAGTCAATTTATAGGTTTAAAATGGAGCCCATCTTGGGGTTTAGGCTACCCACAATGCAATATCCAAAATAATTTCTGGCCACACCATTATGTCGTGCATACCTGAAAAAACTATGAAATATACCGAAATCATGAATCTGTCGTATAATATTCTGTCGAAAATTATATAAAGTTAATCTTCGACCTTGATACAAACAGCTGCCATTTTGGATTGCTGCGATTTAAGTAAACATTTTTAAAACTTCAAGATGGCTCCTATGCTAATGTTAATTAGTGGGTCATATTAAAACGTCAAACTCATGCTAAATTTGGTGCTTTATCCGCAAGTAAGAGAGAATAGTACGTTAAATTGTGCCATTTTCTGGCAGGCAGAATCTGCCATTTTTTGGCATAGCTGGCAGAACGGCGTAAGTGTCACAAACGGCAAGATGAAAAATTCTTTTGCAGAAGCGTCATGAATTCAAAAGACGAAATTGGGGCCACATCCAACCACAACACTATACTTAACCACACGGTTAGATATATTCCATTCCAATAAAATAATCTTATTCAAATCTTATTTCTCTGTTCATCATTCCACATGTGGGCCAATCTCCGCCCTGTTTCACCTGCACTGTACTTGTACACTGTGGCCTAAAATAACTTGATTTGTACATTCAGAGTTAGTGGAGTTCATCTATATCATCGTGTCACAGATGTAAGTCACGCAATAGTAACCTTATTAGACCGAACCAGCTCAAACCCGAAGGCCTATTAGCACGGCTAAAGCTACTTTTATATTGAACCAACAAATCCAACATAAACAAAACTGTTTATCAATATCGATTGATTATGTCTTCCCCTCTGAAGAGGTGGAGACATGTTGGTTTACCTTTGTCCACTCAGCTCGTCCGATCAGTTTTTTGTCTATGTGTTCGTTCCTATCGTGCAGGCGGTCTGTCAACACTCCCAGTAAACACAAGACGTTGACCCAATGCTGGGCTAATGTTGGCCCACAGCCAGCATGAAGTAGGCCTTAGCTGACTAGGGTTGAATGGATACTGGCCAGCACCGGCGACGCAGGCCCAAGATTTAAAAGCTTGCACTGCCACACCCGCAGCCCAGAAAACACGAAACATTGAACCAGTGCTGGTTTTATGCTGGGCCAGCGTCGCAGACGGTGGGCCAAAATTGGACCAGCATTGAGTCAACAAAGATATTAAAACTGTTGCCCAACTGATTGAGCCTAAAGATGATTTAGTTACTGTAGATCACCTTCCCGACAGCAAGTCTTGACACAGCGAGGCCTCAGGAGTAGCAAACTTTGCAGGGGAAGATGCTGTAGATATAAACAACAGGTTCCACCACATCAAAATACATAGTCTCTACTGTCCACATGAGCCATTTAATAACATTAATTACAAAAGTCATTGACACTTCGTCTATTAGCTATCAACCTTTATGTCTATGCTGCTTGAGGGGAGACATCTCCAGTTTTATTTTACAAAAGACTAGACTCTTCTAGTTGTTGTATATAATAATGAGACAATGAAATGAATCGGGCTTTAGGCCACCTTTGTGCACATATAGGCTAAACTGGGGCAGGGAAACCTCCTGAGGATGGTGAGATGATTGAGATGACACTGTCCTCAAGACACAGGACTCGAAATTCGAGCCCTGGCGGTCTGAGGCCGAGCACGCTACCTCTCGGTCACGGAGGCTCCCCACAATACTGACGTTCACACGTGGAATAATGAGACATGCTGCGATACGGCATGCTGTGATACGGCATACGGCATGAACAGCATTTAGGGTCCATTGCTTATATTTAATAGACCTGATACTTGATAGAGCCACGTTGCCTACACAACAACTTCTTATTCCATATAATTATCCAACTAAAAAATATATGAAAACACATCAATGTTCGGTCTGACATGTTCGCCTAATGCATCGGCGAGCCAGTGACTTGTTGACCACGTGTACTTCCATCTAAACCTGAACATGTTATAGATTATGAATGATGTATTGCACCTCGTAACTCATGTCATACCGGGCATGATTGCGATTGATTGCGATTGATTGCGATTGATTGACCGACCGACCGACCGACCGACCGACCGACCGACCGACCGACCGACCGACCGACCGACCGACCGACCGACCGACCGACCGACCGACCGATCGATTGATTGATTGATTGATTGATTGATTGATTGATTGATTGATTGATTGATCGATTGATTGATTGATTGATTGATTGATTGATTGATTGATTGATTGATTGATTGATTGATTGATTGATTGATTGATTGATTGATTGATTGATCAACGAAAAGACGTGTTACCAAAAATTTAAGATTACAATTCATTTAATTCGGCATTGGAATCTTGTGTTCTCGTGTTGTTGATCAGACAAAGTTCTACTCTTGTTGGTAACATATTATATTTGCTGTATAAACAGATCAATAATTATTGGGTGTATCGTCTCATGATTAGATTGTATTCACCTGTCAGTTTGGTAACATTCTTATGTTTAGCGATATTACTTTTGTTGTGAAGATTCACATTTTTTATCATATCAAGGGCTGAAAGAAAAGGTAATCCAATAATATTATGCACAATATTTACTTTTATTACAGAAGCAAAACGGTGTAAAATTACTTGTGAGAATAAACGGAATGGCGACTATGCTTCTTGCAAAAATTGCAATCAGTTTATCACTTGTAGCAACAGCATTGTTTTCGAGCGAGATTGTCCAGATGACACGGTATGGGTTAAGAAGCAAAAACGTTGTACTGGTGAGTTCTTTGTGTTTTGTATATATACAAATTAGTGATAAATAATAACATTATTTGTGCACATAAATAGTAATATTTTTTTATTTTTAGTTTTAAATGCTCTCAGAAAACGCGTAAAAATTATATAGCTTCTGCTTAAACTCTGTCATCCAGGCCGACACACCCTTCAAACAATGTCCCTAAACTTCCTTAGCGTTGCATACTGATAAAAATATGTAAATTTGGGTATCATCGGCATAAAGATGGTGGTTTATGTCAAGACTGGAGATTATGGCGCTGAGAAGTGTAGTGCACAGGGTAAAAAGTGCTGGTTCCAGGTCCTGTGTAACTCTATATGAGAGCGTGATTTTATCTGACATATATATTTTTTTACGGATTGGTGCCTATTTTTCAAATAAGAAGAAAACCAATTTTGAGCATGCCCAGATATTCCATTCCAAACTAAAAATAGAGCATGTTAATATAACATGATCAATGGTCGCGAGAGCTGTATGCCTAACTTCACCCTTGTCCATACTAATAATGATATCGTTACGTACTTTCAGTACCGGTAGCGCCGATTCTGTAGAATGATGTTTCTTGTAGGCTGATTGTAATGGATTATATATATGGTTATTATTTTTTACATGACCTTGACTCAAATTTGCTTTCCTTCTTTTTCGAAAAATAGACATCAATGTGTAAGAATTTAATACACTCTTTCAGGTAAAGGGGTATTTCAGAAAACAGATATCAGAAACATGCAGCTAGGTTATGGATTTGTATTATCCGTCAAAAAGCATGTTATTTACTCTTTCTAACCAAATTATTGTCAGTGACACTGGTCAGTGGCCAATTATGTATATTATTCTATATCCCTATTTCACAATATGACGCCATAAACTTACAGAATTCCTTCGCTATTTTAGATACGCGCTATTACTATGCTCCACAAATTCAAATCGATCTTTTGGTTTCCTGTATGAAAACTGAGGATGAATCGAATGCACCATAGCGTCATTAACCCTCGTTATACCTGTGCAGATATAAAATGCCCAATCAAATTTAGCATCCCGGAAATTTAGCATCCCGGAAAGTACCTAAAATTATCCTAAGCGTTGCGGTCCTAGCTCCTCGTCGATCTAAGTCCATGTTGATTAATTGACCTGAATTATGACACATGATCATGTCAAGAATTTAAGCCCATCTTAGCTCGGCCCTCTAATGACTTGTTAGGCGTTATTGAAGTAATATTTATATTTTATATTTCGAACAACATGTTTTGTGCTCTTCAAATAAATCAATTTTCATTACAGACGCCACCAATTTTGGATGCGTAAAGAATTGCAAATGTGTACCGGATGGAGACTTCGCCTTTTGCAAAAAGAAGAATCAGTATATCACTTGTATCGACGGCAAAACGTCTAAGCACAGCTGTAAGAAAGGCCTGTTTTGGAATGATGAAACAAAAAGTTGTGATTGTACCACATCAAAATGTAAAGGTGGGTTGTATGTGCTTTATACATTTCAGGATGCAAAAGTATGGAAATATGAGAAACAGGAATGCAAAGTTTCATGTGCCCCTTAGATAGATTTATACGTGTACTTGATTTAAAACTATATCGATTTACAATGGCTAACATGTTATGAAAAATATTTTTATTTATATTTTTGATGCACAATTTAAAAAAATAGCGAAAACAACACGCACAATAACAAATTACAATATTAGGAAAATACCGTGAATTTTAACAGAGGAAATAAGCATACATGTAGCTCTTTTTGCTAATATTGAAAGAGTAATTTCAGTTCGATGTGACTCGTTTGTTGTCAATACACAGTTGCCACAGAAGCATAAATATCCTTATTTGTCATACATTTAGTTGATGGCGGATGGGGAAATTGGACATCTTATTCAACATGTGACGTCACTTGTGGGGATGGGACGAAGATGAGAACAAGAAAATGTGACAATCCCTCGCCACGTAATGGTGGACGCCCATGTTCAGGACGAAACTCACAGACTCTACTCTGCTCCAAACAGCTTTGTCCAAGTAAGTTAACGTTAGACATGGTTAAATCAAAATATAGTGTATAGCACTCTAATAATATTACACTGTCCAACAATATGTTTCGTGTCAGTACAGACATTCTGTGAAAAATTTCATAAACATTTTCAATTACAAAGATTCAGTAGATGGCGGTTAGGGAGATTGGACAACCTACTCAAACTGTGACGTCACCTGTGGGGATGGGAGGAAGATGAGAACAAGAACAGGTAACAATCCCTCTGCAAGTAATGGTGAACTCCCCTGTTCAGGGCAAAACTCACAGACTGATACTGCTCGGCACAGCCTTGCCCAAATAAATCATCTTTAGACATGCTAAAATCAAAATATAATTTTTAACAATCGAGGAAATGTGTTTCATGCTAATACAAAAATCCTCGGGAGTACTTGGTCAGCGTTTTACAATTACAATGATTCAGTTGATGGTGGTTGGGGTGATTGGACAACCTACTCAAACTGTGATGTCACTTGTGGAGATGGAATGAAGACGAGAACAAGAACATGTAACAATCCCTCTGCAAGTAATGGTGGACTCTCCTGTCCAGGACAAAACTCACAAACCGCCCCCTGTTATGAACAGCAGTGCGCAGGTACAGGTGAGTTCACTACTAAAAACAAAATACACTTGTGAAGAACCCTTTCATGCTCTGTCAATAGACATTTATACATATAGACTGGAAGCAAAATTGGAAAAGTACTTTAATAAAAGAGCAAAGAGGATTTTTTAGTACAAACTGCCACCATGGCCATTTTATCTAATTTGAATCTACTAAATCCGAATATCAATGTTGGCAAACTCAAATTTAGATTTTAAGGGCCGAAAATCAACATTCAAAATGGCCGCCATTTTGACGCTAAATGCGTCCCATCCCCAGTGAAGTTTACTTATTTTTAGGCAATAAATATACTGTTTATAAACGGAAACATCATATAACATATATGTCAAGCCCATTGAATCACTTTATTAGGAAAAGGCAAAAATTAACATTTAAAATGGCCGCCATTTTGACGCCATTTCGATGCTAATTACAGTTATCAACAAAACATCCACAGTGAGGTAAACTTATTATTTTAAACAATGACTACACTTTTTATGAACAGAAATGTCCATTAACATACATCTCTAGCACATTAGATAGATAATAAAAAAATAACAGTAGAATTTAAAATGGCCGCCATGTTGGAGTTATATGCGGCTATCAACCAAACATCCCAGTGAGAGTACACTTTTTTATTATTAACTAGACTTTATATGAACTAAAATATCAATTAAAACAAAATACATCCTTTCATGTATTTGCACATGTGTGATAATAAATGGCAGCACATCAGAGATAATGTTTTAAAATGCCTACCATTTTGCCAATGGTATACAAAATTACAGCAAATACAAGACATTTAAATTTCAGTTTTATTTGATTGCATATGTACTGGCAATTGGCACATTGACTATCGCCTCTGTACAAGCACAAACTCTAGTGCAAGACATTCTTGCTTCTTTGCATGAGCAGCGAAAGGTTCTACAACCAGTGCGGCAGGTGCAATAGGTTACATCATGGCAAGCATCAGGGATAGGATCCAAACTCAGGAGAGTGGGATTCAAAAGTTCCCCATTAAGTTGCCATCCCATTTCTTGTGGCTGGGAAAGGACTGGTAAATGGCCTGCTTCCACACAAGTGCTTGATAATGCGAACGAATCAGATGAAAGCGTAATGCATTACTTGTTGGGGGCATGTGTTCAGGATTGCTTGCCTTGAAGAACAATGCAGTACGCACTTCATCTGTGGTGTCAACCTGATCAAAATTGTACATTCAGCACACAAACTTCTCTGCGTCATGAAGTTTCAGGTCTGTGAGTTCGCCTTCTCCTAGTGTGCCCAAAAAAGTAAGATGTTGTGTGACATCCTGTCAGACTGTGATATGGACCAATGTCTATATGTATAATCTGTTCATAGCTCAGATTGTGGCCAGCTCTGTGGAAAAGTTTGATCAATTGTTTTGAAGTCTGCATACTAAATTCGCCTTCTTGGCAACTATTGGGAACCACATGGCAGGTTCTTGACTAAAGGAAGCTTGAATAGAAAGTAGAATTAGTGATCCTGGTGCTGCATATGCTGTCCTGAAAGGGAAAAGGGTATAAAAGGGCTATGCGAGTTCACAAAATTACTGTACAAGCACTGTGGCGCATGATCCTTCTTTCTCTTTTAAAATTTTGCGAGGAAGCAAACTCAAACTTCCATGCACAGCTGATGCATCATCTGACCGACTGTTATAATTTTGGAGACCTATAAAATCTGTTGAAAAATTCAGATGCTAATGCGACCATGAATGATTTTATTACACAAAGAAGAGAGGAAATGTGGATTTCTCTTATTGGTGGCCGTATGTGGAGATCGTTGAAACTCTTCTGCACTTCACTTGTGCTGAGCGTGATGGGATCTGGGATCTTCATGCTGCCTTATTTTATGAGGTACGATCATCATAACTACGCAAAAGGGGGTACAATATATCTGGCAGACATGATGCAGCTTCCAAAACCAGTGCTTGATGAGTTCAGCCAGGTCGACGTTGACCATGGACAAGAATGGTTGATTAGGGCAGGGAAAACTGGTGGAGGGATAGTTGGAATCACCAAAACAAACAGTACACTCGGTCGCTGGGCACTTTCATATAATCTGCGTTCAAGCATAGTCATTGCTGCCCAAACTATGTACGGCCAGTCTAATCAGGAGAGTCTAATGCATGACGAATCTAAGCATGGTCGACAACAAAAAGACAATGAAGCAGAAGATGCAATGTTGAGCACACTACTACAGTTCCATGTCATGTTAAAAGACGTACACCCTCAACGCCTTCACACCATATGTACTAAGGACCTGGCAACTAATGCTATTCAGGAAGCTCTCCTTCATGCCAAGGCACCAGGGGGGAAACATGTGACTGAGTTTGTCAAAGAAAGACTCCTCATCGAAGATGGTAAAGTGACAGTTCCATTTAAAACTGTACCAAGGCGAAACAAACCTCAAACACTTGAAAGCCTGTATGACATTGCAAAAGACAAAACACAAAATGAAAGGAAGGTTGTCTGGAAAGCAGATAGGGATGTAATGCAACGACTCATTACATCATATGAAGGTGTCCGTAATGTTAATATACAAAATGTGATGAGACATGAACTAATGCCAGTCCCCATTTCTATAGCAGAAACAGATGGATCACTAAGAACATGTACAAAGTCTACACTTGCGGCGTTGCTGACAAATCCATTTGTCTCTCCTCAAACAATTGTGGTCCTGTTAGTTTCTTCTTGTATATTGATAGATGGGATGGCTCTTGTCTGTACATAGGCAAGCCTCGCAAGGCACAGACTTTTGGTGACTTCGCAAATGTATTTGCAGCCGTCGTATTTCAAACTGGTAAAACTTATGGCCGAATTGATGTCATAGTTGATAGGTATAGATAAACCTCTATCAAGTCAGCTGAAAGGCAGAAACGATGCAAGTAAAAGAAGACTATCAGACGTTCCGTTGAAGGCCGAAAATAATTTACCGCTCCTCTTCTGTTGGTCCAGTTTCATGGCATCGCGGGAAAATAAGGCAGATCTTGCCAACTTCCTCTCTGATGAGCTGTTGGCACAAGCACCCCCCCTTATTAGGAGATTGTTGTTGCAGGGGGGATTCACTGACGAGCGTCAGGTACAATCATCTAAGGCAACCACGAATCTTTCCCACCTCACTGCTACACACGAAGAAGCAGACACACGAATGGTCTTGGATTTCATCCACAATAATTCTGAGACTATTGTTGTGTCCGCAAGGGACACTGATGTGTTTCTGCTGTTAGTTGCTCACTGCGACCATGTACAATCCAACAATCAGTGGCTAATGACAGGAACGGCAAAAATACGGAAGTATTTCAATAACAGAGAGATTTATGATACCTTATTCGAAAATACCGTACCAGCTTTGCTTCTATATCACAGTCTCACAGGATGTGACACAACATCTTACTTTTTTGGGAAGTCCAAACAGGCAACTCAAAGACAATGTCAATGTAGCTGAGTCAAAAACTGTTGCAGTGACGGGACAGAATTTGTAGTATTGCTTCGGCATGCCAGCACCGTTTACCATATTTGTGTTGACTGGGGTGAGTCAACACATATTGATGATGTGTTGTACAACAACATCCACAAGTCATTGTGGATGTAGGCCTACGTTCGGACTTTGAATATCCATCACCATGATCACAGTAGGAGAAAACGTATAAAATATGCACTATCGCCATTAAAAGTGTATTTAATATATAACGGAGAATTGAGACTTCATAGGACCATTAAAGTGCTAGTTTAATTAATTTAGATATTCACCCACTTGAAGTTGTGTCTCTCTGCCGCGACCTATAAATTCAAGTGGGTAAGAAACACTGTGATTTGAGCGGCTACCCAAAAATATTAATAGTGACTATATAGTCGTGCTTACGTGTAGTGCTTTAGGTGGTAATGATTTCAAAATTAGAATGTTAACTTATGGTGATAAATTCGGAAATCGTCCTCGCATAATATAATATGTATCTTGTTGCATATAACAAATATAATATATGAAAATGACATAACCAATATACCAGGACTATTATATGAGCAAAATACGATTGATATATAAAAAATGCAAATTGTTGTAAACTGTAAATGCACTTTCAATTTAATGTATTTTTTTGTATTCAAATACCAGAAAATAGCTGTCTATGTTTTTGTTACAGCTGATCCTGTTAATGGTGAATGGGGAGATTGGACAAGCTACTCGACATGTGACGTCACTTGTGGAGATGGGATGAAGACAAGAACAAGAACATGCAACAATCCCCCTCCAAGTAACGGTGGACTCTTCTGTCCAGAGGGAAATTCAGAAACAGTCCCCTGCTCAGAACAACCGTGTGCGAGTATGTTAACTCTTAACAAATACATATTTAAAACCTTAGTATTTCACATTAGAATATACTTTGACACTTTTGCATAACAAACTCACACTCTGTATAAAATAATGATAGTATGATATAATGGACCGATCATTCAGTTAAAGTGAGGAATTTTCCAGGGGACGAATTATTACACATGAAACGAGGGCCGTCCCTTCTAGCATAAAAGTGTACGGGAGCTTTTAAGTTAATGATATTTGTCTCTTCCAGACATCTTGTGACTTACTTAGCTGCTTATTTAAATGTCCTGTGAAGTGATTTCGCTTGAGCAATATATTAAAAAGTATATATCACAATGACTTAGATTTAGATTTTGGTCTGTCAGTTATTGTCAAAAATAAAAAAAATAAAAACGTACACCTCTGGGCTGGGCGGACCTCACTCATTACTTAACACACAAAGGCCACCCATTGTTAAATATCGATTAACATTAAATCTATATCGGTTTAAATGTTTCATGTTTGTTGTATTTGTACATGAACTGAAAATTTTGCCAATCAGTTCAATAGACCCGCATCGACTGGGTGAACAAGGGGTGAGTCAATGCTAGACACTGCTCAGTAATGGTTATGGCCAGCAATGCTAGTGCTGCACCTACATTCCGGAAGCGTATTCATTGGACGGCGCTTCTCGTTCACTTTAGGCAGTTTAAAAAAATAATACAGTACAGCATAAGTTACATGTACATGTAATATAAACAGCCAGGCATGTCAACTTATCATGATGTCCATAAGCTCCAATCCCTACTTTTTTTTGGGGGGGGGGGTAGATCACAGTGATCTAGTCTTTAAAAAGTCATTTAAAATAGAACGAAAAAAAACTTTATTTGGTATAGTGATGGCATTATAGCTGCTGCGTTTTACCGGGATCAGGTTGTTGCTTTCTAGGTTATTTAAGCAGACCTATTAAAATGGGGATATGATCTTGGTAAGTGTGATGTATTATTGGAAATTTGAAATTAGATTATGACTGATTCAACAATACTGGCTAAGTTTCTCTATCTGTTTTAAAATAGTGACCAGTTTGCTAAGCTCTCCCTACTGAAAGTTGAACACCTTGCGTCGTAACACCTGAAGAAGGGTCGTAAATAACTAGATAAACTTAATCGACAGAGAAGATTGTTGCTTGGTTACAGACAGATTTCAACAGATGATTGCATTTTTACTTGCCAAAATAAAACAAAATTTGAAATTGTAAGTTGTTACACATATACACGTGAACAGCCAATTACCTGGACATTCCAGACGTTCGAGATGTCCCGACGGCATTCAGAGAAACATGCGTCTTATGGTATTTTTTGATGAGTGTGTAACGTTTATCTCGTTATTAAAATTGATCTAGTTAATGGTGAGTGGGGAGATTGGACAGGCTACACAAATTGTGACGTCACGTGTGGGGAGGGAGCACAAGCAAGAACAAGAACGTGTGACAATCCCCCTCCAAATAATGACGGACTACCCTGTCCAGGACAAAACTCAGAAACCATTCCCTGCTCAGAGCAGGCGTGTGCAAGTAAGTTAAGAAACAATGCTATTAGATTTAGAATACGGATGTAAAAATATGCATCATCTTATAACTGATTGTCAATCTGTTAAAAGATAGGAATCCACCCAAACAGCATCCTAATCGAACTACTTTCAATGTGTCCAGTTCCCAATTATCAGTTATTATCTTCAGAAATAAAAGCGATAAATATTGTCGCATTACATGTGTAAATATTCTAACGTTATTATTCTGTGTCTCATTAACGAAATTGGTTTAGTTAATGGTGAGTGGGGAGATTGGACAAGCTACACAAATTGTGACGTCACGTGTGGGGATGGAGCACAAGCAAGAACAAGAACGTGCGACAATCCCTCGCGAAGTAATGGTGGACTACCCTGTTCAGGACAAAACTCAGAAACCATTCCCTGCTCAGAACAGGCGTGTGCAAGTAAGTTAACAAACAATGCTATGAAATTTAGAATATGGATGTAAAAATATACATTTTCTTATAACTGATTGTCAATCTATTAACACATAGAAATCTGCCAAAACAGCTTCCAAATCGAAATACTTTCTTTTTTTAGTGCCCAATTATTAGTTATTATCTTCAGAATCAAACGCAATAAATATTGTCGCATGACATGTGGGAATTTGCTAATGTATTGTTCTTTGTCGCATTAACACAATTGATTTAGTTAATGGTGAGTGGGGAGATTGGACAAGCTACACAAATTGTGACGTCACGTGTGGGGATGGAGCACAAACAAGAACAAGAACGTGTGACAATCCCCCTCCAAATAATGACGGACTACCCTGTCCAGGACAAAACTCAGAAACCATTCCCTGCTCAGAGCAGGCGTGTGCAAGTAAGTTAAGAAACAATGTTATGAGATATAGAATACGGAAGTAAAATTATACATTATCTTATAACTGATTGTCAATATATTAAAACACAGGAATCTTTCAAAACAGTGTCTAAATCGGTGTCCATTTATGTGTTGATATCTTCAGAATAAAAAGCGATAAAGATTATCACACAACGTGTTAAAATTAGCAACCATTTAAAAAAAACATTCTTAACCAACATTGCATTAAATAGTCAAGGTACTAAAAATGTGTAGGTTTTGGTTTTTAGACGCTAATCTCAATACAAATTACAATCAGTTAATATCTTATAACATATTTGCAATCTATTATTTTGATATAGCTAAAGCTATAATAATTATGTTGTACGTAGGCTATATATGTCAAATTAATGGATTCCCAAGGATGTTACAAAATGGAGCATGGTACAATAAAGTCATGGATATGTAAAAAAATGATCAAATCTGATTGAGAAGCTGTTTAAAAACACATCTATTATAAAATATTTCAATCTGCTGTAACAGATTGATGAATTTGTTACAACAGAATCACAATCTGATATAATTTGGGTATTTTATGTTTTGACGGATTGGCTTTGTCTATTATACCATATATTTGGCTTGTGGTACACATTGAAGTTTGGGCCTACTGAGTAAAAATCATGTCTTGCCAGGAATAATCTTTAGCTTGGACCCTGAGATCCAAGCCGATACACCTATAAACAATGTTGCAAGCTATTTTGTGTATCAAACGGTTAGAACAATGATTGCACGCGAATGTCAGACTAATTGTCTGACCATCCCCCATTTGATTCTGATGGCGAGCAAAACGTAGGATATAATATTCAGGAAATTGTACAGAGTGACAGTCAAGATCAGATTGTTAGAGTAAGTGTGGATTAAAATAAGTTTGTACAAGTAGTTCGATCAATGTATGTCATTTACATGCCCAACTTAGACTTTAAAAACTCTTTATTTTGCCTTTGCAAATCCCTAGAAACTACACAAGATACCTAATGTAGTACTGCTAACAAGGACCCATGAAGTAGCCCTTGTGTGACAATTGATGAAACAAGTAGCCCTTGTGTGACAATTGATGAAGCATCTAGAAAGGGGGTTTGTCTTAAAATGTTTTATTTGTAGGATTATTTGAGGGTTATTTCAAGGGAAAATAATAAGGTTAAATGGTAGAAACATATAAAATGGCAAAACTAAAATGGTAAAAATAAGGCATAATTTATGCGGTTCCTAATTATTCAGTTAATGGTGAGTGGGGAGATTGGAATGCCTTCACAAACTGTGACGTCACGTGTGGAGAAGGGTCGAAGACAAGAAAAAGAACATGTGATAATCCCTCTCCAAATAATGGTGGACTCTTATGCTCGGGAGACAACGCAGAAACCACAGCCTGTTCAGAACAGCTTTGCACAAGTATGTTCAAATTTAAAAAAAAAGTCAATAGTATTTAGTCAAATTTACTTTCAGTGTTATTTCCAGCGAAACTTGTTGCACGCTTTCATAAACTTGTTGAGTCGGGGCTGCTTTCTAAGTAAGGTCAAATGACTTTGGATTTTCATTGGGCCTCATGACACACGGGTGTGCACTTCTTTTATATATATATATATATATACATCTTGTTTTTTGGACAAGTTAAATACATGCAATTGAGTTGTAATTCATCAAACTGTTGTGGTTCAGGTCTGTGGCATTCGCTGATACGTCTTACTTGGCAAAATATTATTAAGTGATCTGTATTATTTAGTATTAGTGGTATGGTTTTGTATGGCATTGTGTAGGTTTTCGAGTACATCTTATTAACTCCGCCATAGGAGTTATATTTGTGATCTTTTTTGTTTGTTTGTTTGTTTGTTTGTTTGTTTGTTTGTTTGTTTGTTTGTTTGTTTTCTTGTTTGTTTGTTTGTTTGTTTGTTTGTTTGTTTGTTTGTTTGTTTTTGTCTGTATGTAGGCCTATGTCTGTTTATCTGTCTGTCTGTTACAAACACAGACGTGTGTATGTCGGGCCAACGCACACTCTCCTAATTTTAGGGGATGATCCGGATTACGATCAGGATTGCGCGGCAGAGGTTTGCTGTCTTCTATATGTATTTATTTATATGTGCATGCTCAGTGAGCTCCCAGTACTATTGCCTGTGTCTTCAATAGTAATATTGGACTACTAACACATGAAATTATTTTTTCTATGAACAAGCTGGGTTGTGTAGGTTATGTCTTGTGGTAATCAATATTGCTACTATCTATATGTAAATCCTTATAACAATGTCATGGGTTGCATGGCTCAAAGGTTTTATAAATCAAAAATTGTAATGTTTGATTTGTAGGTGCTGACGATGGTCGGTGGGGAGACTGGTCCGATTTTTCCACCTGCTCTGCTTCATGTGGGAGAGGGATACGTGAGAGATCCAGAATCTGCCATAGTCCTGATGGCATTTGTGACGGGGACGACACAGAGTCATTAAGATGTGGAGAATGGGCATGTCCAGGTAAGAGACAAACAAAAATCTTCTTATCAACCTAGCCCAATGAATAATAAAAACTAATTATGATAACGTCCTTCAACCCATATGGTGTTCATAACATGTCAATAATTCTTCCTGCTTACATTATTAACATCAGATTTTCACTTTTTCTATGAACTAAATACATTCAACCAGTTTAGAACTGGTTGAATGTGTTTAATAATTACTACTTGATCGTCATACATAGCCCCATTTACACACTGTAGGATGATATAAATGAGTAGCAGCGATCCGTGTTTTGGTTTACCATATTCCCACATAATTTATCATTTGATGTCAAATGGGTGACACCCTTTTAGTCAGAAGGCCCGTTAGTCAGAAGGCCCTTTAGTCAGAAGGCATGCTAGTCAGAAGGCCCATTAGTCAGAAGGCCCGTTAGTCAGAAGGCCCGTTAGTCAGAAGGCCCTTTAGTCAGAAAATCAGTTAGGCTTTTTTTGGCCGAAGTCAGAATATCTTCATTTGCAGTGGACAATGCTAAGGGATGTTCCATTTAATATTTGGGCATGTGGAGGGGGGGGGGGGTATATTAAAACGTTTGTTGTCCAGTTATTGATAAAAAAATGTTGAGAGTTGAGCATGAAATAATTATTCAAGGATTCCAAAAATGCTGATTAATTGTCAATAAGTCGATATGATCTTATATAATGTTGAAAGAAAATTCTCTGGCGGTTCGTAGTTCGTAAACTTATATTAAAAACTAGCATTATTGATGACTGTTTGGTTGCTTGGTTGGGTTATTTTCAGCAATGAGTGCGTTTTAAAAAAATTTCAGAACTGACCTCTTTTGCAAGTATAAATATTACTGAAATAGATGTGAAAATGCGTCAAGAGAAAACCCCACTTCTCAACTGGTGTTGAGTTTGTAGCCATCTGTTTAATTTATGTCAAGCGTTGATAGATGTATCATTATGCTCAGAATAAATAATAAATTCTTTGTCCAAATATTCTGATAACTAGCATTATTTGATGAAAGTGAAATTTACCTAAGCACAGGAGAACTATTACATAATGTGATTGCAAAATATATCATTATATATATATATATATATAATTAAGATTTGTATCTCTTTATAATCTATAAGCAGTATTTTGTTATCTCGATCAATTTTTCTCAGCAAGTTGCAGTATGTTGATCAAATTGCTTGTTCATATTCACATTGCTCCAAACTGTTCAAAGACATGGAGTGTACATTGCTGCCTACTATAGACAATTATTATTATTATTGTTATACTATCTTGTTCCTATATGTAGAAAATTTACTGCTATTTACAGGAACCTTGACAATAACAACTTGATTCAATTAGTATGGGTATTTTTCATTCATTTGAAGCTGGAAATTACCTCAACAACATTAGGTTCAAAAACATAATGAGTTGCCTATTATTAAACACAAACCTTATGAAAGTGCTAAGCATAGTTACTGGCACAGGTAAATAAATAAAAGCAAATTTGTAATATTCACAAATGAGATGATTCTGACTTTCTGACTAACGGGCTTTCTGACAAACGAGCCTTCTGACTAATCTTCCTTACTTATTTTCTGACTAACGGGCCTTCTGACTAACGGGCCTTCTGCCTAATCATCCTTACTTATTTTCTGACTAACGGGCCTTCTGACTAACGGGCCTTCTGACTAATGGGCCTTCTGACTAAAAGGCGCACACCGTCAAATGTAGATCTGATAATAAAGGTGTTCTCTCCTAACTTTGTTTAGCTGCTGACAGTGCACCCATTTATGGTAAGTGGAGTCGCTGGACCCCATACTCGGCTTGCAGTGTGACTTGTGGTGGAGGCGTACAGCAGAGAAACAGACTGTGTGACAACCCACCTCCTCATAATGGTGGCAGTAATTGTGTAGGCAGAAATACAGCAACCAGACCCTGTGCAGAGTGGGCTTGTCCAGGTACAGTGGATTTTGTGTCTTTATTCGAATAGATCCTAAACATCGAAACTTCTGAAATGAAAAAAATATTTTCAGATAGTACAGACTACAGACACACTGTGATGAAAAGAGTGAATGAACCATTTAATGCTTACATCATATACTGTATACCCCCAGGTATAGCATACTGTATCTGTTTGTATACCATTAAATATGAGTTACTACGTTTCAAGTCGAATTCAAGTTATCTGATTTTGCAAAACACATAAGCAAGAATGCATGTAGTAACATCAAATGAAACAAATGAAGAACGTCATCTGATATTTTACGGTAGCAGTTACAAACTGAATGGCGTGTTTATTGGTAATGTAACACGAAATCCGTTTGGACAGTATAAATTAAGAGCCTGGCTGTGCCTTAATAGCTGATGTGACCTGATTAAAGTATAAATATATTTTAAATATTCTTCACCTTCTTCAAAATTTAATCGTATAGATTAAACATTTTAGTTGCATTGATCCATACATTTATTTACCTATGTTCCAACTGATAAATTCCAGAAAAAACATTGCAGTTGCTGTGTGCTGTTTTGATACAAAATGAATTTGTTCAAGGAAGCAATTACTTATTTGAATGATATAGATTATATATGCACACTGACATGGATAATGCAATTATGTAAACAATTATTTAACAATAATTATTGTGTATTTCAAAACTATTATTCTGTCAGTGGCATGACATCACTTATTTCATTATTTTTGTTTTAGATTGCAGTAGAATCTGCTCAGGTGGTAGAGTTCTCAGTCCGGATTGTGCAGTGTGTGTCTGTGAGGATGATGTGGTGGTGGGCAGAGTGAGGCGTGCTGCACCTCCTAATACACCTCTAGGTGGAGTGGAAATCAGAGTGAAGGGAAAAGAACTGCAAGTGGAAACCCACACCAACTCAACAGGTATTTATTATTGACATGTATTTTGTTGCTGTTTAACCGCTCTGGATTTTAATTTGTTTTTGAAATTATTATTTTGCTGATTGTTTTAATTTTTTCGAGATCGATCCCCCCCCCCCCTATAGCTCTGTCAAGTTCAAAGCTGATGATGGTTGTTCCATAATAATTGAGGGTGGGTGAGCTGAGGAATGTTGACAATTTTACTTAAAATTACTGCAATATCCGCTCGGCCCTCATAATGTATATGCTCGGTCAAATTCGAAGATGAGGGATGTTCTATAAGGGGAAAAACGATTAGCTAAAGGTGTTTAATATGGGGGATGTGGTCCACCTCCCCCATAGCTTGGTGAAGTCTAAGATGAGGGATGTTGCATAAAAATCAGTGTGTATTTTTAAATAAATAAACATTTTTTAGCGTTTTGGGGTGTAAATTAAAAAAATGTTTTGCGCCAAATGTTATGGCAGTAACTTCTAGGGTGGTTAATACTGGTTATTCACATCGTTTGGGGAATGGGGGATGGTCACTGCAATTTTATGCAAATAAATTAAACTAACTTGAGGGCTCTTCCGATATCTTACAAACTAATTTTTTTTAACCAAAATAGATTTTGTACTTGAAATTTTAAAATTATTGCAGGTTTTTTAAGGCATTGCTGGAAGTTTTTTTTCTCGCAGAAAGAGATTAAAGAGGGGGGGGGGGGCAATATTTTTAAAAGTACATTACTTTTTCCATTATCTTGGCTATAAGCTGCACATTCACTATTTTCTTTCGGATGATACCGTTTCACCTTAACGAATCATATAAGAAAATAAGAAGAAAATAAATTTATTTGACCAAAACATAATTAATTACAAATAAAGTGAAAAGTACAAATAACAAATAAAAGTCAGGAGACCATAGTTAAGACAAAAAAATGCCGCTACCACTATGGCCACCTTTCACACAAGAAAACATAATTTCAAGATATTCAAGTTGCAAAAGGGTCAAAGATTATAATGAAAACGATATTGTACCAGTGATTACATAATAAATATCTACAAACATGCAAAAATGTAGATTGATTTATACAGATATATTTCAAATATATAGCAAAATGATAATGAGACGGTCGTCCCAACAAAAATGTAAACTAGCTTGTCATGATATCATAATAATAATAAAATAATATTATGTCAATACAGCTTGTGCAGAGCCAAATGGCAGCAACTGCACACTTGTAAAGTAAGCGGATGCTGCCCTTTGGCTCAACAAGGAAGAATGAAACAAAGCACTTTACTCAGCTCCAATGGAAACAAAAGGTCGGCAGACCCGACCCTTTGGTACCATCAGAGCGAAAAAGGAAATTATGAAAGAGTAAAATGAAATATGGTTTAACATGCTAAATAACATTAAAATCAATTTTGATTCAACATGTTACATATATAACAGTGATTTATATTACATACAGTATTATATTTACTAATACAGAATTTTCTAATGTATTCAGTGAAACCAGTCATACTGTGTGTAGTTGCTTTATTTAATATTATTAAAGGTGTATTGTTAATGACAATGGGTAATTGATATCTAATGCATTTACGTGAGAATTCGTGTTTAACTATGGGGTTTCGCAAATTAGTGCATCCTCTAGTATTGTAATTGTGAGTTTCTAAACCAGTTTGGAAAGTAAAATTTTGAAAATACACAGGAAGACAATTATTTGTATATTTAAAATAAAATTTTAGCTGTTGAACATAATGTAGGTCATATATTTTTAATACGTTAAGCTTCTTAAATATGGGATCAGTATGAGAAAAGAAATGACGTTTGTCTATTATTCGAATAGCCTTTTTTTGCAATTTGTGGATACGCTTAGAGTCGTGTCCCCATGCCAGTAAACAATAATTAAGATGCGGGAGGATAAGAGAATTGTAAATTGTTAGGAGTGTTGTTTGAGGGAGCTGGTATTTTAATTTATTAATTATTCCTATAGTTTTTGAAATTTTATTTGCTACTTTGGTCACATGACTTTTCCAAATTAGATGTTTGTGCAAAATTAGTCCTAGAAAATCAAATTGTTCAACACACTCAATTTTGTCATTGTTTATTTCTATCTTTGGAATTTCTAAGCGTTTTTTGGGCTGATAAAATAACATAAATTTAGATTTCTGTGTATTTAAAGTAAGTTTGTTTGCCCTTAACCATAGCCTAATTTTGTCCAATTCGTTATTCAACATTTTTATGTTTACTTTTGTGTTATTTTTAAAATAGAAGTCACTTAAATTGGCTAAAAGTGTGGTGTCATCTGCGTAAATAATAGTTTTAAAAATAGTGCTAGCAAAAGGTATATCATTCATATAGATTATGAATAAAAGCGGACCTAAAATCGATCCTTGTGGGACTCCAGTTAAAATATTTGTGAAGGCTGATCTAATATTATTTATTTCGACGCATTGTTTTCGATTTTTTAAGTAATTTTCGATTAAGTTTAGTGAGCTACCTTGGATACCGTAAAATTTAAGTTTGTCTAGTAAAATTGTATGGTTTAGGGTATCAAATGCTTTGGATAAGTCCAAATATATGGTTATCGGTATATTGCCTTTTTCCATTCTACTTGTAATAGTGTCGATGATGTCAAGGGCAGCCAATTCAGTAGAATGTTTACTACGAAAGCCGTATTGTCCTTCATAATAAAGATTGTTTAATGTAAAATAGTTATTTATTTGGTTGTAAATTACACGTTCAAATATCTTTGACAGTGCTGGTAAAAGAGATATTGGTCGATAATTATTTATAGAGGTAGGATCACCTTTTTTGAAAAGAGGAATGACTTTTGCTAATTTAAGATTGTCTGGGAAAATGCCTGTGGTTAGTGATTGGTTTACTGTTGTTGTCACAGCTTTTATTAAATCGAATTTAACAGATTTTATTAAGAAAGTTGATATATCGTCTACACCTGTACTGTTTTTGTGAGGAATATTATCAAAAATTTTGGATATGGCGTCTTCGGTAACTAGTTGAAATGAAAATAATTTGGAAGTTGGGCTCTTCAAATATTTTTTATGTGAATCTGGTTCAACATCGTTGAGTTTTGAAGCCAGAGTGTGACCAATGTTGACAAAATACTGATTGAAGTGATTCACAATGGTTTGAGTCTTACTAGTTATATTATTATCTATTAACATTTTGTCGGGCGAAATTGTCTTTTTTGTACTTAAAATATTTTTTATAGCTGACCATGTTTTTTTAATGTTAAATGCGTATTTAGTAAAGAGAGAATGGTAATAAGTTTTCTTCGCGATGAAAATACTTTTTTTTAAGATAACGTTAAGCGTACGGAGATTTATTTTTCTTTGCTCATAGTCAAGCGAGTTAGTAGGAGTGTTTTTAAGATCTCGGTACAATGTGTCACGTCTTTTAATTGATTTTATAATTCCAGCTGTGATCCACTCTGATTTTGCGTGTTTAAATTTATTAAATTTTACTTTCTTGCGGGATAAGTTGTTTTGTTTTGCTTTAGTTAAAACGTTCTCAATTATACGATAATTTGTATTGGGGTCTGAAGTTAAATCTGCACTAATTTTTTCATTCAGATTTGCTGATCTTATTTCGGTTTTGAAATTATTTAGAGAATCAGACGAAATGTTATTTACATAGATGTATTTATTAACCGGTGTTTGAGTATGATTAATGTTTATGGAAAGTAGATAGGGAAAATGATCTGATATGTTACTAGTTAATATGCAGGCTGATGTATCTATGAGATTGTAAGTTAACTTACAAAAGAAATTGTCTATGAGTGAACCTGACTTCTCGGATAATCTCGTTGGAAGAGTAATATGGGGGTAAAAACTATGTGATGTTATGGTGTCAAAAAATTCATTAAAAATAGGTTTTTGGTTTACTTTAAGTAAGTTTATATTAAAGTCACCTGTTCGAACTATTTCGCATTTGTTATTATCTAATTTATTGAAAATAGGGACTAATTCATTTATGAAGGATTGGTAGTTCTCATTTCTTTCGCGTGGGGGCCTGTATACGTTTCCTAGAATAATTTTTTCGTTTAAATTTTCTATTTCAATAAAGAGACCTTCCCAAGTAGTGTTTTTTTTGTATAAAGGTAATAATTTGTGTTTATAAAGTTCATTTAAGTATATAGCTAGACCTCCATGAGAGGTGCATATTGATCCCTGTGAAATCATATTATAGCCAGGAATTTGTATTAATCTTAGATCTGAATCGTCGGACAGCCAGGTTTCTTGGAGACAAATAGCGCTAAATTCAAATTGGTGCTGTTTTAATTCATTTAATAATATCTGTAATTGGTCGAATTTGGCGTGTATGGATTGAATATTAAGACTTAAAATAGTGAAATGTTTTCTTCGTTCTATACAAAAAGATATGAATTCATTATTATTAACGTAAGGAGAGTGCTTAATAATGTTAAAATCTTCTATTTTACTTTCATCGCGATCATTATTATTTACTAGATTTAACACTTGATTTAAGGAGTTATTGTTGACTCCTCCATACTTCCTTAATACATATTCTTCAGTTGACATGGTAAAATTTAAAAAAATATAATACTAGTGACAAGCTATGCAATCTATTCATGCAATGTAGATAAATATGTGTGCTCATAGGTACAACAACTGTTAACATGTTTAACAAGGTTGGGACAACAGAAAAGCTAGAAAAAATGGAACAACTAATTGAAAAATTAGAAAAATAAAAACATAAAAAAGAAGCTAGGAAAAAGTGAAGTGTGCAGAACATGTCAGTGGATCAACTATGGACCACTGACGTGTGTCGTGTGCCAGAATGTGTATTAACATTATCGAATCAATATATTTACAATCAAATATAGTGTTTATAAGTTACATTGAGTTTCATTGAGAAGTTTATTACATGAGCTAAACGAGTCAACAAACTACAATCAATACAAAAACTTATTATTATAGTGTAAAAAATATATGCACAATAATTTATCAATGGGAGTTCACAGTATATACAGTTCAAATAAATGTACAACAGAGAGGGCATACAGTTCTGGACGATGGTGTGAGTTGAGTGAGACATTCATGGGTGTCAGAGAGCATTGGTGAGGGTGGGGAGAGATACAGGTGTACATAAACCCTGTACATGAGTAACCAGGTAACCACGTAACAAGCTGATTGGGTTGAAACCTCCCCGGCTGAACAAACAGTCAACAGTCAACTCACACGCCCCCCCCCCCTTCGTCGAGAAGGGGGAGGGAGAGTTAACGCTTTAATCACCAGATTTGTGAAAGTTAAGTTAGAATATACTGATATATGGAAATGAGAACACAAAAACAGCAATTACCTGACATTGGTTGGAAAATTAATAAGAAACTGCTACATCTTGGCGGTAAAAATATAATTGGAGAAGTGGATATTAAGGCAGGAAAGACTACTTTCAATCAAATTAAACAGGATGCATTGTTATTTTAAACTGTGAGAATTGTCTAACCTTAATAAAATCAGTGGTGTATCTCAACAACACATAGTAAGGAAAACAACATTTAACATTTTGAGCAACAAAATTATAAGACATGTAAATAAAGAATTAAGACTACGTTTATAAATTCCGAAGCATTATTTTTCTACGTTTATAAATTCCGAAGCATTATTTTTTATGATATTGGGATATTTAAAGTGGTATCGCTTGAATGCCTGAAGGAAGTTTCATTTTCATTGTATATATGGAAGTTTTTTTTAAGTGTGGGGCTACTATAGTGGAAATAGGCCCTAGTCACAACATGGCCAGCCACTTGTGAAACCCCACTTGAGTCTTGACTTGTAAGACTTCATGGTCTGGGATACCACGCCTACTATCTATCCATATATTATTGCGTGGCCACGCATTATTATTAAGTATCCACGCAATAATAATGCGTGCCCACGCAATGACTAATGCGTGTCCACACAATGATCAGTGCGTGACTACGCAATGACCAATGCATGGCCACGCAATAAGAATAATGCGTGCCCTCGCAATGATCAGTGCGTGTTTACGCAATGAAAATGCGTGGGCACGTAATAATAATGCGTGGCCACGCAATAATATATAGATAGATAGTGGGCGTATGCTAGTAAGTTAATAATTAACCATGTCATTAGTCATTCAGTCATTGGGTGGGCACGCATTGATCATTGCGTGGCCACGCATTAGTCATTGCGTGGCATTGGGTGGGCACGCACTGATTATAACGTGGCCACGTATTAGTCATTGCGTGGCATTGCGTGGGCACGCACTGATCATTACGTGGCCACGCATTAGTCATTGCGTGGCATTGGGTGGGCACGCACTGATCATTACGTGGCCACGCATTAGTCATTGCGTGGCATTGCGTGGGCACGCACTGATCATTACGTGGGCACGCAGTCATTGCGTGAGCACGCTTTATTGATGCGTGGGCACACATCAATCATTTAATTCATTTTATTCCTGGTTTAAATGGGCCACCATAGTCACGGGTTTGCTGATGCGTTTGTCGAATGTTTTATTTTCTTAATAATGATGACATTCAGAAGGTGGCAAGAAATGGCTAGGTTAGAAAGCTGTTTACGCGGCGTTTGTAAATATCAAAGTGATCGAGGATTAAAGCGACACAATCAGGCCAATATCATTTTTTTTCTTCTGGCTCCCTAATTTGTCCTTATTATGTTAACATAGCCATAGACTAGAATTGCGTAAATCATTTAAAGGGACTAAAATCATAAAAAAATCGGTGATTTTATTTTGGCTTCTTAATATGACCATATGATGTAAACATGTCCATAGACTAGAACTGCACAAGTTTTTAAATTGTTCTGCTGCGCATTCACCAGTTAGGCTAGATATAGAGACGAAATTCCCGTATTTCCTATTTTTGACATGGTTGTCAATAATTAGAAATCAGAGATTTTGTCTCTATATCTAGTCTAACTGGTGAATGCGCAGCACAAAAATTAAAAAACTTGTGCAGTTCTAGTCAATGGACATGTTCACATCATATGGTCATATTAAGAAGCCAAAATAAAATCACCGATTTTTTTATGATTTTAGCCTGGGCCAGTCCCTTTAAATTCTGTGTTGCCCATTTACTAGCTAAATATAAATAAGTAGGACATTTATGCATGTCCTAAATATGAAAGACAAGAATAACTGATTAATGGGGGTTTCGGTACACTTGCTACGTTGCCACAACAACCCGACTTTCGCAATTCTAGTCTACAGACAGGTTCACATATTATGGATATTTTCACATATTATAGACATAATTCGTCGCCTCGGAGCTAAAGGATCCTATCTGCCACTCTGACGAGTGTCAGATAGGATCCTTTAGCTCCGAGGCGACGATATATCAAGAAAATTGTGCTTTCTGCCGCTTTTTATCCTGTTATCCCGCTTTAACTTTAACAAGATGAATGTCCGCTGGATAGTCGAGTGTTAGACTGTAAAAAATAACTGTTTATTCAATCACCCGTTTTATGCAGGGTACTTCACGATTTCCGGATATTGTTCTGGTGATTTGACCCTGACGTTCAGCAAGATTGGTTTCATGCCTGTGACGGTGGATGTCGCTCAAAATAGTGGTGAACTGGAGGTGTTCATACAACTAATAGGTTGGTTGTTATTATCATACATTCAGTTTAATATTAATTTTTATGTTGTTCAACGAAATTATATTTTTGTTTAAATATATCCTACCAAAAGTAATTTCAATTATACGGCATCTAATACACGGTTGATAAATCCATTTAATCAATCTAGTATAATCGTCTATTTTTTAAAAGCTATTTAGACAAAAAAGGCTCAATTAATATGTTTATGTAAGTAGATGCAATACTGAAAAATGTACATTGCATACTCAGACTCTGTGCAAAATAGTGGTGATGTATTGTATTGTAAAAATCACTAATTGCAATTGTTCGACGTTCGTTAGAAGATACAGGGTCATATAGTAGAGGATAACAATTTGAATATTTTATGTGGTGTCGTTTATGTGATATTACCTACTCAAGAAAAAATTAACAAAACTAAATTTTAATGAACTATTATATTATATCATATACCCATCTACCTACACATTATTTAAAAATTATCGAATAAAATTGCTTTGAAAAACGTGAGAAAATAAGAACTCTAACATTGAAGTTTAAAACGTATTGATATTGTAAATATAAATAAAATACATTGTGAATTCATTTTTTTTAATGGAATCCAAATTAGAAGAGCACAATTGAATATACAATTGAAAAAACTCTAATCACTAGAAATAAAACAAATATTAAGGTTCTTACTCTACTTGTTTCAAGGACTGAAGTTTATAAAGCATCCTGAAAGTACAAGCGTGTTAAATGGAGGGGACATAACTCTCCTCTGTGAAGCTACAGGGATTCCTGAGCCAACACACTATGACTGGTAATGTACACAGTGTTTGTTTATACGTTAATGCACCATTTAGAAGAATATATTAGTGTAGACCGGCTTCAGATGGAGCAAGGTGCCACCTGGATGGGACATTAATGACATAAGGTTTTTTTTTAATCCTTATGATGTGTGCGAACATAAAAATTCAGGTTAACGTGCATCTCCGGCTGCGTTCGGCTAAAGTAGGCTAATATATTCAAAATGGCCGCAAAATTATTAAATTTGTGAAAAAATTATATATTGGCCATAAACATTCAATAATATACGACTGAAGCCATAATATACCCTTGTCAAACTTGTATCAACATGTTTTTATTATAACAGACAAAAAAAAAGTGCCTGCTGAAATATGGACAAAATGGCGGCTAAAATTGGGGGGGGGGGGGAATATGTACCAGGCTATATTATGGCTGTCGGTAAGTTGTCACCCGGAAGGGGAAATTACCAATTTTATTTTCACATAGCTTGACTACTCAGAGACAAGAATCAACCTGTTGATGAGGTAACTGCCCCTGCTTTACTGAAATATGGCCAAAAATGTACATTACATATGAGCAATTTTGAGAAATCGAGCATACTTCACATTTTCGCCCACCGAGTAGTCATATTTTGAGCTATATCAATATATTTAATATCAATAGAAAGCTACTGACACAGGCGTTCACATGGAAATATTTTGTATCCGATGATTGACAAATGGACAAGAGAGCTTTAAGTTGGTATTTTAACCCTTAATTTTACCTATTTTTTAAACTTTTTCAGTAAATAGTCAAAATACTTTTCTCCCAGCTGATTTGTGTGAGGTATAAATGTTTAGTTTTTATTCAAACATGTTCTAGAACTATTGTTTACTTTAAATAAACCCATTTGGGATAAAAAATAATGAGTTATGTGAACATATTACACGCGTTTTGGGTTAGACGTAAAAAATTGGCGCGCTTTTCTTCAGGCTCGGGAGAAATGACTGTGGCTTACATTTTTGCCCAATGAGTAGTAAAAATTTTAGCTATATCAATATACTTGATATCAATGTAGAGCTACTGGCACCGGCCTTCACATGGATGTAAAATATGTTGTGTCTCATCATTGACAAATGCAAAAGAAAGCTTTAGGTTTGTATTTTAACCCTTAATTTTACCTATTTTTAATACTTTTTATATACAGTCAAAATACTTTTCTCTTTTTTTGTATGGCATAAGTGTTTAATGTTGATTCAAACATGTTCTAGAACTATTGTTCACTTGAAATAAACATATTTGGAATAAAAATATGTGAGCATATCACTTTTTTTGTTAACCATATCTCACATTATTGCCCACTGAGTAGTCAAATTTTGAGTTATATCAATGAATTTAAAGATCAATAGAAATCTACTGACACAGGCTTTCACATATGTCAGCATATTACATGTTTTTTGTTTAGACGTACAATTTGCTCGCTTTTCTTCAGGCTCGGGAAAATTGACAATATCTCAAATTATTGCCCACTGAGTAGTCAAATTTGAGTTATATCAATATATTTAATATAAATAGAAATCTACTGACACAGGCTTTCACATAGATGTAAAATATGTTGTGTCCGATCATTGACAAATGCACTTGTAGAGGGCTTTAAGTTGGTATTAATTTTAACTATTAATAATAGTCAACCACTGAAAAAAGATTTATCAAGCCTCTACAAAGTGATCTTGGGCATTGAGGAAGTGTAAAAAAGTGGTCTTGATCACTAAAGAAGTGATAACAACCGTTTTAAAAGTTATCTTAGCCTCTTATTTAGTGATCAAGATCACTCTTGCTGTGACCGAGATCACTTTTTAGGGGCTGACATAAGATTGTTAGTGGCGAAAATCACTTTTGTAGCGGCTGAGATAACTTTCAAAGTGGCCGTGATCAGTTCTTCAGTGGCCAAGATCAATTTGTTTGTGGCCAAGATCACCTTTGTGGTGGCTGAAATGACTTTTAAAGTGACTGTGGTGGCTTGCCTAGTGATCAAGCTCACTCTTTCAGTGACCGAGATCACTTTTTTTGGGGAGCTGACATAAGATTGTTAGTGACCAAGATCACTTTTGTAGCGGCTGAGATAACTTTCAAAGAGGCTGTGATCACTTCTTCAGTGGCCAATATCACTTTGTAGTGGCTTAGATATTTTTTCCCGAGCCTAAAGAAAAGCGCGCCGATTTTTACGTCTAACCAAAAAAGTTTGTAATATGTTCACATAACTCATTTTTTATCCCGAATGGGTTTATTTAAAGCAAACAATAGTTCTAGAATTTTTTTGAATCAAAACTAAACATTTATACTTTACAAAAATCAGCCGAGAGAAAAATATTTTGACTATTTACTGAGAAAGGGTGAAAAATAGGTAAAATTGAAGGTTAAAATACCAACTTAAAGCTTTCTTGTGCGTTTGTCTATGATCGGACACAAAATATTTTTCATTCATGTGAGCGCCTGTGTCAGTAGCTTTCTATTGATATTAAATATAATTGATATAGCTTAAAATTTGACTGCTCAGTATGCGAAAATGTGTAATACGTTCGATTTCTCAAAATCGCACTTAGGTAATGTACATTTTTGGCCATATTTCAGTAAAGCAGCGGCAGTCAACTGATCAACAGGTTGATTCTGGCCTTTGAGTAGTCCAGCTATGTGAAAATAATATTGGCCTAAATTCCCCTTCCGGGTGACACCTTACCGACAGCCATAATATAGCCAGTACACATTTTTTCCTCCAATTTTAGCCATTTTGGCCGCCATTTTGTCCGTATTTCAGCAGCCATTTTTTTTTTGTCTGTTATAATAAAAACATGTTGATTCAAGTTTGACAAGGGTATGTTATGGCTTCAGTCATATATCAATGAATGTTTATGGCCAATACATCACTTTTTCACAAAATTGATAATTTGGCGGTCATTTTGTAAATATTAGCCAAACGCAGCCAGAGATGCACGTTTACCTGATTTTTTATGTTCGCACACATCATAAGGATTCAGAAAAACCTTATGTCATTAATGTCCATTCCAGGTGGCACCTTGCTTCATCTGGAGCCGGTCTAGTGGTGTTATCTGTATTAATGGTGGTACTGATAGCTGTGTCAAGACTGTGAAGGGTGTTGGCTGACAAATAGGAGTATTATACTTGTAAATGTAAGCCTACTTACCTAATAGTGCGTGTAGCGGTGTACCATCCAGGGCATTATTGTACATGACCTAGAACAGTTTACTACGAGAGGGCAGCCGATTTTTTTTTACCAAGTTGCTCTATTAGGTAACACACAAAAAAGTCTTATGCTCAACTCGTTGACCACGCCCTTTTTTGGTGTCAATGGTGTCAATGTTGACCGATTTGTAGGACTTTTGTGTCATTTCGTACAGATAAACCTATATAAATTATTTTGATGACCTTCAAGGTGAATTTATGGGTTAATGTCAAGGTCAAACATAAAATTAACACTTTTGTATGGTTTTGTATTTGTTTTTCTACAATGCAAAACTTTAGAGATACATGGTACATGATAGTCACTCTTTAGATGGGAGTGCACTTGGAAGAACATATTCTAAAATTATCTAATTTACATAAATACAAAATGGCCGCCACTGAAAATGAGCCCGAAGTCATAATACTGTTCATTTCTGCCTCTAATTAGCCTATCAAAGATACTAGTCCACCACGTAGTTTAGATATTGTTGTCACAATGGCAAGCTGTGTCAGGTGTACCAACAGGTATTCAAATTTAAGATTTTTGTTACAATTAAGCCTAATAATAATTTAACAACATAAATAACATTTACCAACAGGCAATATGTTATTTTTTTATATCTATAACCAAACCGTGTGGTGGGCAAGTAGATCTAGTACTCTAAGAAAGACTTTATGTATGGAGCTTTATAAAATTAGTTTTTGCGATCGGAAAAAATGTCTTGAAATTATCTAATTTGCGTAAATTCAAAATGGCCGCTCATGAATATCATGTGGTGGCTCATTTGGTTTGGCTATGTAGTGCTACTTTTTTACTGTCCCAGATGCTGATAATTATGGGTTAGCATATAACCCTCCAATATATGTATATGTCTATATATGGTACGATGTATTCTAAAGTTCCCTTTATGTATTTTTCAAAAGTGTAGGGCATAAAGTCACGACGTCCTCATATCATTATATTGCCACCATAGGTAACAGAAAGTCACACTCATTCTATACACAGCTGGTGAAAAGAAAACTTACAAATATTCAATAGTCTATAACCTACCAATGAGATAATTTGTTAACCCATTATGCTTACCCTCGTTTATTAAGAAGTTGAAATTGGCAGTTTAAGTAATTCCATATTATACAAAGAAGTGATAATCAAATTAATAACATTATAAACACGATTACTGTGACACATCGGAGAACATCTTTCTGTACGTATCAAACGCATTTCCACACTAAATTATTAAATTCTGCTGGACGAATTAAATTACTAAGGCTTCAAAAAAAGCGCAAATCATTCAAAAATAATTATTTAACATGCCGTAACCGATATACAGTAGAACAAAATTATATTCAGCTTCTACAAATTTTCGCAGCATGCCCAATTACTACAACCCATATATCCACTCAATTTCCACGCCTCACAAATGTATATCGATAGAGTAATAGACAGGGATATATCCTAACCAATCTAATAAACATGTCTGTCAAACTTTTCTCAACGGTTTCTATTGTGTTTTTTCCCGTAGATTTCAAATCTGCCAGATACCATTTGAGATTTTGCATATTTAATTAGCTAATTTGCATATTTCCAAAATGGCGGCCAAAAAAAAGTAATCGGCTATGAGTACAATCACGGCAATCATAGAAATGTGTTTTTTTGGTCCTAAGTTTGGGTTTTGAGATCCCATAATGCCATTTTGACGACAATGTTATTTTTGGGGTCATTGGAAGGTCATAGGTCACGTGACCATTGAAATACAATATCCCACCTTTACGTTTTAGCAAAAAGTGCACAAATGGCCTTTTTGGGGATAAAATGATGATTAGAATGCCTGATATTATATATTTAATTTCAGAGAATTACATCTCATACACAAGACTATATTTATTAATACAAGATGGCCGCCATAATTCAAAATGGCCGCCAGCCGAACCTAAAATCAAGATATCTGAGATTCTAGATATCATATTTAAGCGATCTTAGTATCTAGATTGGGGTGTTGTGGATCAAGGAATACAATGTCAGACATCATTATACTTTCAAATGATTTTTGATGTCTTTTTGATCTCTATAGTTTGATATTTTGGCAAAATTGTGTTATATCATAGTTATATTTGAATAACTTCCTCCCAGAATGAGGTTATCATCCGCACACTGTTCTGAATTCACATGCTAACATGATTTAAAGTAAAACCATAAACATCACATGTATATGACAGCGATAAAAGAGATAAATAGACATATCATTTACATTATAATACGGCACTGTTATTTTGTAGCGTATGTAGAACTACTACCCAGAACTACTACCCAAGGGATAAACATCATATTTTCTGGAAAACTGACACGGCGTGTTGTAAAAGTTTGGGCACCTGAAATGATATCTACATATATTTAGGATCACAACCTCGGTGCACAACCTTGCAAATCGACTAAATAAATTGGAAATTGGCAGGAAGCCAATAATGGCGGCCATTACCGAAAAACTTGAATTTGTTAATATCTCGGTCAATATTTAAGATAATTTGCTTTTAAAGTTGTCTAGACCAGTATTTTCAGGGTCAAGGATCAATATAAAACCAGTCCTGAAGTGATGTTATGTCTTGTAAATATGTATACCAGTAGGCCTATATACACACAATTCTGCTTTTATGTTTTGGAAATAATTTTTCACACTGTATATTAATAATCACTTTTGATAAGAAAACATCGTGAGCGTACGATGTCATAACAATGATAATGTTTATTGATCAAAAACTTGATAATAGCATAAGTATTAGCCCTTGCAGTGATATAGCATTTGGTATTATAATCACTTCATAACATAGTCAGTCTAAGGGGTACTGGGATGATTGCTAATAGTAGTACTTTTCGCACCCACCTGGGGAGGGCCATTTGGGATCTGTCCCGTCTGTTGCATGTTGGGGAAGCTGCAGCCTACACGTGGCTGGCTATAATATTGTGGTGGATTGCCAGCGGGGTAGGCTGTTTCCTCCACTCAATAGTGGTATCAATGCAGCTCCCGCATCAGTACAGGCACTGATGTTGGCCATGCTACAGCAATACAGGCAATAGTGTTTGACATTAGGTCTCTCATGTGGAATGAATGTAGTTACCCTCAACTATTGTGACTCTTGAGGACTATCCGACTAGAGGATAGCGGAGCTGTGCTAAAGGCCTCCGTGTTTCAGCATTAAATTGCATATCAAAACCTAAGTCTTTGATCGTCTGGGCATGTCTGAGGGTAAATCCCCTAGACATGCCCAGAACATCGGGCAGTAACCCACCATGCCCTATCACCCCACGCTCACGTCATCAAGGTATCAAGGTGTTGTACGCAGCTACCTTTGCTTAGATATTTCTGACAGTCTTCTACATAGCAGGGGATTTTTCTTCTCTTACTCCAGCAGTTTTTGTTGCAACCCTTCTTGCAGCCACTTGTCATTGTGTGTGTCATACATGGTGGCCTTGGTGGGTTTGTAGATTTACCTAGGATCAGTTTATCATTTTATACAACCCGTCCATAGTCCTCAGGCTTGCAGGTAAGCTTGGCTATGTAAGCTGACTTGTCAAGTGCTGTTGCCAATGCTGCCCGCTTTAGGTGATGTTCTAATGCAAGGGGGGTGGCAGTAATTTCAGCAGTGATTTGTTATTATAAAACTTGATGAATCGGAGCTTATATAGCTATATCACAGCCTTTGAAGTTGGATTATGTGTTCACAAGAAGCTACTTTGCCTGGTCATACACATCTACCGTTATTTCAATGTGAGCACCATGGCATCATCAGCTATCATGCTAGTTCCGTTTTCTGCGAAAAATGATGGAGGCATATTGCTACATTCATGATCACCAATAAAGTTATTAATTTTAATGTCTCCACCACTTACTTTTTGTGTGTTATTTGCCGAAGAGTAGTAATGTCATTACTCTTGTCAGGCGAATCAATTTCGCTTATAATACTATTTTGGTTTCTGGTTCTGAGTCTAGTCATTCACGAGTGACAAGCGCTTCCTATAATTATGATCTTGAAAGTAATGGCAGCTTTGGACACCATTTCTTTCACATCAAGACCAGAAGCTCTGCTGAACATAACAAAATAGCTAACAGGGAGCAATCCAAGTGGTTTTCAAGAGTTTTTCCAACATGACTCGCTTTCTTGCTTTTCTATGTCAGACATGGTACCAGGAGGAACAAAGTGATCCTTCCATTTGTTCAACTAAATTTCACTTGAGTGGTGGATAAAACAGAGTGTACTAATTACAGTCACATACATTGCATTGTAGATTTGGTGATTGGTCGTTCATCTCAAGACAGCTATCCATTCACGAGTTTTGCCGCTGCAATGGGTCATGCAAACTTTAGGGCACTGTCATTTATTCACATTATTAGCGGACGAGATACCATCGGCTATTCATTCTCTACTGGCATGTTACAGTTGGCTGAATGATATAACTACACTGGTAGACTTTGCTGATGATGGTGCTCTCATTGAAATCACGATATATGTGTGTGACCAGTCACAGCAGCTTATTGTGAGCTCATATTTCAACAAGAGAAGGCTGTGATATAGATACGCTCAGAGACAAAACCTTCTCAAATAATATTATTAAGTCAACACTGCTGAAGTTGTTGCCACCCAATAAAAATGCTTTCCAGCAGCATATAAAGCATGCAGCCAAGCCATCCTCAATCTTTAGGACTATGGATGGGCTGTAGAAAATGGCAAGCTGATTCCTGTTCAGTCCCACCGTCGCCACCACATATGATTCACACAATTTCATCCCTGCATGAAGGATTGCAACAAGAACTGTTAGTGTGAGAAAAGGAAAATCCCTGCTAATTATGATGTGACTGTCGGTGATCCCCAAGCAAATGCAGCTTTGCACAACACAACACATAATCCTTATAATTAAATAGCATAACTGCATCATATAATTTTTAGGCACACTCACTTTCAATAATCTTATAATCGATATACAATGTAGTTGTGTGCATGTTTCTTCCTGCCACTAGTTCCTTCGACAGTATTATTTTCAGCGCTCTTAATTTTTGTTTCATGTAACATTCGGCTAATTATGTTTTGAAGTGATTATTGTAACAAGTGATGTAACACAACAAGGATTAATACTTATGTTAGATTATAATCAATAAACTTCCCATTGTTATCACATCAAATGTTTTCTTATCAAACGAGATTAATATTATCTAGCGCAAAACATTAATTTCACACTATCAAATGCATGGCTTTGTGTACTATCTTGTTAAGAAGACATAAAATCACTTCAGGGCTGTCTCCATATTGATCATTGACCCTAAAAAGATAGGTTTAGACAATTTTAAAAGCAAATTATCCTAAATATTGACCGCGATATTGACAACTTAAGGTTTCTCGGTAATGGCCGCCATTATTGGCCTCCTGTCAATTTCCAGTAGTCGATTTGCAAGGTTGTGCACCTAGGTTGTGAACCTAAATATATGTAGATATCATTTCGGGTGCCCAACCGTTTACAACACGCCGTATCAGACTGTCAGTTTTCCAGAAAATATGATGTTAACCCCCTGGGTATTAGTTTTACATACTCTACAACATAACAGTTCCGTAGTATAATGTAAATGATGTTTATTTACCTATTTTGTCGCTGTCATACACATGTAATTTATATGGTTTAACTTTATATCATGTTAGTATGTCAGAACAGTGTGCGGATGATAAGCTCATTCTGTGAGGAAGTCATTGAAATATAACTATGGTGGCGTAGATGGATCACACAATTTTGCCAAAATATCAAACAATGGAGATCAAAAACACTTCAAAAACCTCTAAAAAATCATTTGACAGTATAATGATGTTCGGCATTGTATTCCTTGGTCCAAAAACTCTAATCAAGCCACTAAGATCGCTTAGATATGATATCCAGAAACTAAGATATCTTGATTTTCGATTCGGCTGGTGGCCATTTTGAATTATGGCGGCCATCTTGTATTAATAAATATAGTATTGTGTATAAGATGTAACTCTCTGAAATTAAATATATATTATCAGGCATTCAAACCATCATTTTATCCAAAAAATGTCAAGTTGTGCACTTTTTGCTAAAACGTGAATGTTGGATATTGTATTTCGATGATCACGTGACCTATGACCTTCCAATGACCCCAAAATTAATATTGTCGTCAAAATTGCATTATGGGATCTCAAAACCCGAACTTAGGGCCAAAAAACACATTTGTAGGATTGCCGGAAATGTATTGATAGCCGATTACTTTTTTTTCGGCGGCCATTTTGGCAATATGCAAATTAGCTGATTAAATATGCAAAATCTCGAATGGTATCTGGCAGATTTGAAATCTACGGGAAAAAATACAAAAGAAACCGTTGAGAAAAGTTTGACAGACATGTTTATTAGATTGGTTAGGATATATCCCTGTCTATAATTAGAGTAATTGGTATAGATCATCGAACCACTTAAAAATGGCATATATGTAGGCCTAATCATAAATGATCAGTAATAAATAAGTTTTTTTTTAAATGTTACGAAAAGAGTTTTTGGAGTGCTAATTTTGTAGCCATTTAAATATTGAAACCAATTTTATATTGATGGATAATAATATTATGCATCAATTATTATTAACAATTATTATCTTACTTTTTACAAACTGTCCTTACTGTCCATACATTATATAGGTCATTTGTTGTAGCTAATTAATGTACAGATATAAGTATTTGTTATAAACTATTTATAAAGATGTATTTTGTACCATGATTCTGACATTCTGTCAAAACTTATCTCAATATTTCGGCAAATAAAAATAAATACAGAGTAATACTAGCTGTACCTAGCCAAGCTAGTGGACTGTTTGTATGACTTTGAAGCCTTATTATATATGGCTGAAGATTGTGGCCAAACCTGGGCACTTTTTTCACATAACAAACATTTTTCAAAGCTTAAAAAAAATAACAAAATTGTGTTACCAGTATTTAAAAAATAACGTGTTTGTTAGAAGCACAGCAGTTCTAAATATACTTATGTTTTTTGTTTTTGCTTATTAGTTTATATACACGATTGTATTATTGCGTCATTTTTTTCAGGTTCTGTGATGATGATATATTAGTAGAAGGGGATACTGACCCGGCTCAGTCTGGTACTTTGGTCTTGTCTCCCGCTACAGATGGCACTTACAGATGCAGAGCAGTCAGTCCTAAACTCACTAAGCTGTCAAACCCAGCTACAATCACCGTCTCGGGTTTGTAAACATTGCTATGTCTTTATGTTGTATATGCCGCACCTGGCATTTTAATGTACTTTCGTTACATTTCGAGCCATATATTCTCATTAAAATCCCATATAACGACATTAAAGACCCCATGTAGTTCCCAGACCTACTTTGCACAATGTCATATGTGATACTATTTTAGATGTCATTTTAAAGACTAAAGTGCTCAGCTCCCATTTTTAAACCACTGGGAACAATTTTCGCAAAGTAAAAAGTAGGGGGCGGAGCTAATTCGTGACGTTCCAAGATGGAGACATGCATGGCTGGTTATAATACATGTACATATACATGTGGCTGATGATCTATTGTTTGATTTTATAAAACTGACCACAGTCAACACGGGACGCTGGTCCAACGCTGCCTGAATGCAGGTGCAGCACTTGAATTGGTGGCCATCACCGCGACCGCTCCTGGCCAGCGTCTGGCATTCACTCACCCCTAGTTCACCCTGTCGATGCGGGTATATTAAAATAAATAGAAATCTGGTTCAGCTCATGTACAAATACAAGAAGGATGAAACATATACCCGATGCAGTTTCAATGTTAAGTTGACAGTCAACTTCAGAATGGGTCACGTGTGTAGGCCTTTGGTTTACACAGTATAGCTAAGAATTCACCCCTCTCTCCAGCGAGGTCTGTACAGTCACTGCTGGGCCTATATACAGTAGGCCTACATGTTGATTGCATCCAGCTGAGTAGCTATAACCTGATTATAAGACTATGGATAGTACTCCAACGAGACACTCACCCAATGCTGTTTTATTGTTAGACCAACGTCTGCGACTCTGGCCCAACATTGAACCAACATTGAAGAAATGTACAATGTTTGAGAGAAAGTCCTCCTGCCCAGCAAACACAAGACATTTGTATAACATTTATACAACGGCGGCCCAACGTCTTCGACGTTGGTCCAACATTGTATAAAGTCATGCAAATGTTTTGTGTTTACTGGTTGTCAATACAAGCTTGGGGTCTACCAGTTTCCACATCCCCGCAGTAATACAGTCAGTTTGTTTGCAAGCCAACGACCAAGTAGGGACCAAGGCTAAGGGCTTTGAATTATTCACTCATAGATGCCGCTCAAGTATATATGAACTTGCTGTGATTTAAGAACTTGCTCTTGATGAGGCTTTGGGTATGAAACACATATTTAGTATTATTATTGATCTTAACCTTGGCCTACCCACGGGCACCATTGCATTCTGGGGGACCCTTGTCCTGCGAATTTTGACAGTTGACCATACCTTTAACAACAACACTTAATTATCGATGCCCACATGATAATTTTAGAAAAAGTTGTAGATGTCTAATGTGAAAATTTGCCAAATCATTCTCTTCATAATTGCAGATAGTGTAGATGACAGCTGTCCACAAGATCCACTTCGTTCTCTGCTGACGCTGCCTGAAGGGTGCATTGTAAATGTGGAAGGTCAAGACGTGGACCAAGTAGATGTTGGAAGATGTTTGGATACCGCCTGTCAGAGATTGAACGGGGATACAGTTGATGAAGGCTGTTGCGGGGCGGCAGAGCAATATGAATTGAATGTCACCTGCAATTTAGTATCATTCCCTGTTCAAAAAGTAACTCGGTGCGGATGCGGACCATGCGTCACGGAAAAACAAGTTGTTACTATTAGAGGACAAATATATCTGGTGACATTTGAGGAAGATACTCAAGTTCTCAACCAGCCATGGACGCCCATTTCATTTGTGGTAAATGGCATTACATATACTGCTTTACCTTCTGGGGAATTTGAGATCGGCGCAGAGCGTATAACTGATGTTGTATCTTTGATATTTACTCCCACGGCAAAGGACACATACATGCCTCAATTGGTGACATTGTCTTTGGTAGATGGTGTGTCTACTTATGTGGTGACAGTTAAATTACCACCAAAACCAACGCCAATAACACTGGACACAACCAAAGACAACCGCATTCTCTCTGGTCCTTCACAAGAGGAATCACCACTTGTTATACATGTACCAGCCAAAAGCTTTGTAGACGCGAATGGTGATGCTGTTGAAAAAGAGATTGATGTGTATGTTACATTTACGAATGAGAATAGCTCTTTGAGTATGGCTCCAGGTGAATTCATATACATAGATGATGATGGATTCCGTCAGCGTCTGATAACTTACGGAGTGATAAACATGCAAGCTATGACAAAACAGGGGGACGAGCTACAACTGTCAGGTGATCTACAGATGGATATAGATGGCACTGCTTTAGGAATGTCACCAGAAGACGTGGATGACACTTCTACTTGGCAACTTGACGAAGACACTGGCGTCTGGAAAAGTCCTGAACCTCTAAGTGCTGGTGGAAATTCGCGGAAGAAACGTCAAACTCTAAACACCGGGCTGAAATCCGTTCTGAGGGCTGGAGGAAAAATGAAATGGAATCTGGACAGGCGGCGTTTTGCTGAGTTGTGTGAAGTCCTTGTTGTTCCTTATGACTCATTTGGCATTGAACCAGTACCAGGGGTTCAGATAGAGGTGTACTCTATGACAACAGGATACGGTATAGATCGCAACAGACAGGGTATTAGAGTGACAACTGATGCAAATGGTAAAGCTTGCGCATGGGTGGAGTGTGGTAATAACTTTGAAATATCTGAGCCATCTGGGGAATACATTCCCACTGATGATCACTGTCTCCCACAGGATTTCACTTTCCAAAACGCAATATATGGTCGAAGAATGCATATTTATGGCCGTGCATCGACTGCAGCACAAATCAAAGCAGATTCAAATGGTCCTATCACTGTTGAAGCTGCTCGTACTTGTCGAGCAGTTGCGAAGAAGCAACTAGACTTTAGGTGTTTACAGCTTACACCATATTATCATTTTCAATTGAAGTCTAGCACCCTTAAACAAGGTCAAGTTGCAGATACCCTCAAGAATAGCATGCCTCTATCCTTTCATGACGGTCGTGTGTGCTACATCCGTGTGGCATTCCAAGTGAGTAGGCCTACATACCATACATCTTTATAATTATTACGTTGGATCGTTCTTTCTCTGTTTTAGGGGTAATTCTCTGAAGTCATTCTACACGTTGGCCAACGAGTGCTGTAAACACATTGTTTACTGAGGATTGATACTTATCCAGTTTTTTTGTTAATTGTAAACATGGCAAATACGTTCAAAACATTTCGATTATTTAACAGTCACAATCTAAGACAAAATATTCGTTTGCAGGGAGGAATATATCCTATCAAGTTTATTTTGTGTCCTATTTAGGGGAGAGAGTGTTGCTGTGTGCGGGAACGGTTGACATTTCTGTACACCAGTCCTTAAGAATATGTGCAATATAACGTTTGAGGTCCTGAGGTTAAGTACTTTCGTGTTTAAAAAATCTTCAGAAAAAAATATTCACGATTAAATTCGTGGTTAAGAGCTTAAAAGGTTTTGGTTGGAATAATGTTGGCCCAGCGTCGCATACGGTGGCCCAACATTATTTCAAAATTAGGCTAATGTATCGTGTTATCCGGTAGTGGCCTGTCTGGGCATAAGGCGTCGCCCCTATGGCAGTCAGAGCAAACACGGGACAATCACCCAATTCTGTTTCAATGTTGGGCCAGCGTCGAATACGATTGACCGACATTGAACCAGCAATGGGCTGCGACTCTGGCCCAACATTGATGCTTGTCTCATTGGTTCTTTCAATAATTATATTATGGCCATTACATGATGAAAACCAATACAGCTATGTTTACAAAATATCAGGTCATTTCTTTGTCTAAAGCACTCAAACAGACAAAAGCCGATGTAACAACCCAGATTATACCCCCCTTGAAACTATACCCAGGATTTTGGGATCTACCAGTATACCCCGGGGTGGATCCTGAGGGATCCCAGAATCTACCACCCCCCCCCCCCCCCAGGATCTACCCCCTTTTTGTGATTTGCTGAAGTGTCTCCGGATCCCAGAATCTACCCATCCCTCCCAGAATATACCCTCCTTTTCAACAAATGTAAATCTGCCACCCTCCTAGAATCCACCCCTCCCTCACAGATTATACCCCCCTTTTCAACAACTATAATGCGACCCTCCCAGAAGCTACCCCTCCCTCCCAGAATATACATCCCTTTTCAACAACTATAATATTTTGCGACCCTCCCAGAATCTACTCCTACATCCCAGAATATACCCCCCTTTTCAATAACTATAATATTATGCGACCCTTCCAGAATCTACTCCTCTCTCCTGGAATCTACCCCCCTTTTCAACAACAAATTTATATGAGCGACCCTCCCAGAATCAACCCCTCCCTCCCAGAATATACCCCCCTTTCAACAAATTTATATGTGCAACCCTCTCAGAATCTACCCCTACCTCCCATAATATACCCCCTTTTTCAACAAATGTATATGTGCCACCCTCCTAGAATCTACCCCTCCCTCCCAGAATATACCCCCCTTTCAACAACTATATGCGACCCTCCCAGAATCTACCCCTCCCTCCCAGAATACACCCCCAATCTCAACAACTAGGATATTATGGGACCCTCCCAGAATCTATCCCTCCCTCCCAGAATATACCTCCCTTTTCAACAACTATAATATTATCCGACCCTCCCAGAATGTACCCCTCCCTCTCAGAATATACCCCCCTTTTCAACAAATTTATATGTGTGACTAGAATCTCCCAGAATCTACCCCTCCCTCCCAGAATATACCCCCTTTCAACATCTATTTGCGACCCTCCCAGAATCTACCCCTCCCTCCCAGAATACAACCCCATTTTCAAGAACTTTTATTTGTATGCGTCGCTTCCAGAATCTATCCCTCCCTCCCATAATATACCTCCTTTCAACAACTGTACTCGACACTCCCAGAAACTACCCATCCCTCAAAGAATACACTCCTCTTTTTCACAACTATATGACCCCCCTCCCTCTCAAAATGTATCCCTCGTCTCCTTTATACAATATTCCAAGAATCTACCCCTCAGTCACTGTATATGCTCCCTTTTCTAGAAACTACATATAACTGTGAGAGAATCTACCACTCTGAAAAAAATATTGTGGGAGTAAGGGGCAGATTTTGGAAGGGTCGCAAAATCTTATAGTTCTTAAAAAAGGGAGGCAGGGGTAGATTATAGGAGGGTCGCACATATAAATTGGTTGAATAGGGGGTATATTCTGGGAGGAGGGGTACATTATGGGAGGGTCGCATATAGTTGTTTAAAAGGGGGGTATATTTTTGGAGGGAGGGGTAGACTCTTGGATGGTCGCATATAGTTGTTGAAAAGGGAGTTCTATTCTGAGAGGGTCGCATATAGTTGTTGGAAAGGAGGATATAGTCTGAGAGGGAGGGGTCGCACATGTGCCTTTGTTGAAAAGCGGGGTATATTCTGGGCAGGAGGGGTAGATTCTGGGAGCGTCGCATAGCGTTGTTGAAAAGGGGAGTATTTTCTGGGAGGGAGGGGTAGATTCTGGGAGGGTCGCATAATATTATAGTTGCTGAAAGGGGGTTATATTCTGGGAGGGGTAGATTCTGGTAGGGTAGAAAAATATTATAGTTGTTGAAAAGAGGGGTATATTCTGGGAGGGAGGGGTGGATTCTGTGAGGGTCGCATATAGTTGTTGAAAAGGGGGGAGGGTATATTCTGGGAGGGAGGGGTAGATTCTGGGAGGGTCGCATATAGTTGTTAAAAAAGAGAGTATAGTCTGGGAGGGAGGGGTAGATTCCGGGAGGGTCGCACATGTGCATTTGTTGAAAAGGGTGGTATACTCTGGGAAGGAGGGGTAGATTCTGGGAGCGTCGCATAGAATTGTATAAAAGGGGGTCATATTCTGAGAGGGAGGGGTAGATTCTGGGAGGGTCGCATATAATTGTTGAAAGGGGGGGGGGTATATTCTGGAAGGGAGGGGTAGATTCTGGGAGGGTCGCATATAGTTGTTAGTATAAACATATTTATTTTCAGAGGATTACATAATAGCTACACAAAGCTAACTGAGTGGTTTCCTCGAATAGAATAGAATACAGTAGAAAGATAGAACGAAAATAATGAATAATCACAAAACACATGCCCATTGTAATACATTATGATTATATGATAATTATGTTGCCTTTGTTTACCAGTGGAGCGAGACAGAGTAGCAATAAGTTGTAACATAAATCTAGCTGAGTTATGAATGAATTTTAAGACGTCAGTGGTGAGAAAAACATTGTTATCAATTGTTAGGTCTGGACTACCACGTAGCAATATTTCAAGTGAAAGTGGGTAATTTGGAGAAAGAAACTTGTTAATGGAACTAAATAATTCTTGGCGTTGGTCTTGATAGTTTAAGCTGTCAAAGAAGTAGTGTTTTGGTGTTTCATGAACAGCACTGCAACTACATGAAGGGCTTCGATACATGATTTGGTATATAAATGATCATTTAGGGACGAAAAATTTAGCCTAATTTGACATAGATTGATTTTATCTGTTCTGTCGCCAATGTAGAATTGCATAGGCACGCAGAGAAATTTGAGTAATTTCGTTTTGAAACTGGATACAACTGTGCATGAACGAATGTTGGCAGGTAATTTATTCCATAGATTCAAAGAAGATGGTAAAAACGAGAGGCGAAACTGTTCAGATGTACAATAAAAAAATCTAAATGTTTACACGTTTTAGATCTAGTAGCTATGTTCACCGCCGCTCAAGTTGAGCTAGCAGTTCTCTAGGTGAGGGGCCTTGGGGATTAATGATCGAAAATAATTTTAATAATTTATGAAATGTTCTTCTATTTTCCATTGTGCATAATCCACAATCAATAACAATTCGCGTGAGGTCCCTTTCTTAGCGCCTGTCACGAGACGTAATGCTGCATATTGTAAATTTTCAATCATCAACTTTTCTTATTTAAAACAATTATCAAAAATTATGCCTGCGTATTGTAATAAAGGGCGTACAAAATAAAGATAGCATCGAAAAAGTGCATATCTGCTCATAGAATACCTGAAGGCGCTTAAGAGGTGTATTCGCTTTTTTGCTTTATTAGTGAAAGATAGTATGTGTTCAGACCATGTCATCTTTTTAGTTAATATTAAACCAAGGTGTTTGTGAGAATAAACCGACTTTAAATTGGTGCCATTTAGAATAATAGGGGGCAATAAAATTTGTATTTGTTTTATTAAAAATAGCATGGATACACATATTTGTGGATTAAGGATATAGTTGTTGGAAAGAGGGGTGTATTCTGGCAGGGAGGGGTAGATTCTGGGAGTGTCGCATAATATCATAGTTGTTGAAAAGGGGGGTATATTCTGGGAGGGGGGGTAGATTCTGGGAGGGTCGCATATAGTTGTTGAAAGGGGGGTATATTCTGGGAAGGAGGGGTAGATTCTGGGAGGGTCGTATATAGCTGTTGGAAAGAGGGGTATATTCCGGGAGGGAGGGGTAGATTCTGGGAGGGTTGCATATAGTTGTTGAAAAGGGGGCTAAAAAATCTGAGATGGAGGGTTAGATTCTGTGGCGCCCACAATCTACCCGGGTATAATCTGGGAGGGGGGTATATTTTCAGACTTTACACCAGGCCTTGGAGTTTGGGAACTCCTCTTCTAGTTCAATTTCCAACGATCTGCCCTAATTAATGCTGGACAGATGAATCACATGAAATGAAGAACCTTATAAAAGAGCTCCCATTACCAAAACTGCGGTGTGGGTGATTTTATGGTTTGAAAAGAAAATGTCACAGACAAGTTGGGCAACTCAAGTAGGCCTACACAAGGATATCAGTTCCGAACTACTGCCCCCTCTCCGCGCCCCCCCCCCCCTAATGTGCTTGAAATCTATTTCACAGTTCCAAGCAAAACATGCTCATCTGTGATTGAGTAGGACCTATACAGGCACTTAAATAGGTGAATACCCAGGGTGGATCCAAGGTGTGTGGGGAAGGGGGAGGGGGGAGGGTAATGAACCCAACAAACATAATCATTTGTTTATTTTTGGGCCATTATCGTAGACGTTGTTTTCTGATTACCTAGAACAGTAAGTACCCAAAATTTGATTCGTTAGCTCAAGGTTATTACAATGTTGGTTTAGTATTTTAAACAGTCGTCCAACATTAAAAAAAAAAAAAAATTGTTTGTTTGGAGGGATGGCGATAAACACAGTTGGGGAAGGGGGTTTCAGGCGGCATTAATTTGATGTTGTTCTAAATAGTTTGGTGCGGTATGTCAGAAATATGCCTAAAATTAAAAGTTCTTGCCAAAATTGATTTTATTGTTTTTTTGACTTTCTCAGGGGTCAAATAAGCTAGAAATATTGGGGTTCAATTTTTCCCGCCCCTCAACCTCGTTTTATGACACATTCAAAATGGCCACCATCGAAATCACATATTTGGCCATAACTTTGGCTCTAGCATAGCTAGAGTCACGATTTTGATGTCTATACCTATGTTTTGAGGTATGAGGAATCCAATAGTGCCCATAAAAAATGTGGATGTCTCTTGGGTATTTTGAAATTAGCCATAAAACACATTTTTGATACGTTTTCGGTAATTTTTTTCTCGTGAATTCGAAAAAACTAAAATTCAAACAATTAATTTTGTTTAGTGTGTATTATTGTAAGCAGTACATTGTTGATGGTTTCTGAATGATGGGCGTTCCGTTAATGGACACCCCAAATAGCTCACCAAAGTGACGTAAAGCGAGTGTAGAAACTGAACAATTTCAATAACGATTGATGCATTTCCTTCATTTAAACATTTTACAACAGTCAGGAGGATAATTAAATTTGACTGTAATGTATATTTTATTAAACGCATTTGATCATTTTAAAAAGTGGGTGGGATGGGTCGATGTTATTCGAAATAAAATATAATTAGCTCACATTGTGCGCAACTTGTGCGTTTCAGTATTGTTTCATATGTGCTAAATTAATAATCAGAATTAATCTTGGTGGGCAATTGTGGTCCATCCCATCCATAAAATTATTTGATTTTTCGATCTTGTTTTTTTTAAATTGATAAATGATGCACAATAACAAATAAAAGGGGGACTTTTAATACATCACAACCTATGAGAGATATCGGCGTATAGATTCCAGCCATAATTAGAGGGGACGGGGCCATTATCATAGCTGGCATTTAAGAGGTTAACAGCAAATATTCAATGGTTTGGTTCATTTTCTTATGCAAAAGAAGCAAGCAATTCACAACCACAAAGATGGTCCGCTAGGTATCAGTAAATCAGTTCCAATCTAAATTACATATTGAGTGTGAAAGAAAGCACAGCAAAGAGGAAATGTGGTATGTTTTTCAATTGGACAACATAATCAAAGTGAAAACATAATAAATGTTGAACCAACCCACATGTTAACAGATAAACTTTAATATGTTTGAATATTGTATGCTCAGTAGTAGATAGATATGTTAAGCTTTAAAAAAGTGATAATGCAATTAGATCACCTGCGAGAAGTCATTCTAGAAAAGCAGAAGTCAAGATTGCTGAAAAACTGATGATCACTTTTATTATGTACCATGTATGTACATTGTCATCCCAACCAACAAGTTGTTTGAACTGGTTCCCGTTGAGTTTTCTGTAGATTGATGCAAGTGAAACATATCAAACCATGAGAGTAACTCACGAAGTCAAGTTTATAAGGTGTTCCAATAATCGACCTAGATCTAGGACATCATTATTGACCACTTATCATGTGTGATTGATAACACAAGTGATGCTTCATCATGACAAGAGAGTGATACAAACACCACATCCGACCAATCATTCGGTGGTGTCAGCACTAGGTACTATGCTTAATGATGTTACTTTCTGAGCTACTTACAATCATGGGAGCATACTGTCTGTTAATTGTTTCATATGATAAGTTGAGCTTGTACTAGTTTCTCCAGGACAGGTGAATCCATTTTTTTCTGCACAGGCTACTCTAACAGGAGAGGCATTTCACAACATGTATGAATTGAACCAAATAATATAATATATTCTGGTCAAATAATGACAAATTCTGAATCTAATACTAATTCATTAACTGGGTAATGGGTGATTCGAAGCATAAGTAGATTAGATTATGTACTGCAACAGAGTAGTCCAAAAGTAATATTTTTGTAATGCCACAGTTATACACAACTGAATATGTTTGGGTATGTACATTCACCGTCGGTGGAAGCTTTTACTTTGTTTTACTTTGTTTTAATTTTGTACAGTAAGTTTGCCGTAGATTGTGGCATATTTCTAATATGTTTTTTGAAAGCTTTGTACATAGGCATATCGCAGATGATGAAATATCTGTATTATTTTTGCTGGATATCATATCTATCTATTGAGCACACATAAAAAGGGCATTCAAGTGTACCTCTTGAAATTTGATCAGTTTCTGTGATGATGAAGCATCTTCTGTGATATATCTTAACACTGTTAACTGGTCTTTTGACCTAACGTTAGCTTCACACGTAAACAGATTATATCCACATATTATTTCTTTTAAATATCTTGTAATCTTACGTGCTTCTCTCTTCAACATACTATTTTTTACAATATGAAGGAGTATATGGCAGCGCGTACCCTGACGCAAAATTAACGTCAACACACTAGTTTCAACCTGAACTCGACTCGACAAGGGTATTTCTCTGAAAGACCTCTGTGAGAGCAACGTGGTTCAAACCCAGGATGTGTGCACGAAGGACATGACAGTCAGATAATCTATCGATGCGGCGCCTCCCCTCTCTAAATTTGTACATCGCAAGCCTTCGAAGAAATAATTGTGTATGTCAAGTGTACTAATCCTCTGGCCTAACGACAATTCCAGCTTTACGGTGACAACTCTTCTTGTCTCAAGACATAGACGAGGAGATGTTACCACCTACCTGCCCTGCCGCTACACATTATGCCCACTACATGTCAATGAGGGACAAGACCTGCTTTATCAGATGGCCAAACCATTTGAACAAAATATGTGGGTAGTGAAATATAGCATCTTCAGTCCTGTCAGATGTCTTCGTTTACCTGCACCAAGGGTTATTATTGAGCTCACCAAAATTTGATGCAGGTATAATAAATATGGTCTGCATTGCAGACGACTCCTGTACAAATGCAGCAGTGGGTATATGACAATCAAACCAGGTTTTGTTGAATGTGTCATTGTTAACGACATTCGGCCATTTTAAAATTTAAAAAATGGCAATATGGTAATATATAAATCCAAATCACTAGATTTGTACCTAAACCTCATTGTCTTTTCGATGAACCAAGCCATTGAATGTTTGCTGTAATCTGCTTAAATGTCACCTGTGGTAATTACCCCGTCCCTTTCTATTCTATTACGCAATAACAGAGTGTGTAGGTATACGCGATACAGAGTCTGTAATGATTGCGCGGCAGGGCGTCTTTGTTAGTTTACAGATTTATATAATATTGCTAATACGCGCTTTACATCTCATTTGAATAATGCCTTGACGCGGGGATTTAACTGTCAGTATTTTAATTAATTGTTTCATGAAATTGTTGATCTCGGAGTAGGCCCTGAATATCAATTGTGACCGGAATTTACATGGGCTGTGTTTAATTAAAATCCCCCCTTTATTTTTTTCTTGTGCATCATTTAAAAATTAAATAAAAAAAACTGAAAATCCAATAATTTTGCTGGTGGGATGGAGCCCAGTCACGCGCAATGATCATGACGATTGATTCTGATCATTTGTTTGACAGCACATGAAACATTGCTGAAACGCACAATTTGTATTATTTTGTATTATTTTTTATATTTCGATCGGACCTTCACCCCCTTTATCCAATGTACCAAACATCGTTATTGAAGTTGTTCGGTATCACTTTTACGACTTCTAGGTTGAATATTTACGGTCCTTCAACGAAGAATCTACCATTCAGAAACCATCAGCAATGTGCTGTTTATAATAATACAGACTAAATAAAGCTTCCAAAATAATTGTTCGAAAATTTGTGTTTTTTTATATTCGCGACCAAAAAATAACCGAAAACGCATGAAAAATGTGTTTCATCTTTAATGTTAAATATGTGATTTCGATGGCGGCCATTTTGAATGTGCCATAAAACGAGGTTGAGGGGCGGGAAAAATTGAACCCCAATATTTTTGGCTTTTTTTGACCCCTAAGAAAGCCATAAAAACAATAAATCAATTTCGGCAACAGAAATGGCCAAACTGACATACCGCAATTGGGTTTCAATTGGTGGTATAAAAGCCAGAGTGTTGGTAGGGAACGATGCTTGTGTTCTCTGATTTTGCCATACAGATGAAGGGAGGGGCTATAACATAGGCCTACAGGCGGTGAGGATGAATCGGTCAGTAAGGTAGAATGTGGTCGAGGGGGGATCAGCATCTTTCAACGGCAAACACGCTTTGGTATATAGAAAACACGCACTGTGAGGAGTATATAGTATTGTGATGTATTACTGAATAAATGGCTCAAATAGAGGCGAAAAATAATTTGGCGCAAAGAACGGCCGAAATAAATAACCTGTCAGCACAAATACATTCATGATAGTATCCAAACATTAATAGATATTATCGCGGCTATTGCCGGTGATCGCCACCATAATTAAGTATACTTACCTGGCACAGGGCATACTGCGATGACGTAGGCTGTTCCTCCAGCATGAGGCCTTTACATTGCACTTCAGTTTGGCTGACCATTTTTTAGTATTATACACTGCTGCACGGAACACATGTTAGACAGAACATCATTTTTTAGTTTCGCCATGTTTTGACCATTCATCTGATTGTAATAAATACACGTTGCTGGATTTATAATAATATAAGCCATGGGGTTTTTGCAAAACATTATGTGTGATTATGTGTGAAAACTACCAAAGTATGTACCTTTAAGGCATTTTCACGATAGCAAGAGATTGCATTTTGAGATGTTGCACCATTTCACTAAGTACTGGCAGTAATGCCCCCCCCCCCCAGTAAATGCAGTACTGGGCCAAAATGTATGACGTCATAAATTATTAGGCGGTCGTAACGTACTGAAATGGTTAATTGTCAACTAAACTTTGTGGCTGTTATTGTAACGATTCCAAATTTTTGTGGGCCAATCACGTACAAGATCAAGCTGTCTACTAGTATGGCAGCATTGTACGTGTATGAACACAATACAATATGGCTAATAGTGGTGGTTTAAGGTAATGTTTATGTATTACTAGATGTCAGACCGGACCAGAAGCCAAGTGAGAACAGTGATTACAAGCATGCAACAACTGGACGATCAAGAGGTACGGTTTCGCTTGATCATTTAACATTCATTATAATTATCTATCTATACGGGTAGGTAGCTTCACATTACTAATAGTGCAGTTGTTAAACTCCCATAATGAAACCATTGTGCATTTTATGATTAAAGCATGAAACTTCCACCATTATTAGTACATATCCTGGGGTTTATTTTTCTTTTAATTGTCAAGGATGAGATATCAATACAGGCGTGGGTAATTAAAGGAAAAAAACTATATCGGCTAAAACTAAATATTTTTATGACAATGAGATTTTTTTTCAATCCGTTATGACGTCTACTAATCCGTTATAACGGTCTACTAATCCGTTATAACGGTCTACTATCCCGTTATAACGGTCTAGTATTTCACTATAACTGTCTACTATGCCGTTATAACGGTCTAGTCTTTCGTTACAACGGTTTACTATTCCCTTATAACGGTATAGTATTTCGTTATAACGGTCTACTATCCCGTTATAACGGTCTAGTAGCTCGTTATGACGGTCTAGTATCACGCTATAACGGTCTACTAATCCGTTATAACGGTTCACTAATGCATTAAGGAGGTCTACCATTTCGTTATAACGGCCAAGTCTTCCCTGATAACGGCCTAATATTCCTTTATAACGGTCTAGTGTCTCGTTATAACGGTCTACCATTTCGTTATAACGGTCTACTATTTCGTTATAACGGTCTACTTTTACGTTATAACGGTCTAGTATCTTGTTATAACGGTCTACTTATCCGTTATTACTGTCTACTATCCCGTTATAACGGTCTAGTATTTTGTTTTGACGGTCTAGTATCACACTATAACGGCCTACAAATCCGTATAGTTACGGCTTACTAATCCGTTATAACGGTCTACTATTCCGCTATGACGGTCTAGTATTTCGCTAAAGCGGTTTATTATTCCGTGATAACGGTCTAGTATTTCGTTATAGCGGTCTACCATCCCGGTATAGCGGTCTAGTATTTCGTAATGACGGCCAAATCTTCCGTTATAACAGTTTACTATTCCGTTATAACGGTTTAGTATCTCGGTATAACGATCTACTATCCCGTTATAACGGTCTAGTATTTCGTTATGACGGTCTAGTATCACGTTATAGCGGTCTAATAATCCATTATAACGGTCTACGCATCCGTTATAACGGTCTACTAGTCCGTTATAACGGTCCACTAATCCGTTCTAGAGGTCTACTATTTCGCTATAACGGTCAAGTTTTCCGTTATAACGGTCTACTATCAGTTATAACGGTCTAGTATTTCGTTATAATGGTCTACTATCTCATTATAGCGGCCTTGTATTCTGTTATGCCGGTTAAATCTTCAGTTATAACGGTCTACTATTCCGTTATAACGATCTAGTATCTCGTTATAGCGGTTTAGTATTTCGTTATAGCGGTCTACTAATCCATTATAACGGTCTACGCATCCGTTATAACGGTCTCCTAATCCGTTATAACTGTCTACTATCCCGTTACAACGGCCTACTAATCCGTTATAACGGTCTACTAATCCGTTAAAAGGGTCTCGTATTTCGTTACAACGGTCTCGTATTTTGTTATAACCTTCTGGTATTTCGTTATAACGGTCTAGTAGTTCGGTATAGCAGTCTACTAATCCGTTATAGCAATCTACTAATTCGTTATAACGGTGTAGTATTTTGTTATAACGGTCTACTAATCCGTTATAACTGATTAATGGACCGCTATAGCGGAATAATAGACCGTTATAAATGCTCAAGGATAAGAGCATCCACCCAGATAACAGGACAGACATGGATAATTCAAAGAGAAAAATCTATATCAGCCAAAACAAGGTTATCTCCGTTATAACGGTCTAGATTTCGTTATAACATTCTACCAATTTTTTTATGATGTCTACTATCCCGTTATAGCGGGTTATTATTTCGTGAATATGGTCTTGTAGGTCGTTATAACGGTCTAGTATTAGTTATGACCTTGATAACGGTCTAGTATTTCGTTATAACGGTCGCCTATTTCGTTATAACGGTTTATAGCAAAATAGTAGACCGTTATGGCGGAATAGTAGACCGTTATATCGTATTAGTAGACCGTTATAGCGAAATACTAGACCGTTATAACGAAATGCTAGACCGTTATAACGGGATAGTAGACAGTTATAACGAATTAGTAGACCGTTTTAATGGGTAAGTAGACCGTTATAACGAAATACTAGACCGTTATAATAAAATAATGTGCCGTTATCACGAAATACTAGACCGTAGACTGTTATAATGGATTAGTATGTCTTTATAACAAAGTACTAGACCGTTATAACAAAATACTAGACCATTATAACGTGACAGTAGATCGTTATAACGGATTAGTAAACCGTTATAACGAAATAATATATCGCTATAACGGAATAGAAGATGTGCAAATTAGTTAATATTATATATCCTATTTGATGGCTATGAAAGGTTTAGTCTAGTAATAATGCAATTGTTGCCGACAAGTGGAGAAAAAGCTCCATGTCCTAATAGAAAATAATGCAGTCTATTCAGTATGAATTGAATGTACAGAACGATGTAATAATCGGTTGTATATATATCATGTACCCTGATGACATCGCAAGACTCTGACACAGTGACCTCCATTTTAAATGTAATGGTTCCAATACGACCACAAGTTTACGCCTGCTGAAAATTGCATTTAAAATATTCGTCTCAATTTCATGGCATCCGCCTTTTTTGGTAGGCAGCGCGTGTGTCGTTTTTACACAGCTGGCTGTGTAAACAAAATGGCGGTCAGTGTGACTGGGCCTCGCGCAGTAAATGAGTTAGGCGGCCCAGTCATACCGGGTATATATCATGGTGACAGGGTCTTAATTTAACGGGAAAATTTGGCAGTCATGACATCGATATTTTGCCGAGCTTTCTGAAAAATCGATGTAGCCTAGAAAGTAATTCTAGTATTCGGTATGTTTAAAAAATCACCTGCACATCTCGATATCGTGGAGAATTTGATGGTAAAATTTGACTAATTTCTTACAAAGTTTGAGTTTTTGCAGCCACAATAAATTATGAAGTTGATTTGTGGCGGCCATTTTAAATTTCAGTGAAATCTTGAACAAATTGCCTGTACATCTCCATATCGTGGGGAATAATTTCTTATTAGGGTTTTGAGTTTTTGCACTTACAAAAAATTTTGAATTCTGGGAGATATTTTGGTAGCATGATTAATAACTCACTTGCACATCCCAAGTTGTTGAGAATGTGATTTAAAATTTCAAAAAAATGACCGCTACTTTTTCAGTTATCCCACAAAAATTAAGTACCGCCTGATGCCTCACGCTTGATAGATCACGGCACAACTAAAATCCCCCTTCCCCTACAGACGTGGAATAAAAACCGGCTCACGACTTCTATTAGGATATTAGGGTCACGCTAAGAATATATATATAATTCAACGTTCTAATCGAACAGTTATAATCAGTATTAAAGGCCGTCATTTTCTCTAAATTTATGTGGTCTTCTAACAACGTCCAGCTACCTGGAACATTAGACTAGAGAGACTAGATAAAGATGATGGCATTAACGCCATACCCATGGCTCGCATGGCTTACACTATGCATCTATGCCTATAGATAATGATGTGGTCCCGAAAAAGAAGACACTGCTTTGTTGACCAAACCTTTTGAAGGAGACATGATTGCTATATGGATGCTAGTATAACCAATAGGCCTAAAACCAATTACATTACGGGAAATTACGATAATAAAACTGAGCTGTCTTTAAATTATCATATATGGCTCACCTGCATAAAGTTAGGTTGATGTAGATAGATGTGATTCTAGAAAAATTGTATACATGTGCAACCACCAGACTGGAGTTCATGCTCCTTTAAGTGAAGACACGTTTGAAAAAGAAATTGGAACAGCTCTGAAGAAGACATGTGATCATGGTAGCAGTTTTCGCCAGTTTGACCTTGAAATGACCTTGACATGACCTTCAAATGCTTTCGGATGGTACTCCAGTAAAACACAATCCCACCCTATGTCAAACTTCATAAACCTAATTATTTATCAATACTCAGCTATCGGAGCCCAAGCTAATCTTTAACAATGCTGCGTAATTGAAATTTGGCACGCTCAACTCAATATCGAGGAAAGAGCGTAATAAGTGGAAGATAGCCTCCTTCCCAAGGTTGATACTGCCCTTAATGTCCTAAGATGTCTGTGGAAAATACATAGGACGAAGAATATGTCAAGACCAGTTCTTTGTAATAAGTGACTCCACAACCACAGTGTGGAAATTGATAAAAAAGTGGACATTTTAACTATTTTCTGCCATTTTGACCTTTAAATGACCTTGGTGTGACCTTGACATGACCTTGGTGTTATGTTTATGATTCAGAACAGTCTCGTCGAGTATTTGACACACGTTTGGGACACAGAAACAAATCATAGACATTGTAATATGCAATTTCCACTACTTTTTGGCTTTGCCAGTGAATATTTCGACCTTTCGAGGTCAATGACCTCTAGAGGTCACCAGAGGTCAAATCCAGTTTACCTCCACATCTAAAAATGTCCCTTAGGATATGTTCTACAAGTGGTAGAAATTTCATGCTTTAATCATAAAATGCACAATAGGTTATCTTATCTGCTAAACTATAAGTTTGTGTCGACGCTTGGGGTTCAAGACCGCTAATAGGAAAAGTTTTTGAACGGCTTTGCACATTGGCCTCCACCAGCGGGGACCCGATAGTGAATTCCAAGTACCCACGTTCCCAGAGCTTTAACTTCCGAAGTTCCCACATTCCAATTTCCCAAGTTCCATTAGCAGCATTACACAAATTAATTGAACATAAAAAATAGATATTGACGATACCTGATGAATAGGTGCGTGATTAGAGATATGTGCTGTTGTTTTAAACATTACGTAATAGTTATCATCAGGCTAGGTGAAGCACGTTTTTGTGTTGTGTGTGTGGGTAGGGGAGGGGGGGGGGGGGGCGTGGTCACATGGTGGTATTCGCACGGGGGTGATATGGCAAAGTGTACATGTAATGAGACGGGCAGCTGAATTTTGCACTCGCTGGAATTTGGCTATTTCATCTTTTGGCAGCCCATAGTAGTAGTAGGACAGGAAAAAATGGTCCACGAGCATAGGGTGGATTAACTTTTCTAACCTTCATTTTTAAAACCCTTACGGCTGTATTCGCAAAAGAGGTTTTATCAAACCCGATCTTAGCGTTTAGACGAGTGGAACTAAACAGACGTTTGAATAATTTACAAACCGTATTCACAAAATCAGTTTTGCTTCAGTTTAACAAAACTTCTTGAAGCGGCAGGTTTTACAGTTTGATCTCAGACCGCCGGGGCTCGAATTTTGAATCCTGTGTCTGAAGGGCAGTGTCATCTCATTCATCTCACCATGCTTACATTGTATGAGGTTATCATGGCCCATTTTAACCTATATGTGCACAAAACTGGCCTAAAACCGCATTCATTTCATTTCATTTTATTTCATTCATTCATTCATTCAATTATTCATTCATTCATTCATTCATTCATGCATTCATTCATGCATTCATTCATTCATTCATTCATTCAGTCATTTATTCATTTAGTCATTCATTCATTCATTCATTCATTCATTCATTCATTCATTATTCATTCATTCATTCATTCATTCATTCATTCATTCATTCATTCATTCATTCATTCATTCATTCATTTATCATTCATTCATTCATTCATTCATTCATTCATTCATTCATTCATTCATTCATTCATTCATTCATTCATTCATTCATTTAGTCATTCATTCATTCATTCATTCATTCATTCATTCATTCATTCATTCATTCATTTATTCATTCTTTTTGTTGATCCGATTAGTAGTAATTGATGAGTCTTCAAATACAGCCCACGTATGGTATACTCCACCCACGCTCGCATGCAATTGAGATGGTGTTTGTGCTTATAGCGACCGGGCATGCTGGGAGTTCAGCCAGAAGTTTCATGCTGTCAGGAAAATATAAAAGCTTATGAAACGCAGCCGGGATAGATGCTCAGAACTGTGAATTTAAATCGTTTAATGCCCCGTTTTTGCAGTCAAAATACATAATACACAAAAATATGACCAAAACCTAACCTAAACCATCCTCATAGTCCCGTTTTTTTCGAAGAATAATGACTTTATTCCCCACTCCACTGAGACATCATAGCCGTTCTCAGATGACACACTTGAACATGCATGCTCCGCACACGCGATCAAGTCACCCTCTCATTGGTCAAGTTATGTTTGTTTGTTTGTTGAGTTAGCGAGCCCTATAACCGGTCTGCCCGGGCCTTCCGACAAGTGTCAATTGCTTTGAAACCTAGCCACGAGACCAAGAGCTACAAACAATCAGATCACTAAGTAACAAGCTAGACAACCACACTGTGAGTAGGCCTAGCTAAGAATTCACCCCTCGGTCCGCACGAGGCTTGCCAGTGTACTGTCACGCTGGGGTTAGAGTAGGCATACCCCGACCTCGGCCTCCATGTTAATTTCCGAGGAGGAAGCCAGAGGGAGCTGAACTTCACTATTGCTGTGAATAGGTCAAAAACGCCCCTGATATTGTGGTATCACCACCCTAAACTGTCAGTGCGCTGTCTGTGATCATTTTCGAGGTTTGTTTTGTAGGTCTACTGTCTGGCACTCCCAGGAGTGTTAAAAATATCGCGGGAAATCCCGTCATTATTGTTGTTTTCGTTACTTTTCAGTTATTGTTTTCATTTATTTTAACCTAGTGCTGAACGATTCTGCTAGTTTAGGTATGAAGATAGGCATTTTTAAATTGTTCTGCCCAAATACTATGAACTATATCGCATATAAAGCTCGACTTTCAAAATGAACAAATGTATGCCCTATCACTGACACGCAGGTCGGATGCCTCACCAAATTTAAAATAGCATGTTTTCGGTGTTGGCTCATTTTTTTGAACACAAATGTTTCACTGAACCAATTATATTTTTATGTGGCTTAGAATATTGGGTTCAACCCCTTTGGATTGGCTACGACCACCGGTTTCAGACAAAAAAATTATACAATTTTTGCTGATCCTTGTCAGCACATGCTGTCACAATTTACAGTAGCCATTTGTATCCTCGTTTACGACCACTTATAACAAATTATGTAGGCGATTTGACTTTGTAGAATACACAAATAAGTGAACTAAGAGGGTGCTCTGTATTCAAATTTTTTTGGCCCACGGGGGAATTTTGGAATCGCTCGAGATGCATCTAGTGTAGCCGTGAAACCTGTTTCAGCCACTGGGGCTACATCCAGTGCACTTTTCCTACTTTCACATTAGCAGGGGTGAATGAATTTCGCTGATTTACATGTCAATTTTTAATGAATTTTCCACACAATAAGCTGAGACGCAGCTGCAGGCCGTGGCCCAGTTGATTCGCCCCACTGACTTCGGCTACCGCTACTAGCTTGATTCGCCCCACTGACTTCGGCTACCGCTACTAGCTAGACCTATCCTATAGTCTAGGTCCTATAATATGCCAATTTAGTGTGTATGACTAGGCCTATAAGCTAGACCTATACATACGCCGGTAGGCTTCAATACATTTTTGGGTAGGCCTATACAAATGCAAGAGGTCTTGCAGACCCCCCCCCCCCCCCCTCACACACACACACCCAGGATGCAGACAGTTTACAGAACAGTCAATTGCCATTCTATGCATATTTTCGGAGCCCACATCTAGGCCAGCCTGTAACGCTAGGCCTAGTCAGTCTTTAGGCCTAGCTACTCTCTGAACAATCGTATTAGCCCACTGGTAGGCTTAATCACTGATAGCCTGTAGCCTAAATCATGCATATTATAGGCCTGCATAATTACGAGGGTGCACATGGGTCCTGGAAATTATGGATTATTCCCAGCTCACTTTTTACCCAGCTATTCGCTTTTTATAAGGGAAAAATGATATAAATATAGATAAAAATAGATATAAATTTTTAGGTTCAGTTTTTACACTATTTATAAGCTGAAATCCTCGATGTGCGGACCCTAAGAACAGGCGATTCGCCGTTCGTTTTTTAACCCATGTGCACCCTCAATTATATAGATGTTACTAGTGGCTGTGTTTGGAGGCTATACTTGCTACTGTTACAAGAATATCGCCCTCCACTACGCATAGGCCTAACACTTTGTGAACCTTTGTGGAGGGTAGAATTTGCTGATTAAAGTGTAGTCTAGGCCTACACTACACTGGTACAGAAAATATAAGGTCTCACACCACCCCATCCGCACGTTAGCGTATTGAAAAAAAAAATTGTAAAAAATATAATCAAAAAAGAGGCCAACGAATATATGATCTAGGCCTGAATTGCGGTGATCCGTGATCTGAAGAGAAGGGGGCGCCACAGGGGTTTGCCCTGCATTTTTTAAGGGAGGCTTATAAGTTTGGCAAAACATAGGGTGCCCTTCTCCCCTTGGATCCACCACTGCTAACCTCTACCCATGCAAACACCAATTTTGTCTATCAATATTACAAAAAATATGTGAAAAACCAACAGAAAGCATAGGGCCTGGACCTATTTGTTAAATTGATCGCTCAAAATGGTGCATTTATTAATATAGGGGACTATTAAAAACATTTTGCGAAAAAACGAATATTCTACCTGGATCGGGCGAAAAAACTGTCACTTTCAAGATCACTATATGGGAGCCTATGACAAAAGGATCACAATAGCCGTCTGTTGTGGGGGGTTATTAAATATGTCTGAAGTTGCGGAATAAGTTCTCCGAAAATTTGTTTGTACCCGAAAAAATTTAAAAACAAATCCTGTTGACTTACAATTTAGGTCTGGATGTGACTCCAACCTAGGAAACATTCACTGATTTTTAAGCAGGAGGTCAACCTTGCTATTGACTATAAGTATTTTAAAATTAGATTGATTGAACAGGAATAAACAAAATGTTTCAATTTTATTTCACACTCATTATCAATACAAATATATTATACATTTTTCAAGTAGGCCTATCTGGAATAATTTCTCATCTGTCCCAGCAATATTTTTTTCTGTGACAAATAAATTTGGTCAGCAACAAATTATTGCAATATATTGCTAATTTAAAAAAAAAATAGACAGTAATATCCCTTGCTAATTATCAAGCATATTATTTCTAGAATGTGAGAGTAGAAAACTTCAGACTTAATTTACATTTCTAGAATTCTTAACATTACTTTTCATCCACATTTGTTACCCTATTTTTCAGTTCTAATATTCCTCTCATTATATTATTACATTTGTTGAAAGATATTGCATGTAGTGTATGCCCTATACACAATTAAGGAATGGAAAACACACACTGAACTGCACAAAAAACTTAAATACTAATATATAATGATAATATTAAGCAGGCCTACATGTACAATGTGTATTGTAATTGTTGTTTTTATATGCAATCAGAGCATTCACCATTAATAAATACACTACACCAGATGAATTATAACTCATTTGTAGAGGCTATCATACATGGCGGCCATTTTAAATTTCGGTAAAACCTTGAAAAATCACATGCACATCTCCATATCGCGGGGAATGGGATAGTAAAAATTAAGTAATATACGACCTAAGTTTATTAATTTTTGCGATCTCAAAAAAATTGAAATTGATCCGTGGCGGCTATTTTGAATTTCGGTAAAACCTTGAAAAAATCAACTGCACATCTCCATATTGTGGGGAGTGTGATTGTAAAATTTGAATAATTTCAGACGTTCAGTTTTAAAGTTTTTGCGCCCACAAAAAATTTTGGAGTTGACTTCTGGCGGCCATGTTGAATTTGGGTAGCATTTTTCAAAAATCACTTGCACATCCACATGTTGCTGGGAATGTGTTTTTAAGTTTCAGCGACCACCAAAAAATTCAAGTTGAACCGTGGCGGGCATTTTGAATTTCAGTGAAACCTTAAAAAAGTCACCTGCACATCTCCATATGGTGGGGAATGTGATAGTAAAATTCGAATAATTTCAGACGTTAAGTTTTAAAAGTTTTTGCGCTCACAAAAAATTTTAGAGTTGACTTCTGGTGGCGATATTGAATTCTGGTAGCATCTTAAAAAATCACTTGCACATCCCCATGTTGCTAAGAATGTCATGTTAAAATAAAAAAAAAAATTAACTGGTAGGTTTTGAGTTTTTGTGCCAACAAGAAAACCTGACGCCGGACAGAATCCTGTCGCAACTAAAATCCCTCTTCCCCTACGGGCAGGGGATAAAAAAAATGGCATTAATCATCATTCTATGAATTAAGCTAAATTAGCAGGGATTAGTTAAATATCTATTTTTGATCAATATTTAATAAATATTATGGATATATGATTTGAAGCTGGAATTTACATAAATGCATAGGACAATGGTTGAATCACAATTTTAACCTTTATATATACCGGTAACTAAGGAGTAGTAATTTTTTATATTGTCATAACTTGATTACATGTGTGCTCATTCTCACTCACTTCGTTTATCACTTTATGCCATTAATTTATATAGGTTGTATCAATCAACTACCTTTTGTTATTATCTAAACATACCTTTTCTTATCAGCTGAATACATGCATACATATTTTCAATAGAAATTTTAATACCTAATATCTGAATATGATGTACTTTTTCATGTATGATGTGTATTAACCTATTAAAGGGCTAATTTTTAATTGGTACCCCTTAGCAAAGATGTTAAAAGTGGCATAGATTTAACATGTTTACAGATCAATACATGATATCCAATTACTACTCAACATTGTCATTTACAACTGTTTCCATAAGAAAATGACAGATGAAATAACATCACTATATAGGAATGCATGACACAATGTAGACAGTTTGAGGAAGCATTACATTTTTACTTCCACCATAATTCTCATAAATAATCGCAATTCAAATATTCCTAACTTTCACATGCCTTTCAATTTAGTGTAAGATATCACATTTTGAGTCAGAATTGCCTAATTATATCACTGCAAATTGTCTAAACATTATTTGACACTCCAAATTACCATGGGGTCCCTCAAAACCAAGTTAATTGGCTGAAAAGATTAAAAAATCATTGTTTGACAATTCATTATTAAATTGATCATTACATGTACATTCATTGCCTGGAGGCCTACTACCAAATTTGTATATGATCATACCAAGCAAAATAATTCATGAACATTAACCTAAGCTTCTACTTGTAGTTTCAATTTTAATACATACATGTACATCCTCATTATGATTGTGATGTAATATACTACTACAATTGATTAAAAGAATATTACCGGTATTCAAAATATACAAGATGTGGGTCAAACATGTGAAATGTGAAAAATATGTGCTATTTATTATCTCATTTGAAAATGTGCATTGCGACAGATTCTACTACAAAACACTGGTTGATATGCCAATTAAAAATTTCATTGTGGTGAAGTGTAAGGTGAGAGAGATAACAGGTTGAATATGACTGTTGTAGCAATCGTGTGATGCACATGTTTTTTTCCAATGAGCAGTTCACCATGGTCACTTCTTTCCATTGAACTTGTTGCATGAAGAAACATCATGTCTGCAAATATATATATTTCATTGTTTAAATATAGAAGTATTTTTTCTTTCATTTGAAATGATAGCAACAAATTTTAGTCAATATGTTGTACCTGTCTTTCCCACACTGAAATTTTTGGGAGTTATTATTCAATGTTATGCCTAAAAGATGAAAACATAGAAATAATAAGATAATTTACCAACTGTTATTCAACTTTTCATCCACTTTAAAGGAAATTAATCATATATAGCTAATTTGATGCACACTCATTTCATTTCCAATAACTGCTCTAACCTGCTATTAAATAAAAAAGAATAAAATCAACTGAAGTGCTGATTAGCAGTGGAAGTGTTAATCGATTTTACTTACCATAATGTTAAGCATGTTAATATAACTGTGAAACCTCATACAACAATGTAGCACAGACCAGATTTTCTGCCTTTATCTCACTGCCTAGTTTACATCTGAAATAGGAACAAAAACTATCATTGAATTGAATTTGTCTAAAAATAAATGCAGTAAAACACCCCCAAATGTTACTCATTTTTCATTAACATTAAATTTTCTATAATTATAATTACTGAGAAAAATAACAGTTCTGAACTTCATAATGTTGGAAGCACAATTTTGAATACATTTAGAAAATTGACAATTTATATGTCAGTGCAAGGGTTGAATTATTTGAGATTATCACAATGTACATAATATGCACAATTTCTAAGTTAGTGCAAGTGGTGAATTACTTCAGATCTAATCTAGTTAATAGTTATCATTTACTTTGTAATATACAATTCTCAGTATCAAATGAGAGGAAATTAGTTATACAGAATACAGATTTATACACCTGTGCACTTTTTTAATTAGAATCTAGGCAAATAAATAATAAAAAGTTAAGCAAAAATATTAATATTAATGGGGCACAATGTGAATTTAGTTGGCCTTGTTCCTTTTGTGTCTGATATACTGAGTTTGAGATTCCTCTCAATGAAATTTTGGTTGTCAATAAATGATTTTCGAGAGATTTTCAGAAAATTCCTTTTGAAAATGAGGTTCAGTACCCCTTTACCACCTAGTATATGGATCCACTACTGATAATCATATATGGGTAGCATGAGCCACTGTCTTAGCTAGGATTTGACAACTGCCTTTTTTTCCAATTACATATTGCATATTATGTAAAGGAAGAAAATGCACCTAACTGGCTACAGGTGCATTTTCTTTCTTTACAGTGTAGTTTGGACAATTTTCCTGTCTTGATACCCATTCAAAAAATGGGTCGCTGGCTAACACAGTGGTATCAGCATAATAATAGATTTTACTTGCATTACATAATTTATGACACATGCAAATATCGATTATGTGTGTAAAGTTGTGTAAAATGTGTGTAAAGTTTTGTAATGAAGTAATGATTCCTCCATTATAAAAATTAAAATATAATCCATGAAATATTTTAACACATTTGTTTGACATTTATTTGAGGTAAATGCTATTGCATGAAGGTAGAAAAAAAAATCGGTGGTGAAATGGTCAACTTAACATTACTGTAGATCTCGTAATTTTTGCGTGTTCAGATTTTCGCTAATTTGTGATTTTACACGAAGTCTAGAATTCGCAAATTATTTATTTCGATGATAGGTAGAGCTATTATAATATTTATTAATTTCGCGGGACTCCTATATTCGTGAATTTGTCCTCCTCTTGAAATTCGCGAAAATTAAAACCTTGCAAAAATTGCCAGATCTACAGTATTATAAACTGGGATGGGGCTATTCTTATTCTGTTGGTTTAAACATCTCTATTTTTTTATTGGAACAATAAAAAAAATGTAATACAAGGCTCCTATCAAGGAGGCAATATTCTCAATTCCATTTAGTGGCACAGCTAGCTTAACAGGCGGCAGGCAGACACAGGCAGGCTATCACCGCCACAGATCTTAATAAGCCTAATAAGCGGTTGGTGGGTGGAGGTGGTAGTGACACAGTTCAAATAGGTAGTATTAAACTGTTAAAGGACAAAAGTATTGCAATTATAAAGTTTAGCTGATGAAATAAAGCAGTTTAAGGAACTGGATCAGACTAAAATCATTAAAAAATCGGTGATTTTATTTTGGCTTATTAATATGACCATATAATGTAAACATGTCCATAGACTAGAACTGCAAAAAGTTTTTTATTTTTTGTGCTGCGCATTTACCAGTTAGACTAGATATATGGAGACGTAATTCCCGTATTTCTCATTTTTGACATGGCTGTCCAAAATAAGAAATCAGAAATTTCGTCTCTTTATCTAGCCTAACTGGTAAATTCGCAGCACAAAAATTTTTAAAAAATTGCCTTTCTAGTCTGTGGACTGACATGTTTACATCATATGGCGATCATGTTAATATAAAGTCAAACTAGAAGCACTGATTTTTTAAAGATTTTAGCCTGAGCCAGTCATTTTAAACTTATTCTGTTAGGTGCATTGATTGCCCAAATGTACACATATATATATAAGGATCCATGAAAAAACAGTTTAGCAGGTCAACTTTTAAATTTATGTAGGTGTATTTTCCACTCTTTTAAGATTTCTGTCACAATTGAAAAACATAATCAAAGCTGATTTATCAAGTAGTTCAAGTACAATTTATATTCAGGGATATGTAGACCTCTAACTATATCATGTAGATGCAATATGCCATATCATATATTCTGTAGGCCTAATATTAGACCTAGCTAGGCTATTTCACACATTTTAAATTTAATTACATTAAATAGTGGTTTGGCTGGAGAAGTATATAACTTGGCCACACCTGTTCTAATGCCTGGTAAATTATACAGACCCGACCTTGAAGCCTAAAATATTCACGAATTACAAGACCATAGATTTTGGATCACATTCAGTATCTAGACGAGAGTCCTTGCAGTCATTGAATTCAATTCTATCCTGACAGTCCAACCGAGCTTTTCGGTATTTACTCTGTCAATACTCATGAAATTTGGGCCATGTAGGCATCTATCCTGAAAATTTTGTTAAAAATATTTTAAAAGACAGACCATTTGACATGTAGACTTTGTAGACTAGTTAGCAAATTTATTAAAGGGACTGGCCCAGGCTAAAATCATCAAAAAAATCGGTGATTTTATTTCGGGTTCTTAATATGACCATATGATGTAAACATGTACATAGACTAGAACTGCAAATTTTTATAATTTTTGTGCTGCGCATTCATCAGTTAGACTAGATATAGAGACGAAATTCCCGCATTTCCTATTTTTGACATGGTTGTCAATAATTACAAATCAGGAATTTCGTCTCTATATCTAGCCTAACTGGTGAATGCGCAGCACAAAAATTATAAAAATTTGCAGTTCTAGTCTATGTACATGTTTACATCATATGGTCATATTAAGAACCCGAAATAAAATCACCGATTTTTTGATGATTTTAGCGTGGGCCAGTCCCTTTAATTATGAGGCCCCTCTATAAAGTTAAAAAAAAACATTTTTAAACTTCATTCCGGTTTACTCTCCAAATTGTATTACTGTTATGTACCTGTATGTCAAATGGTCTGACTTTTGAAATACTCTGTCTATGGGAAGTTCGCAAAATTTTCAGGGATGTTGCCAAATGGTCCAACTTACAAATAGTCTGTGTGTACAACAAAATTCCACAAAACTTCCAGCGATGTTGTCATTGTTGAGGGAAGATGAAAAAATGACCCCAAAAAATTTCACTCTCAAATTTCGAATAGCGCCTTTATCTACTCCCACAGACTGTAGACGGTAGGTCTCGACACTTAACCGTTGCCGTTTCCCCGGGGCAACCGACTTTATGTGGGCAAGTAAAAAAATTCAGACAGTGGCCCCCTGGGCAATAGCTTCAATTTTCACCATTTTAAATTTGAACGACTGTCACAACAGACATTAGCATGTCAATGGCAAGTCGGGCAAGTGATAAACTTGGGGGGCAAGTATCCCAAAAATGTTCTTGCCTTCGGGCAGTTAGTGTCAAATGGTCAAACTTTTGAAATATACAATATTTTGTTATAAAATTTTCAGGATCGATGCCAAATGACTAGAAAATAATAGGCCTAGACCAGGCTAGGGTTTACTATTTTTCATGAAATTCGCTTGAGAATTTAACCTTTAAATATTGAATGACTGGATACTGAAAAGCTAACTTTCATTTTGGACCATCCTCCACCGTCGGACAGACTATAGAATAAGCTAGCACTTGACCAGCAGGACAGCAGTATTAGCACTGAGTAGCAGGTTGGCCGAATCTAATCACTGACACTGACTGACTGAAAGAGTATCAGAATCTGGGTAGGCCTAGGACTAGGAGACTGTCACTGTCAGTGAGTGGGAATGACTCTCACTGTCTCAGTCTCACAGTCACTGTCTCAGACAGATCTACGAGGGGGTGGGGGGGGGGGGAGATGGGTAGCGGTTGCAACCCCCCCTCTTGCTGGCCCATGATGTGCCTGTGAGCATCTACAAATTCGAAATTTTCTGGGGGAGGGCCCCCAGACCACCCGCAACCCCTCCTTTCATTTAAACCTGGATCCGCGCCCGGTAGTCCAGTGGTAGGCATACTCTTGACTTAAGTCTGTCAGTGTCAGTGATTCAGATTGTGATGCGACTGAGTCACTGATGACACTGACAGTGTCACTGTGACTGGTGACTGTGTCAGTGCTGACTGATGCCAGTGTCACTGTCAGTGATGGTGATTGGTGCTGTCAGCGTCAGTGACAGAGTCACTGACTGTCAGTGTCAGTGTCAGTGATGTGATGATTATTATACTCGCCGTCAAATCAACCAGGATCGCATGATTTTTTTAGGCGATTTCCCCGTCAATTGTGAACCGATTTTCTTCAAATTTTACAAAGGCCATTTTCTATTCAAATTCTAACCGCCCTGAAAACTTCGTAAACTTATATAGCGTATTTCAAAAGTTAGACCATTTGACATGTAATGAATTTAAATTATAACGTTCCTCTTTAAACCCATTAAAATAATTTTAGAATTTTATTACACATGTGGCAAATGGTCTAGCTTTTGAAATATTAAATATTATTTTGCGAATTTTTTTACCCCTGTTAGGATTTTAATAGAAAATGGCCTCTGCAAAATTTCAAAGAAATCGATTCAAAATCTTTGGAGAAATCGCCGAAAATCATGCGATCCTGGTTGATCATTTTTAATTTGACGGCGAGTAGGGCCTATAGGCCTAGTATTACCCGAGGCTGAGTCTGCCTGAGAGTGGCAATTATTATTAGGCACTCTAACTTGTGTTGTGAGGGTAGGCCCATCGTGACATGAGGCATGCAGTGGCGGATCCAGAATGTGCAAGAGGAGGGGGCGTAAAGCCACATCTTGGCTGAAAAACTTAAAAAAGGGGTGTTAATGTTAGCTTCACTTCATTAAAAAAAATGCAGGAAAATTCAATATATTCACCAATAACGGGGGGGGGGGGTGCGTACGCCGGGTACGCCCTATGCTGGATCCGCCACTGGCATGACCATGTCATGATGATGACATTAAGATTAGGCCTCGAATTAAATGAGCTGACATGATAGCTGAGCCCGAGGGGCCTGAGCGATAATCGAAGTGATTACATTTACAGTGACAGTCTGGCCGACGCCGGCGACGGTGGAAGCAGGCCTGGTTAGATCTAATTAGACTACTTTAAAAGTTATTAATGAAATCAAATAATACATACCAATCCATAGTTAAACCTTGTTGTTTGATCTGTTGATGGTCTTCTTACATTTCTTAAAACATGATTCCAAAACCAAATTGTCAAAATATTTTCACGTGACAAATCTTGGAGTTGGACTTGGACTCAGTGAGTGGTCTTGGAAGACTTGGGGTGACCTTATTTTTTTAAATACCCTACCTTGCAAACTTAAATTCATTAGTAATCTTAAACTTGGTAAATGTCCCTAATATTTGTTTTTATGCATCTTACAGGTTGAATTGTAATTTTGGTAGTCTTTTTTAAAAATGGAAATTTGACCGATGAGAAGAAAAATTAATCGCGTGTGCGGAGCATGCATTTCCAAGTGTGTCAGCTGGGAACGGCTGTGATGTCTCAGTCAAGTAGGGAATAAAGTAATTATTCTTGGAAAAAAGCGGGACTATGAGGGTGGTATAGGTTGGGTATAGGTCATATTTTAGTGTAATGAATATTTTGACTGCAAAAATATGTCTATTAAACGCTTTAAATTCACATATGTGAACATCGATCCGGGTTCGGTGAAAATTCGTTTCATAAGCTGTTTCTTTTTTAAAACTCTGGGTCTCAGATCCGGTTCAATCTCCGGTCACTGAGTGTCCCCATCTATATCTCAATTGCAGGCGAGCGTGACTCCACCCTAATTTAAATAAGAATAACAAGAATGACGGAATGGCTGGTCTCGTCTTGTGATTGATTAAGTTACTCTGCCATTGGGCGGGCCTAATATACGATACTGGATACTCCAAGACAGTTGTTTCGTGTAATGAAAGATATTTTGACTGGAGGAAATGACGATGCAAGTAATACTATGTGTGATTACTAGGATGGCAAAATATGAACATGCACGAATATACATGTAGTAGTAAAATGCCTTCTGTTAATAATAGGCATTAAGCCGGATTATTATATAATGACAGTACTATTTACACCAAATGTTTTTACCTCTCAGTACCGTGTTTTATTTTTTTATCATTTATTATTCAATTCAAATAAATACTTAGCAATGAACAAAAGAAAATGCATTTATAATAAATAATCAGACTGTGTATTTTTTATCCCATTCCCTTCCACATCGTATAATTGCGCTCATTATCATTATAATGCTCATTCCACTTCGTGTTAAACCAGGGCCTAAGCTAGTCTACTCCCTGAGCAGATTTAACTTTCGGTCGACAAACTGCCCGGTTTAAACCAGTGTTTGCCTAGACTCCTTTTGTGCATAAGGTTTAACGCTGAACTCAGTAATTTGGTTAACCCAGTCTTGAACTTCCTTTGTGAATACGGCCGTTATTGTGTCTAGAAAACATATTTTGATGTTAACAGCTAGAAATTTGGTCCCATGTGTTTTTTTTGACCGCTTATATGGGGGTACCTCCAAACCTGTCGAAAATTAGGGCTAAGGGTTACGCAAACGTATGTCGTTGCTGTTCTAGTTTATCATTTTACATTATGCAATATAAACGTATAATATTAAAGTTAATGAAATGTCCGGTGAAATGGTGTATTGCATGGTGCAGAGTGATCTCTACAAATACGTTGAAACATTTTTTTCATTAAAAAATAATAAAAATAAACAAAACAACCAGTCAACATGGCCACTTGATAAAACATAATTATTGGCCATATAATATATTTGATTTTCTGAACACAGATGTGTATATACTTAAACAGGGTGGTTTTTAGATTTGTACACGGCATATATATTTTTAAATGAAAGAATATTGCAGCTTTTTTGAAAATGTGTGTATTTAGCCAAACATTGAACTTTGCTCAACATTTGAGTGTAGATTTTTTTACCGCTTGTTTTTATATAATTTGGGTGTGTTGAATTGGAATCTGTCGGATAACATTTTATCTTTAGTGTCCTTCGCCTTCAAATAAGCAAAATAAAAATGGCCGCCAGAACTACATCTTTCTATATGTATGTTGTACATTAACGCACAAGTTTGATTTCTGCATTATTTGCAGCAGATAAATATTCCTTTCATGTTTTTAGATAAAAATGAATTTTGTTCAACTTTCAAATTCAGTATGTTTACTGCTAACACTCAACAAAATAAAAGCGTGTTCTATGCATCTGAGCTATAATATAACAACAATACTTGTTTATTGGGAATCTAACAAATAGACTAGGTGAAACGAGAGATTAGGCTACAACAAATTTTGAAACACTGTTTAAGCACATTATATTCTGAAATGCTTTGATGTGCTTAGTATTTGGGATGACGTAATTTTTTAAAAATAAAATATGTAAAATGACGTCCATCTTGGATAATACGATAGAATATTAGAGGATAAATAAACATCAGAAATGTGTTTCGGCCACCAAGTTATACAAAAACTTAAGTTTAACAACCTCGAGCCACAAATACAAGAAAATATTAAATTTACATTTTGATAGCCATTTTGCTTTTTGTTCATATGAAGGTGAATGTTTCGGCCATATTTTTAAATTATTATTCGTCAGTATTTTTTATTTCTGGTCCACTTAGCTACTTCAATTAAATCATAATATAGTCAACATGTTTAGCGGCATACTTATAGTAAAAGTGAACGACGTAAATCTTGTATTTAAAGGTCAAATAAAAGTCACTTTTTTCCAGGACATTAGAAACAAAATATATGATAAAAATCTTGCAGAACCATAAATTGTGTTTTCATGTGCTATAAACTATAGAAAATACGAGGGTTTCTTTACATTTTGGCAGACGTTTTGTGTTTTGCTAATTTGTAGGTGAATGTCACAAAATATAGAATGTCATCCGACAGATTCGAATTCATCACACACAAATAATATGTAAAAAAAACAAGTGGATAAAACATTATACACAAAACTTTCGAGAAAAACATCATGTTCCAGATTTCAGCCTATGCTAAATGCACATATTTTCGTGAAAAGCCCAAATATTCTTCCATTAAACAAAATATATGACATTGATAAACATAAATAACACTGATTTTTAATTATGCACACATCTGGCTTTAGAAAATAATTACTGTTTATTAAGGCGTTTCCTTTTACCATGTTGCATCGTTGGTTTTGTTGTTCATTCTGATTATTTAATAATAAAACATCATGCTTGAGCGTATGTGAAAAGATGACGACTGATTCTGCTGTAATGTGTGATACATAATGAGAACGAGAATTTAATTTTCAGTTGCTATGGTATATCGCAAGTGCAAATTTCTTTGGGTAATCAGAACATCAACGACAGACGTTAGCGTAGGCATACCCGTTAATTTTAGACAGGTTCGGTGGTAACCTTGATATAAGCGGTCAAAAACACCCATGGGGCTACATTTTCAGCTTTTAACATCAAAATATTATGTTTTCTGGACACCATAAGGGTTTAAAAAATTACGAAAGTATGTTAGTCCACCCTATAATGTGGACCATTTTCTCCTGCCATACTATAGTGTCCCAGTAGTCATCGCTAGTAAAGTCGTGATAAGACTAGGGACTGCACAAGTGGCCATGTTGCGTCAAATGTGAGGCAGTGCTTATCTGACGGATATTTCGGAGCCAGAAAAACATGTCTGACACACTTTAACTATGTGCTTGCCTCCTGTTGTCAAACGCTACAACTATCTTTATGGCAGCAGAAGTTGAATTTATCTTGGAATCCCCAATTTGAATAGGCTGAGCTAGGTATTGCGTCTTTTTATGATGTTCTAATGTCAATGATACATACCTCGATCTTAAAGTGAGCAGTAACATTGTAAACCTTGAAAGTTACAATTGGTAATGTGCATTGCGTAAATAAAATCGGGCCCAACACTGATCCCTGAGGCACTCCCATGTTTCAAATGTACCCGCTCTGAGGTGGTGCCTTTAATACTGATAGAATGATAGCGGTCTTCAAGATAAGATTGTCTGTGTTTACGTAGCGTGTTTTTCGAGGTGTCCGTTTTGCAACCCTCATCGGTAAGAAGTACATGTAGTCTGATATACTGTGCCCTATGCCTACATATTTATTTTATGAAAAACACAAACTGTTAATTTAAATGGTATTAATTGCTTATAGTTGGTATTAATAAAGCATGTGTGTCTATGTATACCTGTATGTATATATTGATCAAAATGATTGACAATTATCTGATGTGATTAAATAGACACAGGTGAAATTTGGGGTACTGAATTCACTAATAACACAACTACGAGATGAAAGCGGGAATGTTATACCAGACAATTATTACAGGTAAGCTAATAGCCCTAAAACATTAAAATGTTAAATTTAACACATGCACACACTTTCACGTTTACGGCCTTGTTCTCAATAGACCTTAGGTTCATACGCTCCTATATTAATGAAGTCCTCAGTTCAGGAGGTTCTATATTCATAAGGTCCCATGTTCAGAAGGTATTGTTATTAAAACGAAATTGAAAGATTCAATGAATTATCATTCTAACAACATATCATCCGAAAAATCAGGTAATTCCAAGGCTCAACACCACCCCCACAAAATGAGCTATACGGAGATAGAGCAATAAAGGTTGAGAAAAACATGACCGGACAGTTGATTATAGGCTAAGTGGGGGTGTAAGTTTCACTTGAAGAAATCGAAGATGCACATGTCACCATCTTATATTGGATATTTGGATTAGAGGGACAAGTAAAAACAATGAATTAACAAAATTATATATTTCGTTAAAAAATTAATTTGTGTTGAATCCGCAATTAAACGCATTATATATAGTTATGTACCCATTGGTATTTATGATACATTTTTACGAGGTATATTTCTGCTAGAAGGTACATTTTTTGCAATATTAAGTTCATTTCATTTCATAAATAAGCTTTTGAAATTTAGGAATATTATACATTTATTGGTAAAAGTCACACGCTGGTATAAAACACTGCCTCAGCATCTCGTCATTTTGCTCCACTAAAATTGTCGCAAGACGTAGATTGATGTTTATTACATTGCAGCTGCCATTTTCTGTATCTATGTACCAGAGGTGAACTGATTCAAGTCAATATGTTCCGATATAAACGCACTGACATGGATCACTTTACCTTTGAAGAAAAATATGTATTTTAAAAGTGAAAACATTTTTGATGTTTATTAGGTCTCTAGATTTTTAACGAATGGCTTAGATATTCTAGTATATTATTTCCTTTGTAATTAACTTTTACATAATAATAAATAATATAATATTCAAATGACATAATACAATTTTGGACTTTTAAGGCATATATTTCACCTATGACAGTTATTTTGACGAATGACACTTTTTCTGCACATCACCTACAATGTACATACAACAAATACATATTGCCGTAAGCCTGATAAACACAACCAGATTTTGACATTGACTATTCCCAATTTATATTACTCATCAACCTAATGACATTGCATGACATTGCGGCTCTTGAAGGACGTTCTGCAGAAAGGATATTCTGAATATAGGGCTTTATGTCTGAATATATGACCTTCTGAACACAGTTCCTCATGAGCATATTATTCGGCCAAACTTTGAAATGCAAAATTAGATTAAACTTTTCAACTTTCAACAAGGTATTTTAAACACATACATGAGATAAGAGTTGGTTTACTTCCACAATCACGAATACAGAGGTACGCGGTAGCTATAGTCACTAACAATATTAGCTTGAGAATCTAATTGAAATGTAATTTTTATTACAGCTGTGCTGAGGTGAAATGCCCCGCCGCCACCGGAAATGGTGTTTCAGGACCAATAGCACCAAGGGTTCTAGTGGTCCCAGTGGCGCAAACAGGTGTAACTTGTGCCATCAAGTAAGTATGTCCTATGGTAGAACATAATTACCATGGGAGAGGCTTCCTGTTTGTTCGCCGCCGCCTCATTCATACCTTCTCACCCTGCTATCTACAAAACCGCATTCTTTTACCCTTTGTTCAACACACTGATATATAGACAATTGGAAGCATAACCTGGTCGTGAATTTATCTATTATTCAATCAATGAACTTCCCTCCTAAAAGTCGTTGCGACATACTCCTGCCAACCAAAAAAAAACATTTAAACATTTCCCGATAATCGATGTTATTACAGTCTTTAGAAAACTCGATATAATTTTTTATTATTCCATACATGTACGTTATATATGCACAAAATTATTTTTGTTAATAATATCGCCTTGATGTGATTTACAGTGGCTTGAACGAGGACCTGCCAGAACTGGATATATTAGCCTACAATAACGGCAAAATAGAGATAGAATTATCAACCAAGGTCGACTGTGCAAACGATGCCTGCCTGGATGACAGTGCCCTTCTGTTCAGTAGCGCTTACACTGGCGGAACGGTTGGGAAAATTTCAGCAGACAGCCAAGCCAAAGCGAGATGTACAGCGGCCACTGGATTTTATGTGGCAAGAATATTGTGTAATTGATTATTAAGAGGTTTGAAAGAGTATAATGTCATTCGCTGTATAATATTTTTTATTTTTATTTTTTTGGTTTTGAAGTAATATATTTTTTTCATCCCCAAATGTAGGGCCCTTATATTAAGCATCTTAATTATAGTTATAATAACGAGGGAAACGTCATAATAATTATGAGGATACATACACGCAAATGTTCTAAAAGACTGGCAAACATGAAGGTATAGATATGAACACATTTCAAATGTGCATTTTCCCTTTTGAAACATTTCGTCAGATGATCATTATTAGTCGTACAATATTCTAAACATGGTAACAAACTAAATGTGCACTATACTGTAGTAGATATGCTGTTCATGTATTGACATCATATCTAACACAACACGAGAACACTAAAAGCGTACATTTGCACGGTGCTGCGGGCGAAACGCGGTTTGATTTTTATTATTATTATTTCATTTAATTATAACCAGATTACACAGCTGTAGCAATGCATGGACTAGTGTATCCCGTTTTCCGCGATGGTGGTATGTTTTCGTTAATTTGTATATCTACGCGTGTTGTTTTGTCGGGTTGTTTGTGTGTTTCCTGAGTGTATATAATGATGTATATGGATCCACATGATTGTGTGTTATTATCGGAAGGTGTACATCTCTCCGGTTATTATCACCAGCAAAAACCAAACATTTGTATAACATTTATACAATGTTGAATCAACGTCGAAGACGCCGCCGATGTTATGTGAATGGTATGCAAATGTTTTGTGTTTACTGGGACGTTTGTCCTGGTGTAGTGATCATCACCACCGCCTGTCACGCCAAAGCTCTGGAGTTCTTTCATAGCTCTCAACAGTTAAGCTGCAAATTAGCAATGTCTATCTCCGCTCACTTGTAAAGATTCAATATTGCCGCGTAGCAGCAAGATCTTCTGGCCCAGTTTAGCCTGTATGAGCACAGCATTTTGCCATAGCCACATTCTCCGATTCTCACCAACAAACACCCCCGATATATTGTAAAGTAGCTTCTCGTGCATACTCAGAAGTAAGGTAGTGTGGTCATTTACAGTTGTGAATACAGCCAACACTGCCTTACTAATTAATGTTACTGTCATTATTACCATTATTACCGCTCAACGAGATGTGCAACTTGTAATGTATGTAATCGGGTGCATGCGCTCGTCTGATGCGTTCGCCTACCCATCCAGTCTCTATGACGACTGTCCGACATTAAATCAGCATTAGCATTGCAAAATTACCACTAATATGGCTACGATGTAACCACAGCTGCTGATATGAGCTGGGCTGATATCACAAAACCTATTAACAGTGCAGCTGATACATACTCGCATGCCCGTTGGATTCCAAATTTCTAGAAATATTTAATCCAGTGTAAAGCTAATAAGTTGTGTCTTCACTGGGATCTTGTGACATTCACCCGATGGTGGTTCAATGCCGGCCACCGTCTCCAACGTTGTCCCAACATTGGGCCTTCAAGCCCACGGGTTTAACACTCACATCACTATAAGTTAAGTAATTTAAATTTTCACCCACTAGAAGTTGTGTCTCGCTACCACGACCCACAACTTCAAGTGGGTGAAAATTACTCATATTTGTTTTTCTTAGACCAAACATTTGCAAACCTTGATGCTTAAAAGCTCAGTCCGTGCCCGATAACTGTGATTTGATTGACTAATAAAATGTATTAAAAACGACTACAGTCATGCTGTAGCGGTTTAAAGGAAAAAGCCAGTGGACTGTCACGTTAGATTGATATCAATTAACAAATGTGTCCGTTGCAAACAATGCTCCACATGATTAAACCTTTGGCGTGACAGGCGGTGGTGCTGATCACTACATCAGGACAAACGTCCCAGTAAACACAAAACATTTGCATACCATTTATATAACATCGGCCTAACGTCTTCGACGTTGGTCCAACATTGTATAAATGTTATACAAATGTTTGGTCTTTGCTGGTGATAATAACCGGGGAAATGTACACCTTCCGGTGATAACACACAATCATGTGGATCCATATACATCATTATATACACTCAGGAAACACAACCAGCCCGACAAAACAACACGCGTAGATATACAAATTAACGAAAACATACCACCAAAGTGAGTGTAGCTGTGATTGCATAAAGGGGTATTAAAGAAGTTACACAAATCTTCTAATCCGGGACTGTTTCGAAAGTGGGTATTAGAATGGTCAATCTTTCCTGACTTTCAGCATGTGGGTAGGTGGGAGCAGTCCCATCAAAATTTTCTTTTTTGGGAACGCCTTTAAAACCTCTTTACTCGTGTGTTTTCTTACTTGTATCACCAGTTAATAAAATGCATCAATTTGTGTTGTGTTGCTGTTTTTTTCCCAACCTCAACCATATTACTGCTAAATTGTTTGTGAGTATTTATCATTTATTAAAAGCTGGAATTGCTAAATCAATTTCCAGCCTCAAATGAATGAAAAATAGCATTATTCATGAAAAATAGACATCTCCAATATTGAATTATTGGATAAAATGACCATCTACTAGAAAATATTTTTATCGAATTTATTGATACTTCTATCATGATTGAAGCCGTATATATATTGTTCAAACAACACAATGGATACCATCTAGAGCTCTGATGTTGACTAACATGACAATAGTCTCTCTGTGTTTAAATTAACTGCAGATTATACAAGATCATTAAATCTGTGACTGGATAAATATCGTGACTTATAAGTCCGGGTAATTTTCAATCGCCTATCGTCGAGAAGCAGCTTCATGTGATAAGTATTTACGTGGATTATAACGTATTCTAGTACACCGAGGGATTCTGATTGTTCAATGTGTTATGTCAGAAATAGATACATGAAGACTTGGATTCTGAAACAAAACAAAACATACATGTAAAGTAAGCAGAACTGAACAATCTACTACAGACGCTTGCGCGATACGACACGATCCAATTTTAGTCTTATGAGGGATTATATAATTTTAGGCAACAGCACTGTCCGCACCTTGTAATATTTATTATTAAATATTTTGATTTAATATGATTACATAAATGCAATGAATGACCTTTATTTTACAATATAGCAATATCACAACTCAAATAATCTATCATAAATGTGTTTTTTGAAAGAAATATTATGTAAATTTAGCCAATTTTAGCCAAAAAGCCTTGTCCCACATTTTAAATCACACATAAACAGGCGATTTATTCTAGACTTCCTGTATTATATATTATATTAGTTTCTGATATAATGTTAGTGCAAAACAATATCTATAAGATTATATACACGTTTTTTTTAAAATAATTTTATTATTTTACCACTTTTTATGCAATTTATGTCTGTCCCACGTTGCAGTGACTCTCCGTAGCGCTTATAGTTTTCAGGTAATTTCTATACTTTTTCTGGCCAAAATATCACTTGTCTGGTGCAAAACAGTTGCGCGAGACCTTCATGCAGTGAATCGTGAAAAAAAGTATAATAAATGTGTTTTTGTTTAGAAATAATGTAAGGTTTGTGCAAGTCATTGGGCGAGTAGTTTAATTCAACGTCTCTCCATAACGCGATTTTTCACACATAAATACTGCAATTAAACTTTTAAGCATCCTACAACCTCCGAGCCTACTACAACCTCATTTGAAAAAAACAAAAATAATCATAGTATAGCATAATACTTAGATGCTATGCACGATTTAGTAAAAAAACCGTCTCTCCATAACACGTATTTCTGTCTCTCTATAACAAAAAGTAAAACGTTATGGAGAGAAAGAAAAAGTAGTCACAAATTACCCTTTTACTGATTTAAAAATAGCTATAAACCTTTATGAATTTGGTATTTTAACCAACAAGTGACACTTGATGAAATGGTAATTTTTCTTTTTGTCTTTTAAATTGTGTTCGCATCGATATTCAGTATTTGTTTATTGTCACTCCATAACAGAAATAATTGTCGTTATGGAGAAACAATGTTCGTTATTATTACTCTCCATAACGACAATAATTGTAACGGAGAGTAATTCTTATTTCATGAATTAAGGGTTATTGTCATAAAGTGATTCTTTCTAAATTAAGTGATGAACATTATAATAGCCATGTTCAACTACTTGTTAAATATAGTATATTTTTGTAGAAGGGTCACTGAGAAATTTAAGTTTGAAGCCGTAACATAAATTGGTCTCTCCATAACGGTAAATTAGTCTCTCCATAACGGTAAGAAAAATTCAAATTGATAAAAATAAGCATTTAAAATTGAAATTAAGCTCTGCTGACAACGCCATGTCAAAAAACAAAGCTAAGTTGACATGTGTTTAATTTTTTGACAATATTCAGACAATCTCATATATCAAGGAAAATATCATCACTGGTGCCTAAAATTATAGAATCCCTCATATAGATAAAACACGCTTTTGGCACAATACATTTTCTAAAGTATAAAGCTTCTATATGAAAATTGCATAGAAGACATTAATTTTATTTTACCAATTAGCTCTTGGACTTCTTTGTCACCTTTCGCCATGGGATCAAGTGTAATACTTTTTGTCAACAGAATTTAGCAAAAACATAATGCCTTTTAGAGATAATTTTGACATCAAGGTCCAGTGTCTTAGGCATTTTGTAAAAGTATGATGTTTTGTACATTTTCCAAATACAAAAAAACGGACGCGCCATGCGAGGATCATGCGAATGTGATGCGTTTGCAAAACGGCAGTAAAGAATAGCAAGTCAAAATACACTGCAAGCGAGTATCAGTCGCAACGCACGCGAAATTCGTGTTGTGGTAATCTCGAACGGCCACAAATTCGGACAGGGAATTTTGGATGGTTATTTTAATAAAATATTTTCAAATTTTACAAAAACCTATTCTCCTCGTCTGTGACAAATATATTTAATATTGATAATACATATTTATAATTTTACATATATAATTATAAATATTTGTATAATTTATTTATATAATTATATTCGGCTATCAAAGTAAGAGAAATCTCAAAAATTATGTCCATTGTATATTGGGCAAACCCGGCTATATGATCACGTAGGCCACTACTGCATCACAGATCTTTAAATTCTATTTTTTTTTGTAGGTTTTAAACTTGGATTGTACAAACATCCAAGAAGGCCGCATTCTGATTCAGAAAAGTATCATTTCCTGACATTCTAATGTCATAGAATCAAATAATTTGGTATTATAATACCATATCCAGATATATGTAATACCAGAACATTTTGTCAAGTGAAATAGCATTATATTATGTATAATGACTCACCCTGATAATAGTATATAATTATTGTATCCCGAATCTATTGCATATGGAATTTGTTGACTACTTTATAATAATTCAGCATGCAATTGGTCAAATTTTATTTAATCATATTAATTTACATGCTTTGCATTTGATTTCGTCAACAAAACGCCACCAGTCACAAAATGAACATGTCACAAGTCACCAAATGGGCCGAAAACCCTGTTATGGACCACTTATGAATATAGTTAAAAAGCACAGACAAACACGTGATAGAACAAAATATTGGCAGCCACCTTTCAATTTGTAAAATAAAAGCGTAGGTCGGCTATTGCACCCGACCATATATTGATTTATTTCATTGTCTTTAACCCTTTAAACAGTTAAAGGCGTATACTCGGGGGGGGGGGGGGGAAATGTCTCCCTGTCGCCCCCCCCCCCGAGTATACTCGGGTGCAGAGTGTGTTTTTTTTATTTTTTTTTTCTGTAAAATTAGTGTGGTCTGGTAATCATGGGGATAGCCTTGTTTTTGCTGATAAAAAGTTTTTAAACCAGGCTACTCACATTGAGTGGAGCTTGCGATGTGATCAGGGTACATGGATAACACCCCATTATAATATCTGGGGCAATGTAGAGCTGTCATTCTTAAATAATTATTTGGAACGAATTTTTTATAATACCGCCATAAAATCAATAAAATTATCATAACTTTCTCAATAATTGAGATAGAGACTAGATTTTTTCACCAAAACATATATTTTTGTTATCAAAGAAATTAACAAAACGAACCATACCTTCCTTTGACATCATCATCATGCTTAAAATGCCATAATAATACTTAGATGACAGATATCGCAGCAGTGCGGATTGCATGGTTGCACATCTAAAGCTACGACTCCACATACGCGTGATACGTAATGCGTGACGCGTGATGCGTATTTTACGACTCCACATGTACGTCAAAATGTGATGCATAAAGCGTCAAAGTTCATTTGGCTGCAGGAGCCACCCAGTGCAGATCACCATCAGTCCTTTCTAATGGATGATTGCACCACTAAAGAGTTTGAAATTGATAAAAAGTGGGTATTTTCAGTATTTTCGCGAGTTTGACCTTGAAATGACCTTGATGTGACCATGACATGACCTTGGTGTTATCCACCAGTAAAGCACAACTCTTTCTCATGTTATTTTTTGCTCATAAGCTATATACCTGCTGGTGTCTTCATACAAATCTTACATACAAAATATTCTGATCCCCTCCCCAGTGTGGCCAGGAGTTCAGCGTTAAAAGGGTTAAAGCTCAGTCATCTGCCACCAGACAATTGGGATATATTCAGTAATACTTTTGAGTGATTTCAGTAGGGGATGGTACAGCTAGGTTATCCTGTCACAGTATATATTGTCTACGTCAAAATCACACTAGATTAAAACATTATTGAAGGCTGGAGTGCACTCATAACAAATAGTTGCATCTCACTATCCTGCACAATACACATAAAACATTGGTAATAAATTAACTATAAATGTAGAATGAAATATTACAGACATTGAACAGTAAAATAAATAAACAATTTATTTAATAATAGTGATAAATAATTATATATAATGACAAATATTTATTTTGACCTTAATAGAAAAAGTTATTTTCAAAATCTATGGTGGCATCCACTCACATACATGTATTTTGCGATCATGGGGGAGACCCATCCAGCATGGATAACTGTTATAGTCTGGTACGGTATGTCATGTTGGTCATTTCTGTTGCCCAAATTGATTTTATTGTTTTATGGCTTCCTTAGGTGTAAAATAGGCAAAACATATTTCCCCCCACCTTCAACCTCGTTTTATGACACAATTGCAAAAGGGCCTCCATCGCGCTATACGAAATCACGTACTTGGACATGACATGGACTCACGATTTTGATGCATACTTATGTGTTTGGTTATGAAGAATCCATGGTTGCCCATCAGAAATGTATTTGTCTTGCTGATATATCGAAATTAAGGATGACACACATTTTTCATGCATTTTGGTCATTTGTTGCTCGCGAATATAAAAAAAAAAGTGTTATTTAGTCTGTATTATTAAAAACAGTACATTGTCAATGGTTTCTGAATAGTGGTTGTTTTGTTGATGGACCCTAAATATTACCCCAATAAGGTACCAAAGTGATAGCTTAGAAACTGAGAAACTCCAATATTGTTGTTGGATGCATTACGTTGTTGTAGGCATTACGTTGTGAATTTGTAAATGAACATTTCACAACAATCGGAGGAGCATAATTAAGACTAGTGTATCATTTGTCAAAATCGACACTTTTTGAGAATTAGATAGGAGGGGTGGAGGTTCCATTCAAAATAAAAAATATAAAGAGAACATAATACAAAATTATGAGCAAATTGTGCGTTTTAACAATTTTGCTTCATGATCAAACAATTGACTAGAATCAATCATGGCGGGTGATTGTGGTCCATCACATCTACAAAATTATTGGATTTTTCAGATTTGTTTTCTTTACAATCCTTAAATAATGCACAAGACAAAACAAAAGTTTTTTTTAATTCGCCACAGCTCATGAGAAAAATGACATATATATCCGTATAAATTCCTGTCATAAATGGGGCTAGTCTCACATTTGGTAGCACCAGAGTTGGTCAGTATACATGTTTAGCCAAGGCTGTGTTTTAGTATGCTTGTGACCAGTGTACACCGAGATCAACAATTTCATTAGAAATGTGTGGGTCACCCTATTCAAATTATGAGTTAGCATATGGATACTGACACTTATATCCCCACGTCGAAGTATTATTTAACTGAGATGCAAATCGATCATAACCAATTAACATAAATTATAAATCTATAATCTAACAAAGACGCCCCCCGGCCACGCACCGAATTTTTGGGGCACAACTTCATAAATGACAATGGCTTGGTTCATCGATTAGACCATGAGGTTTAGGTTCATTTTAGTGATTCTGCTTTATATATTAACATCTTCCAAAATGGCTGAATGTCGTTCCTATTAACACAATTAAGCCACAATAGAGCCAACATATCTGGTTTGATTGTCGTATACCCTGGCATTTTTGTATTTGTACAGGGGTGTGCAAGGCTGAGCATTTTAATACAACTATATCCTGGCCGACGGTAGTCTGATTTGCATTCATATTTGGCGGCATTAATAACAACCCTTGTGCGGGGGAACTAAGACATCTGACAAAAATGAACAGGTTTTATTTCACTTCCCATACATTTTGTTCAACTGGTGGAAAGTTTGGCCATCTGATAAATTAGGTCTTGTCTTTCATGTCATGTAGTTGGCCTTCAGAAGATATAGCTGCAGGACAGCTCAGGTAGGTGGTACCGGTAGATTTTTGGACCTGGGCCCGTATTCTCGTACAAGTTACGCTATATCGTAAGCTTCTGATTGGTCGAGATGGCCATCTCGACCAATCAGAAGCCTACGATATATCGTAACTTGTACGAGAATACGGCTCCTGAAGAGTTGCCATCGTAAAGCTGGATTATTGGCATCAGGCCAGATCAGCACGCTTGGCATGCAAATGTATATTTGCTTTCTAGACTTTCAATATACAAAGTTGTTTAGCAATGTTGCTTTCTACCTTTGTGGAATAACTTCTCGCCTAATTATGATAATTGTATCATCACTTTTTTACTGTATAACATATTTATCCACTGAGCATACATGCAAACACATTCAGGTGTATCTGTTAACATGTTGGTTGATTCAAAATATAGTGTGTTTTACTGTTCTGTTTTTATGAAACAATAAATGTAACGTTAGTATTATGAAACATCAAATGTTATATTTCTTAATTTAATGGTATGTGGTAGGCTATACTCAGGGCTTCCCACGTAAACATGTTTCATAAACACATTATTGGTTTGAGAAGCTTGAAATCATTTGGTTTCAAAGTGTTTTTAAAGTTCGTGTCCTCTCCTCAAAATTCAAACTTGCACGTTGATTCTGTTGTCCAGTGGAAACCAATTACCATGCACGTTTCCCTTTTCCTGTATCTTCCTTCACGCTCAATGTGTAATTTAGATTGGAACTAATTTCCTGATACCTAGCTAATCATCATTGTGATTGTGAGCTGCTTTTTCTTTTGCGTAAGATAATTGACCAAGCCATTGAATGCTTGCTGTGATTCTCTTAAATCCGAGCTGTGGTAATGGACCTGTCCCTCTCCAATTATGGCTGGAATCTATACGCCAATATATTTCATAGCTGTGAAGATTAATACACATCTCCCTCCTTATTTTTTCCTGTGCATCATTTATGCATTTTAAACATTCAATAATGTTGTGTATGAGATGGATCACATTTAGCTGTCATGATTGTTAATTCTAATGATTTCTTTAGCAAATATGAATCATTCCCGAAACGCATGATTTGCGCACAATTTGAGATTTTTAAAATTTTATTTTGATCAGAACCTTGACCCTCGGTCTCGAATTATAAAATGTTTTTGTAAAAGACACAATACCTTAAATAATTATCCTCTATGCTAGTTGTAATATGTTCAAATGAAGGAAATGCATCAACCATCGTTATTGAAATTGTTTCCACCATCGCTTTACGTCATTTTGGTGGAATATTTAGGGGTCCATTAACAGAACATCCATCATTCACAAATCACCAACGATGTATTCTTTATCATAATACAGACTACGCAACGCTACAACAAATATTTTTTTAAATTTTAATTTGTTTCGTATTCGCTAAATTTAAAATACATGTACCTGCGATCGGACATCCGCGTTTTTTATCGGCACCATTGGATTTGTCATACCCAAAACCATATAGTAGACATAAAAAACGTGACCATAACTATGCTGAAACCCAAATTATGGCCCAATAAATAAAAATATTTCATAAATAGTTGTGCATGCGAAAGTACATCACATAATTATAGATACATGTACTAATACGATATAGCTTTTTATGGTAACACATAGCCGTTAGAAATTATCGCAACCGTCCGACGTTTTAAAACCGCTGAAGTTGTAAAACCCTTCCCAAGTTACCCGTCCTTAGTTGCATTCGTTCGAGATTACCGCAATTATTTCACTCCAAACAGTTGGAACAGTTTTGATTTTTGAATCGAGGTCAGAGCCCTTAAATATACAGCTACAATATGCAGTGTAAGCGTTTGTTATAGGCCTAATATTTCGGCAGATAATTCTGTTCATTTTATCATGGCTACGTTATTGTGATTTGTATTAAAGGAAGCCATGTCAATCAAGCTATAAACATGTTGAAACTACACTACACGGTACACGTAACTCTCCAGTAAATAGGGAACGTTGAACCAATGTTGTTCTATTGTTGAACCATTGTCTGCGACGCTGGCCCAACAATAAAACAACATTTGTTCGATGTATCGTGTTTTCTGTGTCAATTAGATTTCTACTTACATACTGCATGACTTTGTATGCCTGATACGTTTCCTCTGCACAGCTCCTGTGTCTGAACACTCTCAGAGAGTGCACAATAATTATATGTGACAAACTCGTGGACCGTAACATCGACACGGTGGGAAGATGGCGCATCAATATTGCTGGTTCAGTGTTGGCATATTGGTCTAGCTTTAATCCGATTGTTCGGCCGTACTCCAGAGTATTTTGGAAGGTCGTTCATCAGCAGTTCATCAATATAGTTATTATTATTATCGTCACAGCTCCCATCATTATGGGATTTTTTACACGCACCAAATATTTTGGCTTTGCAAACCAGTATTAGAACCAAAAACAATTTGGGCCTTAGCTTTTTAAAAAACATTTTTGGCTCAGGTAGTTGAACTGCCTTATATATCGTACGGTATTACACATCACGAATGAAAAAATGGCCGAAGAAGACACGAAAAAAAAATAACGATGAAAAAATATTCTGGCAAAAAAAAATCGTACAGATTTTAATGGCCGCACCCTTAGTTTTGGACGAATAGTTATTGTCACAGAATGGCTATGGTTGAGTCATTAGATGATATACATGCCTACATGTAGATACACATTGACACGGCCGATATCACGCCGGTTTACACTTCTGTTACAATGTGTGTATGAACGGACTGATTCAGAACTGTGCCCAATATTGAACTATCTGGCGAAGATAATTTGCATATATCAACGGAGAATCATTGCTGATGCGGCCTATTCAGATAATAGACACAATGTTGTGTGACTGAAAGAAAGAGAAAGACCTGTTTCACAGGTGAGCCTGGTATAGGTGAATTTTTAGAGTAAACATGTATGCTGCTCCGCATAGGCAAAATACAGAAGCTGCATGCTTTATAGAACGAGCTGGGAATGCAGAAGTGTATGTTCCTATGCATCGCATCGCCGTGCTGATTTTTCTTCATATCACAAAAATAAATTTCCTTTCAGGGAAAAAATTATGCAAAAAATATTCACTAAATTATCTAAAAAAATTAGGAAATGTATTTCACTAATTCATTATTTTACAGAATGATAAAAAGGGTAAATCGCAAGAACTTGTTGTTGCTCTCAACATGTGTAATATTACTGGGCGCATACAAGTTACTGGACCTTTCTGTGATGTACACACCAAAACACGTGGATCGTTCTCTCCCATCATTACTGTTGTCTTCAATGAACACAGCAGCGGGCAGCTCATCAAATGGTTAGTATTTATTTAAAATAAAAATTAATCAATCGTGTGCTCCAAAGGGCTCAAATGTAGCTCTCGAATACAATATACCATTGGACGCCGTGTGGTTGGTTGTTAACTCTTATTTTGCCAAGTTAAAGTATTTACATTTTCACCCACTTGAAGTTGTGTCTCGCTACCGCGACCCACAACTTCAAGTGGCTGAAATTTACTCCTATTTGTTTTATTTGAACACACGTATTTGCAAATATCGCTGTTTCGAGACACATTTCATTCCCAATAACAGTGATTTGGTTGACCAATAAAACAGATTAAAAACGACAATAGTCGGGATCAGCAGGATAAGGGTTAACATATAGGCCCTATTGGCCATGTGAAATCTTGCTGAATTTAAATACCAACGGAATGACGAACAGCGATCAGAATATTTCGTCGCGTGAATGTATTTAGTAATAGTAGCATATTTGTTTAACAAAGTTAATAGGCCTGGTATAGAACTATCATGCATTATGCTTTTTCGTTCATTAGTCTTTACCAATTTTGTTGCAGTTGAGATAGGAGCGAGGACCAGAGTTCGACCAAGCGTCATCCAGGCCACGCACTGGAATGCCACGCTGAACCTGCCACCTGGTGAATACAGCAAGCAATGGGAAGACGTTCAGCTTTTTCGCAGACGTCAGGTGGAGCGAGTGTGCTTGCATCGTGGTGTAAGCAGAAGACCAGTTCGGCCGACTTTTCAAATGCTGGTAGATGTTCGCCACAAAGTGATGTTTTGTTACGTTCCAAAGGCAGCATGTACAAGCTGGAAAGCTGTGTTGTGTCAGTTGATAAAGGAGGGTGTGAGAAGAACTACAGAGGAGCTCTTGCTGGAGCGAAAGAAAGACAACTGGCCAGGTGAGGACATTCATTATTTTTTGCAAAGTTGCGGTCTTAAACACATGGATAAATTAACAGAAACGGAAATAGCAGAGGTCATGACAAATTACACAAAATTCATGGCAGTGAGACATCCGATAGAGAGACTTATCTCACTTTACAGGCAAAAGCTGTACACCACTCCAGAAAATCCCCATTCCGACTGTCATTTATGTAAATCTCTGGGAACAAGACTGTTAAAGAAGTACAGGGCCAACCCTTCTGAAGAATCACTAGTCACCGGTCGTGGTGTTACGCAGGAGGAATTCTTTCGCCATCTGATTAAGAATAATGAGTTGAATGAGCACTGGACCGAATATAGTCTATTGTGTCACCCCTGCGAAATCAATTACGACTATATTTTAAAAACGGAAACCATGGATGTAGACGCTGCGCAGGTGATAAGAAGAGTTTATAATTCCACGCTTCCATTTCTTGAATCTAATCCTACAAATGTTTCACATGTGACAAAGACGAGAGTATCTGAGGAGGTTAATCGTGATCTGTTAAAGCGGTATGATATAGACATGGACCTATTCGGTTATGAATGAGAGAAGCAGATAAAAATCTGGTTATAGTAGTTTATTAAAGAAACTGTCTACCCAGCAAAGAAAAGATGCTTACCTGATGGTGCTTCAACGTTGAATCAACATCAAATCAACACAGGATGAGGGGCACCCGACAGTGTTAATCTTAATATTGATCTTATCTGCACTTTATCTTGAAAGAGAGCTCAGATATCTTCACTCTTCAAAATATGTATGGGGATTGCCATCGGGGACCCATTATCTGATTATATCCCTTACAGAGCGGGGATGGACTTTATACTTAGCGGGGATGGACTTTATACTTAAGAATCTGACGTCTGTAGACGCCAGATTCTTAGGTATAAAGTCCATCCCGCTCTGTAAGAGTAAAACATTTATAATGGCCGTCGACCCATAAAATATAGGTATTCAAATAAAGCAGAAAGAGCTAACCAAGACATTTATGATGATTTCAAATTGAAAACAACCTTGTTCTCCATGGTTTATATAACAATAATTCAGCGCTTTAACCCTTTCACCACTGAATCCCATTTTTATGTGCTGAATGCCCTAGCATTCAGCACATAAAAACAGGCTTCAGTGGTGAAAGGGTTAAGGGTTACTTTTGTCTTATGTTTCTCTTGTGTTCATTAGAAAAGTTATATCAAGCTAAATCTTCTAACAGAAATAAAAGAACGTTGGGAGAAGATCAATCGTGTTGTTTAGTGGGCTATGAAATCAGAAATATAACCGCATAGCGGAAATTTACCAATCTATCACTTAATGTAGTAAAATATCAGTTTATGGGTTTTTTTCAAAAAAACGATATGTATTCTGAATTCGCTTGAGATAAACTTTATATTCTTAGGTGCCAATCTACAGAATAATTTACAGTGGAACACACATATAAACAACATTGCATGAAAAATCTCAAAAACTCTTAGAATAATGAGCCGCTTAAAACAATATGTACCACCATATACATTGCGTACACTATACTCCAGCTTAATATTTCCACATATTAACTTCGGAATATTATTGTGGGGATTTAATAGGGAGATAATTTTATTGACATTTATTTAGGGTTTATTTTATAAACACCCTAAATATCCTACAATACGTGGGAATTAGTTCAACTGTTGAAAGGTTTTCTAGAGCTGTACGCAACTGCAAGCGACAAATGAAAGAGAATGTGATTCCACATGTAGAGAATTCACAATACAATAGAAGCACCGAAAAACAATTTTGAAATAGGATAAACTCGCTTAAAGGACGCGAAACGCCACAAGATGTAGACAAAGTGCCACCAGAACAGTGGCAACACTACTTTTTACTTCGACACGTCACTGAGAAAAACTTTTCTAAATCTAAAAAGGTTTACACTGCTTTCGTAGACTACAAAACAGCTTTGGATACAATCCCTCGTAGATTATTACTCCACAAACTCAATAAAATCGGCGTACCACTGTCTGCAATAAATGTGATAAATTCTATGTATTCAGGCACTGAATCAGCGGTTTAATTACCGATCGGCATAACTGATACTTTCCACCAATATGTTGGTTTAAAACAAGACTGTCCATTGAGCCCACTCCTATTCAATATTTACATTCATGACCTCGAAGATTTTTTAAAGAAGGATAATCATGGTATTTCAATTGGCAACAAAAACATCAAGGCCCCTCTTTGCAGACGATGTTGTACTGATGGCGAATAGAACAGTGCTGAAGATTTACACCATCTCATCAATGGGATGGCATCATTTAGTTTGCAGTGGGGGATTAGTAGTTAATACCGATAAAACAGATATTATGATTTTTAATAAAGCTGGGATATTAATATTTGAGACTTTTACATACAATAAAATTACTGTATGAGTACATCAATGTATTGTATATAATAATGTGCCACCAATAATGTCAGGCGCAAACGGCTGATGGCACATAATATTATTAAATCACACCTATTCCATTCACCAGAGGGCGGTGCATAATTATTTTGCAATAGTATATATAGTGCAATAGCATATATAGCAAATCTGATTCCGTTTCACAAAAAAATTAAGTTTATATTGACCGAAATATTAGATATTTTATGTATATTTCTTGTTGCTTAGTCATCGACATTATAAGTATGAAAAATGATTATGTAATGATAATTATACGGTTTATATTAATATTGTAATAAAATATGAGTCAATCAATGCATATAATATAGGGCATGCTGTAGCTGTTTGTGTATATTTTATTTTATTTTTCGTGGATTTTTTCTCACTTACATTATTTATACTATATTTGCAGCAATCCGTAACACGTCATGATTTAATCTTAAACTACTTGTAGTAGTTGTAATAGTATGCCTAGTACTAATGGCGTTGGTACAATGGTTGGGAGTCGCGTCCCTGATTCTGCAGTAGAAGGTTGCACCAATAAACTCACAACCTCGTTGTGAGTTCAGACCCCATCGCTGCCATTTGACTGTACATAAGCCCGATTCTCACAAAGTGTGTGTTAATATAATAATTTATTAAGTATGTCTGGGTGTATCTGTACAACGCGTATGAACAAAATAAATAATTATTCTATAGTGATCTCATCCTGACAGCAGAGCTAGTGTGAAAACTACCAGTCAGAATGAGATATGTAAAAAATGTACAAATCAATATTCACATCAGTATAGACCTACTTGATATTAACTTGAACAACTAGGCCACCAACCGAGATATGTCTAGCCAGCATTGGCCCAATGCAGAGCCAGCGTCGCAGACGCTGAGCTAACATTAAGCCAATGCCCTATCAACGCCTCGAGTTTGCTGGATTACGTTAGAAGACATCCAACTCAATTGAACACTGAATAAAAACTCACAGTAATTTACACATCGTTATGTAGCAGATAAGTGGCGAATTAATTATATTTGAGCTTTATGTTACATCATTATATGTGTCATTGTGTGCAGTGTATAACTACTTATATAACATGCATGGATTTAATGAAATAATGGCATTAATGGAATACTATGCGAGCATTGTTAATATTTAATAGGAATATAATAAATGTGCATAATATATTAGCCGCTATCCAAGAAGTCATGGAAAGTTGATGATTGCCTCACGCTGATTGGTTCAGATACCCCCTCCCTTTCTGACTCCTCCCATATCAAGAGGCTGATCTGACCCACTCAATTAGGTCATCTGCATGTGGTTGGCAGCTTACAAACTTACGTACAATCTCGTTAAATAATATTTCACGAGAACATGTGAGATTTGTTTCAGTAGGTAGGCGCGACTCTGGGCAACTCTGTCATCAGGTGGTGTCTGTACAACATTCAGTGATTGCAATTAGCCTATGTGGTTAGTGTTAGCATATATCCGTAGTCTCCGTAGGGTGTTAACCCTCTCCTTCGATTTGTAACATGACGTATTAGGTCTACAAACTTATGTATAACTATAACAATTATGTATAATATAAATTGATATGATGTTATTTTAAAATATGCCGTCTGTTCGAAATATAATACGATCTTTATTCAATCACAGCCAGGCATTATGACATGACGTGACAGACTGTTCCTCGTTCACATACATGTATGTTGACCCAGCATTGGCCACACATTGTTTCAACACTGGGCGTAGCGCATTGCGTTTGTTGAGTGAACAAGGTGAACTTCGGTGTGAATACCAAGGCGATGAATTCGTTGTCGGCGTGTGTGCGTTGTCGGTGGTGCGATTAGTTTATTTTCATATTTGTTTTCATATTTGTAGTCAAGGCATTACCCTTCTTGTTAAAGTATAAAGAGCGACAAAATTGGACTAATTTAAAACCAATTTCTACCGTAATCATGGTAATTAACGCCTGGTCTCTCCACAGCAAACACAAAGCATTTGTATGTCATTTATACAGCATTGGCCCAACGTCTTCCTGCAAACATCGGACGTTCACCCTGTGTTGGGTTAATGTTGGGCCACTGTCTGCGATGCAGGCCCAACATTAAACCAACATCAACACCTCTGGGTACCAACACGTGAATCGGTGCAGTCACGGCTCAATTGTAATCACAGTCAGCATCCCACCCCACACTTCGTTACGTAATTAAATATGGCGATCATAGACATACAGACAGTCATACAGTATTCCAACGAGGCGTTGACTGAACGCTGAGCCAATCTAGTGTCAACGTCACCAACATTTATTTTACGTTAATCAATCTCTTTGTTTAATAGGAAATATCTAGATATATAGGCCCTATATATGTAGCGAGCAATTTGCTGCGACCGCCCTGGTAAATATCTGCTTATCACTAACTTTGTAAGATTCGCCAATTCACAAAAATGAAAATTACTCGACTAACTGTAATTATATTAGTCTCGTAACGCAATATAATCAATCGACGTTGGTTAATAAACTTTCAGTATGTTCGATTATATATTTGTGAAACTAATCCAAGCGAACTAGACGCAAAGGAATGCAATTTCATTATTACTGGTATTTCGGTAATAAGTTTCAATAAAGCAAAACGACAATAATAACGCAACATTGCGATAGCAGGGGTGATTGCTGTAAAATTAATATGAGCATATTCGAAAGTATATACAGTAAGAGTTTAAAATTGCGGTTTTACGGGTTTCTTTGAAATATTTGAAATAAAACTAACCAGCAAATTTCCCCGGGAAAACATAAAAATACAATATTACTATTTGACAAAAATATGGTTCTGGTTAACTGAATAATGAAGTCAGATAGAAGGTTTTTAATTTAGCGGTTCTGTCATTCAAACAAGCCACGCCACTTGTCATTATGGCTAAATAAACAATAGAGGTGATAAGGCCGTCACGCACCTCGCACAGGGACGGGGTGAATTACACGTCCAGCCAGCAGGATACATTGATAAAATGCTGGCTCAGTGTAGAGCCAGAGTCCTAGGTGGTGGCTCAACATTAGCTCAATATATCGAGGTGCTGTGTCTGCTGGGATACGACCAAGATGGTTTATATTCAAGCTATTGTCACTGTAAGACACCTTGACAACACGCTTTCACCACAGTCACGCGCTCACACCTATTACGTAATGCCTGAGAATGGCTTGTTCCCGTGGCGGTTTTATACAATTTAGCTGATTATGGTTCGACAACTAAAGTGAGGGGGGGGGGGGGGGGCAGGGTGCTGGAAATGCCTCATCGCCCATTAAACACGATATCTTGACCCGGCGTTGGTCTGCTGCTCAGAAAGCAGAGCACATCTCAAAAGGGTCAGTCCTAGCCCCTTACGCTGGTGGCTGGTCGCTCAAACGGCTGTTTCTTTATCAGTTAGAGAAAGTGATGCCCACGGGTAAATATTGTATTTACTTTACCAGGTAAAGCGTATAGTTTCAGTTACAGTCACCAGATGGCCATAGCGGTGTTGTGTGATTACTGTATGGGAACAAATAGTATATTTACCTCGTCAGGTAATGCAATTTTCATGATTTTTACGCATTGATCACTTCCTTCTAAAATTATTTACCTCGTCAGGTAATGCAATTTTTAGTAAAATTGACATCCATATGGTAACTTTTAGTCTGTTTTCAATGTACTGTCATAATGTTTTTAAATACGAGTATGTGATAAAATTATGCATACTTTATTTGATTATGATCTTAGTTGCATATAAGTGATCATATCAGGTACAACTTTTTTATGATCACAGTTGCACATAAGTGATCATATCAGGTACAACTTTTTTTTATCACATCCCACTAAAAATATTTACCTCTTCAGGTAATTCAATTTTACTATTTAAAGTAAACACTTTCTTGCATGAAATCGGCTCTAAGAGTACAATTGACATCTATATGGTCACTTTTAGTCTGTTTTCAATGCAATGTCAATAGGTTGTGAAATATGTGATAAAAATAAGCATACTATACTTGATTATGATCATAGTTGCACATAAGTGATCATATCAGGTACAACTTTTTTATCACTTCCCTTTAAAAATATTTACCATATCAGGTAATGCATTTTTTGCTCTTCAAAGTAACCATTAGGTCTTATGAAATTGTTTCAAAGATTGAAATTGACATCCATATGGTAACTTTTAGTCTGTTTTCAATGCAACATAATAAGGTTTTGAAATATGTGATAAAAATAAGCATACTATACTTGATATGATCACAGTGGCACATAAGTGATCATATCAGGTACAACTTTTTTTTATCACTTCCCACTAAAAATATTTACCTCATCAGGTAATGCAATTTTTACTCTTCAAAGTAACTATTTTCTTTTATGAAATTGTTTCAAAGATTTAAATTGACATCCATATGGTAACTTTCAGTCTGTTTTCAATGCACTGTCATACAGTTTTGAAATATGTGATAAAATTATGCATGCTATACTTGATTATGATCATAGATGCAAATAAGTGATGATATCAGGTACAACTTTTTTTTATAACTTCCTGCTAAAATATATTTACCTCGTCAGGTGATTCAATTTTAGTATTCGAAGTAAACACTGTCTCCTGATTTCGGCTCTAAGTGTAAAATTGACATAGAATTCTGTATAGTCTTTTTTAGTCTGTTTTCGATGCAATGTCATAAAGTTCTGAAATATATTCAATAAAAATAAGCATACTATACTCAGATACTTGATTATGATCACAGTTGCACATAAGTGATCATATCAGGTACAGCTTTTTTTAAAACTTCCTGCTAAAAAATATTTACCTCTTCAGGTAATTCAATTTTTAGTATTCGAAGTAAACACTGTCTTGTGTGAAATCGGCTCTAAGAGTAAATTGACATCTATATGGTCACTTTTATTCTCTTATCAATGCAATGTCATAAGGTTTTAAAATATGTGAAAAAATATGCATATTATACTTGATCATGATCATAGTTGCAACTAAGTGATCATATCAAATACAACTTTTTTAAATACGAGTATGTGATAAAATTATGCATACTTTATTTGATTATGATCTTAGTTGCATATAAGTGATCATATCAGGTACAACTTTTTTTGTCACTTCCCACTAAAAATATTTACCGCATCAGGTCATCATAAATTTTTACTCTTCAAAGTAAATATTTTCCAGAATGATCATAGTTGCAACTAAGTGATCATATCAGGTACAACTTTTTTATCACTTCCTGCTAAAAATATTTACCTCTTCAGGTAATGCAATTTTTACTATTGAAAGTAAACACTTTCTTGCATGAAATCGGCTCTAAGAGTACAATTGACATCTATATGGTCACTTTTAGTCTATTTTCAATGCAATGTCAATAGGTTGTGAAATATGTGACGAAAATTATGCATACTATACTTGATTATGATCATAATTGCAAATAAGAGATCGTATCAAGTACAATTTTTTTTTTTAATTCCTGCTAAAAATATTTACCTCGTCAGGTAATTCAACTTTTACTATTTAAAGTAAGCACTTTCTTGCGCGAAATCGGCTCTAAGAGTACAATTGACATCTATATGGTCACTTTTAGTCTGTTGTCAACGTAATTACATAAGGTTTTGAAATAAGTCATAAAAATATGCATACTATACTTGATTATGATGATGATCATAGTTGCACATAAGTGATCATATCAGGCACAACAATTTTTATCACTTCCTGCTAAAAATATTTACCTCGTCAGGTGATTCAATTTTTAGTATTCAAAGTAAACACTTTCTCGCATGAAATCGGCTCTAAGAGTAAAATTGACATCTATATGGTCACTTCTATCCTCTTCTCAATGCAATGTCATAAGGTTTTGAAAATATTTGATAAAATATACAACCTACACTTGGTTATGATTATAGTTGCACAATAACATGATCATATCAGGTACAACTTTTCTTTATCAATTCATACTACAAATATTTACCTCGTCAGGTAATTAAAATGCCATTTTACTATTCAAAGTAGTAAGGGTAAAATTGACATCTATATGTTAACTTTTTTGAAATACGTGTATGTGATAAAAATTTGCACCCTATAATTGGTGAGGATCATAGTTGTACATAGGTGATCATATCAGGTACCATTTTTATACAACCTCATAGTATTTACCTCGTGAGGTAATTAAAGCGACTCAATTAGGCCAAAATCGTCAAAAAATCAGTTATTTTATTTTGGCATCTTAATATGACCATATGATTTAAACATGTCAATAGACTGGAACTACGAAAGGTTTTTATTTTTTGTGCTGCGTATTTTCCAGTTAACATGGTTAAGCGAGATATAGAGACGAAATTACTGTATTTCTTATTTTGGACATGCATGTCCGAAATAAGAAATCAGAAATTTCGTCTCTATATCTAGCCTAACTGGTCAATGCGCAGCACAAAAAATAAAAAACTTTTTGCAAATCTAGTCTATGGACATGTTTACATCATATGGTCATGATAAGAAGCCAAAATAAAATCACCGATTTTATTTTTTATGATTTTAGCCTGATTCAGTCGCTTTAAAAATACAGTTTTTTTACTCTTCAAAGTAAACACTTTCTCCTATGAAATTGCTTGTTCAATTGTTCAATTGACATCCATATTGTGACTTGTAGTCTGTTCTAATTAGAAGGCCATATGGTTTTGGAATATGTGATAACATTATACAACTTACTTGGTTAGGATCATAGTTGTACATGAATGATCATATCGGATCATATCAGGTGCGGCTTTTTTCATCACTTTCTACTAAAAAAATTTACCTTGTCAGGTAATTAAAATGTCATTTTTACTATTCAATGTAAACATTTTCTAAACAGGCTAAAAGTTACAATATAGGTCTCAATTATATCTTTAGAACCAATTTCATACCGGTAAGTGTTTACTTTGAAGGGTGAAAATGGTATTTTATTTACCTGACAACTAAATACTTTTAATAACATGTGATAAAATAATTTATACCTGATATAATCACTTATGTGCAACTGTTCTCATAATTAATTACAGGTTGCATATTAATATCATATTGATGATTGGCAAAACTTATGACCCTGCATTAAGAACATACTAAAAGTTACTATGTACCGTATTTTTTGGGTGTAAAACCCTCTACGTTTTACTCATTATAAGGCCTGATGCGGGCTATATAAGGAATGGGGGCTATACATTGTTGAAATCAGATTTTTTTTCGCATGGTCAAATTTCTAACTGCCGTATGTAGATGTGAATATGTTAATATTGCTTTACGTCGCTTTCTGCACAATCATGGCAATATCGCGACAGAAGGAAGCCCGAAGCCAGACTATGCCCTACTCTTATCGAATGGATTCAAGAGTTCCTTATAGTGCACAGTACCATAGACAGCACTGCACACTCCAGGCCTTTAAACAGTTTGGAGCACTGTATATGCACAACCCCGATGACAAATATCCGACCCGGCCGGGATTCGAACCCAGTACTTCGGAGTTTCAAGCCACAACCGAATCGAATGAGCCATCGGGCCGGCCTACTGCCAAAGATACCCGTCTCTCAAATGCGATGGCTTGGGCCCTGGTGCAGTGGTTAAATCTGCCTGCTTGAAAAGTCGGAGATCGCAGCTTCGAACCCTCCTCTGGCCAATAAGTTTCATTCATCTCACCATCCTCAAGAGGTTCTCCTGGCCCGGTTTAGCTTATATTTGCACAAAGATGGCCTAAAAACCTATTCATTTTATTTCATTTTTTTACTAAAATACGATATTTGTATTTCATGGACGGGCCGCCACTCGGCCGTCAGCAGGCTATGTGAGCAGGTGAGAACACGCTGCATATAGCCACGTCATGCCCCCCACTCTAACTGGTACCGCCACTCGTTTATCAGGTAATGCTTTATTGCAGATGTGACGTTTTAATGCCACGAACCGATAGACGAGATCAACCTGCCCATTAAATGATTAACCATTGCATTTTATCTACCAAATGTTCCCATATGGGAACAGCTATTTATCAACAAAACGTTGCTTGTATTTAGATACACTGGTATGATAATCAGATAATTAGTCGGCGAAATATGAATAGACTTATATTAGAAAAACGTAACTGATTACATTTCCCATGTCAAATTTCGCACGTGCAGCCCTCTCAATATCCTCGTATTGCGTCCACACTACTCTTGTCATGGTTGGCGCGCTATTCAGTAATTATTATTGGTAGTTTACATTATTATTGTCCCACTTCATCCGTGTTACTCAGACATGCATAGACATATATATACAGTTGACATAAATAGACATAAATAGACACTCGGTGAGCAGTAGGCCAACCCTGTACAGATGACACAAGTTGAGTTGTTAACAGAGCGATACCTCGGAGAAGGTGAGTGTTTACTACGTGCAGATGACAACTGGTGAGTTGTCAAGGCTGGAGTGAAAGCCTGGAATGAAACTGTGAGTGATAGATTGGTAAGCTGTGAACTCGCTTACCAATAAAAACTGGGTACTTCAAATCAATATAATTTTTATAATATCAATGTAAGAAAGAGCGGAAATATATTTAAAATTAGTTGTTTCAAAATATATGAAATGATAATAACCGCGGCAATGTCTACACACGCGATAATCTGATCGTGCTTAAAGGTGAAATGACCTGCTTCATTCGTTTACAAATTGTGAATTATTGTATAATTTTAAAGGATTCATAGATAAGTAAATATGTTTAAGGCCTATATAAAGGCTCATAATATTATATCAGTTCTAGTTTCCAACGCGATAGACCTGTTCATCATAGGGGGCCGAACGGGTAGAATGTACGTAGGGGCCTACTTGGGGGCCGAACAGGCAATGCTTGGGAGCCAAACGTAAGGATAGAAATGTTAAATTCGTGGTACAAAGAATCAATAATATAACAGTAAATTGAACTAACATTGGAAGGGTTGTTCTGAAACTTCACGACGTTTCGACTCACTTACTACGGCATTTTTTCTGTAATTTCTGAACTTTCAGATTTGTTCTAGATTGTTCCAGGGCTGGGGCTGAACATAATTAAGGATATCTCGAAAACCCCCTCGACCCCCTCGCCCCTCGACCCACGACCCTCGACCCTCGACTTTAATTTTTTTATTGTTTTTTTTTGGATAGACTAGTCTATTTATAAAATTCGGGAAACAATATCAGGTCGATGTTGGCTCACCGTCTGCGACGCTGGCCTAACATTGGCTGAACGCCTCCTGTATATTTTGGGAGAGGCACGATACGCAATATATGCGGGCACTTGATTAGGAGTATAAAAGATTGCCATCTGAGTCCCACCACTGTCCTACATTAACGCTGGCCCAACAGTGTTCCGGTCCAAGCACAGCAAGCACTAAGCATTGAACCAATGTTGGATTTTTGCTGACCCAACGTCTGTAACGCTGGCCCACCGCTTGCGATGCCGGTGCAAAGCGTGTGACTGAATGAAACTGGCGAGTGACATGCCAGGTGATATGACTGGCAAGTGTTTTTTTGCGAACCAAAAAAACAAGAGGCGTTCAATCCCATGCTTGGGTTATATTTAGCCCCAGCGTGACTGTACTGGCAAGCGGTACGGGGCTGAAATCTTAGCTAGGTTAATATAGGCTACATAACAGTTAAAGTTAGACAAGCGTCCTAAACACACCCCCTAGAGGGGGACCGCTCGCTTTTCCGAAGGTCCATTGTTCCGAAGGTCCGTTGTTCCGAAGGTCCGATGTTCCGAAGGTCTGTTGTTCCGAAGGTCCATTGCTCGGAAGGTTCATTGCTCCGAAGGCTCGTTACCCCGAAATTAAGGTTCATTGTTCCGAAAACAAGGTTCAATATTCCGAAAAAAATGAATTTACATGGAAAATAATTGTTTTTTGTGTTTTTTAATCTGCGAAAGTCTATAATGTTTTTAAATCTGCTTAAAAGGTCATGAGCGGATCCAAGATACAATTTTATAGGGAGAGCAGTGGCCTGGGACCCGGCGGTACAACCCCAGTAAAAATTGGCTAGATATGTGGGGCTCTAAGCAGGTTTTTTGGGAGCAAATAACAATATTAAAGGAACAGAACAATTTAGGCTGTTTTTCGTAGATGTTATAGGCCTAAGCTCGACATTTTGACATGATAGTTTAAAATAATGATGAAGCTGACAAAATTAGAGGACATGTACTTCAATATTTCCTCTTTAATATTAAGATGGGAGCCCTCTAAAAAAATTGAGAAAAAAATGTTTTAACTCTGTTTATGTTGGTGGGGTCTATGAAGTGTGATCATGGACAGTTGTACACCGCGAAGATTTGGGTGTGCATTGTGAAATTTGCTTGAACAAGGAAATGTTTGTTATCATGGCGGTGCGTGAGTGCGATCTACACACTAATATTGAAAACATCCCCACAAAATCTTAACAACGTAGCTGAAAACGAGCTTAAAATGGCTAAATATAGGTAAAATGTTACTGATTCTAACAAATCTATTTTTGACTTGATAAATTGTGGCCAAGCCTTAGCCGTGAGCGCCCAGAGGATTCACTACACGTAATTGTACCGTCGCAATCTGTGGCTCAAAACTTTAGTTTCAGATACAGTTTGGGCTATAGCCTACGAAATGGAGTTCGTAAGCCGCATTATATTGAGCGAATAGATCACTTTCATGATGCAAGTGTCAAAGCTCACATACATGTAGCTTGGTAACTCAATATATCTTTTATCATTTTATTCCAATTTTCTTTTTTCAACATAAATAGTGTGTGAACATGGTGAATAAAACAAAAATGAAGTACAGGCGAACATCGTTATAACACGATCGTTGGGGTCCAATAACTCAAATCGTGTTGTAAGTGAATCGTGTTATACAGGACTGAATCGATCGTATAGCGATAACAAATAATCATGGTCATATTTGAATGTTTCTAAGACGTACTAAGGTTATCATGGTTATATTAATACATTATTCATAGTATGCCTTTATTAAAATACCGGTGATAAAAACAACTTATAAAACAAAAAGGGAACAGTTATTGATTACTTAATGAGAAAAACGTGTGTGTTTATCGTAACAGGTGCGTTATGACAGCACTACCAGGTCCTAAGCAAACTTAAGACCCCGACTCGATGTTCTTATGTTGGCCCAACGTCTCAATGCCTCATGTGTGTCCGGGCGCCAATGGTATGAGCACGTCAAATGTACGACATTAAATACGTGTTGGATCAGTGGTGTGCCGACGTCGAAGATAATGGGCCACATTGAATCGGTATTGCACAAACTTCAGGGATTAGCGGGGCACATGTCTGTCTCAAAACTGTGTAATGTCTGACGACCCCGTGAATGCTAGTGGACAATTATATACTATTATGTTTGAGCAAGGTATCGTTATCCGGAATCATATGTATATACATTTGGCCTACTCTTTATGCCTGGTTATATAATCACACGTATGATTAAAAAAATATGACATCTCGCACCTTGCCATACCAATGTGCTATTCCGTCCTACAATTACGGCAATATGTTTGAATTATAGCATAATAATTATTATGATAACAATAATATCATCGTGCGCAGTGTGTAACACGATGTATTTAATGCCTTGATTATCATTTGCATGTAATACTACGCGAGCATTATTATAATTTAATTGCACACTATATAAAATATGTGTATAATATATTGGCAGTGCTCGTGTCTGTCACTGCTGTCACCTCTGCAGTTGATGATTGACATCACTGTCCTCACGCTGATTGGTTCAGTTACCCCCTTCCTTACTGACTCCTCCCATGTCAAGAGGTTGGTTTCTCAGGTCATGTGCGGTGATTGACAGCTCTCACAGAATCTCGTCAGAAAATACTTCACGAGAGCTTGTGAGATTTGCTCCAGTCGATAGGCGCAAGTCTCGACTACTCTGGCGGTGTCAACCCTTTCCTTCGATTTGTAGCCCTAACAAGACGTATTAAGTCCACAAACCGATATATAAATATAATACGATTTTTCTTAGATATATAATACGATACCATCGTCATTAAATATATAGCACGATCTATCTATTTTTCGTGCTATAATCTGTATCTGTAAGCATAATATATAACGATCTTTCTTAAATGCATTTTTTACTTTGTGTATATAGCACGATTTAAATTCTATACAAAACTATAATCATTTTTTGTGCTATAATCTGGATTAATTATAACACGATCTTCATTAAATTTATAACACGATCGTGATTAAATCTATAACACGATCTTCAGAAATTTATAACACGATCTTTAGACTAATAAATATCTATTCGAAAACAATTCTTTACAAATTTATAACACAATTTCTATGAAATATTATTATGCGGCATTATAATATACAAATATATTATCAAAGCGTCTCCGCCGAGCCACTAATTCTTGCCTCACTGCCCGGCCTTATGACATAGTAAAAACACGATCTTTATTAAATTTATAACACGATCTTCAGAAATTTATAGCACGATCTTCAGAGATTTATAACACGATCATTAGACTAATAATTATCTATTCGAATACAATACGTTCTTTACAATTTTAGAACACGATTTAATTATATTATGCGGTATTATAATATACAGAGATATCAAAGCGTCTCCAGCGGGCCACTTATTTTCGCCTCACTGCCCATCATTAAGACATAGTAAAAACAAGATCTTCATTCAATTTATAAAACGATCTTCAGGAATTTATAACACGATCTTCAGATATTTATAATACGATCTTTAGATTAATTATAAATAATTATCTGTTCGAATACAATGCGTTCTTTACAAATTTCCTATAATCTGAATTAATTATAACACGATCTTCAATAAATTTATAACACGATCTTCAGAAATTTATAACACGATCATTTAGACTAATAATTATCTATTCGAATACAATACGTTCTTTACAATTTTATAACAAGATTTCTATGAGCTAATTGTATTTGATACGTTCAGAGTTATTTGATTTGATTATGCGGTATTATAATATACAGATATACAAAGATATCAAAGCGTCTCCAGCGGGCCACTTAGTCTCGCCTCACTGCCCGGCATTATGACATAACGCGGCACACTGTTCCGCGCTCACATGTGTAGACCCAGCGTTGGCCAAACATTGTTTCAACGCTGGGCGTAACGTTTAGCATTAGCTGAGTTAACATGATGCATGTTTGCGTTGTCGGCGATAGCGATTAGTATACGCGATGCACATACTGTTCACTCTTTCAATAAATCTTGGTGGATTTGGAAATTATAACACGGTATTCTGTAAAAAAGCTAGAAAAGGGGTCCTAAATTTTGGGGTCCATGACCTTACCGTGTTATAACCGATCCGTGTTGTGTCATCTAGTTCAAATTTGAATAAAAATTATTACTATATAAAATCATATTTAGCTTAAATAGAAGCAGGGACACATTTTATTTATAATACTCACAAAAAACACACGTTTTTATGGCTTATTTTCAAGTGTTATTACACTGATTAGGCACATTGGTAATATTTGTATGCTTAAGAAGGTAAAAATCGTTCAGAGTTATTGATCACAGTTTTGACATATTTGTCACTGCGCCTCACTAATACATATAAAGATGCCTAATATAATAATAACATGTATTATACAATACCATGTATGTGGCAAAGAAAAAGGGATGGAGAAGTCCGCTGCATTTTGGTGATCATGTGGTCAGCTGCTTCATCACAGCCGAGACATGCATATGCCCATAATAAGAAGAACATTGTACTACAATATTGTTTTTGTGCTGTTGTAATTGGTGAATAAAAATATGTTTATACCAAATAAACTGGATAACACCGAGGATTGAATAAATCACTGAACTTAAAACACATAAAATAATACATAAAATTTAAAAGTGCTGTATATGTAGGCCTAGGCTGCGAAATATATATCTTAGACATGATGGGATATTATGTATATGATGTCGTCTAGGCTTACGTAGCTACATGTATATTGTTTTAGTTTTATCATGTGTAGTTTATGTAATATGAATTGGTCTCATTTTTGTAACAATAGGTTTTTGATCTGTTAATCAAAGTTGAGAAGCTGGAAGCCTGTGTACTTTTTTATATATTTCAGTTCGAAAACCACCTAAACGAAGTAAAACTTGTATAAAGCGGATAAAATATTTTTCTTGCACTAAAATTGGCTCGGGACGAACCAATCATAATCCACCTGCTATGTGATAGTATCGAATTTAATTTGCTAATGCTAAATGATATATGATTCACATTGTGGTGTTAGCCAATAATTATTATAATATGTGTTACCCCATTGACACGAAATGACACAGCTTTCATTGATTGTTAGTTGATTGGAGAGTGATATAACGTAAACATTAAACATGTTAAAACAAAACCACGAATTATATGTCACTCTGTAGCTCCAACTGGGTTTAAAAAGCGTCTGGAACCATTGGTATAAGTTTACAATGTGTCTGATAATGATGATTACTTTAGTATTCGGCAACCACAAAGTGACACATCCAGTACGCGCTGCTGAACATGTCAAGTATGAATACTTTATACTTGACATGATGATACATGGAGATACATTAGCAATTTATAATATATTTGATTTTTATAATAATTATAATTGGGCCTAAGTCAGCTATGCATTTGCATTTTTTAGTGATGATTCTCAAATGACTTGGATCATTGTTAACAGGTAAACATCTGAGTTCAATATGTGTATTTATGTTAAAAATATCATAATATTTGTATTGTCATAGCAAAATGTTTCTTCTCCATCCATTCGTAAAACTAAATATTAGGGGGAACCTCCGTGACCGAGGTAGCGTTCTCGACCTTAAGAATGCCAGGGTGCGAATCCTGTGTCTGGATAACAGTGTCATCTGATTCATCTCGTGAACCATCTCCTGGCCCAGTTTAGCCTGTAAGTGCACAAAAGTGGCCCGGCCGAAAGCACTAATCATTTCATTTTTGTCATAGCAAATTAACATTTTCCTGTCTGAGAGATGTGAGATTTCGGAATACTGAACCTTCGGAATAATAAGAATAATAAGCCTTCGGAGCAATGAACCCCTATTTCGGTTGAATGACCCTTCGGAACAATGAACCTCTATTTCAGAACAATGAACCTTCGGAACAATGAACCTTCGAAGCAATGAACCCCTATTTCGGATAAATGACCCTTCGGACCAATAAACCTTCGGCACAATAAACCTTTTTTTCGGAACAATGAACCTTCGGAACAATGAACCTTCGGAACAATGAATCTTCGGAAAAATGGACCTTCGGAAAAGCGGACTGTAACCCCTGTAGAGACTTCAGTTGTATTCGTTCCCACTCTACCCCTGAATGCGATGAGGCCTTTTTCACCTATTTGAGCACCCCTCTCCACGCGACTCCCAACTGTCGGCCCCTCCCCTAATGCGATGAGGCCTTTTTCACCTATTTGAGCACCCCTCTCCACGCGACTCCCAACTGTCGGCCCCTCCCCTAAATTTCAAACTCTGCCCAAAATTGTGAAAGTGGTACATGTAGAACAAATATAGCTTTATTCATGTGATTGCAATAAATATGTTACCCATATTCAAGTATGTCATAGCATACATATTTTACCATAAATAGATACACATATAACGTTCTGAATTATTTTCTTGACTTTATATGAGCACATTTAATCTCGAAATTACGTATTATTTTTCAAAATGAAACCACATATTTTGCGTGCGTTTTCGTTCATAAGTAGATAATTAGGGGGATTATATCGACACAAAATCACAAGAATAAGAGTTTAGCCACTGTTTAAACTGTTTTTGATTTAATAGCTGATGTAATCCCCCGTTTTAGGCTCTAATTATTCAATTTGTAATCAGAGGTGGCAATATTTGACTGTATAATCCAGTTGTACACACTATATAATTGTGTGATAGGCTGTACAAATAACATTTCGCAGATGGCAAGGACACAGTGCTGCCTCAACGTTGGACCATTATCATCGACGCTGTCACAACGTTGGAACAGCGTTGGCCAAGTTTTCGCATCGCTTCGCGTATACTGTCCCTTGGCTTGATGTTCCCAGGCCAGACGGTGCCGTCTGATTGCTTCACTCGTGTCACCAGTGTCTCTATCTCTACTTCAGACAGTGACAGTGACACTCACTGATAGCTGAGTGTATCTGATTGCCGACGCGTTGAGATTAGCTTTGATGTCTAAGCTTGGGGGGTGTCGCACGAGAGGCACGTGTGTCTTCCTGGAGTGGGGTCCCAAATAGGTAGACACAGGCTCATATCTGGCAGGGTGTAGTGGGAATAGAAGTACACCCTGCACGCAGGATGCCTAAACAGTGACTCAACATTAAAATGTGCTCGGCCAGCTGTAGGCCTACGTGTATTGATAAAAATATAATCGATGACCACCCATTAAACAAGATACATTAAACCAACGTCGGGTGGATGCTGGACCAGCGTAGCAGACGGTCAGCCAACATCACTTGATAGCCAGGTTAGCATCACAGTAGGCCTATATTATAATTTCCAGAATGTTATTATTATACAAAAGTTATAATTATATAAACAAATAAAAACTGTTTTTAAAATTAAGTCGAGGGTCGAGGGTCGTGGGTCGTGGGTCGAGGGGGTCGAGGGGGTTTTCGAGATACCCCATAATTAAGGATAAACAATTTTAATGATTAGGTTTTATGTTATCTGGTATTATTCCGGCCTGTTTTCACAATGTAGGCCTATAGGAGCAGATGAGCAGGCTGTTCGGACAAGTAATTTTCAGCCACTTGAAGTTGTGTCTCGCGGTTCAGTGTAGTAGTAGTAGGCCTATAGTATAGCTGTATGTACCACGGTAGGGGGGCGAACGGGTAACGCTCTGACGACGCTGACTCAGTGGCTGACAGGCCAGCATTGTATATTAGGGGGCCAAACGTTTAAGGGGCCGAACGGGTAAGGGGCCGAACGGGAGGGGGTCGAACAGGTAAGAGGCCGAAACGACCTGATACCGCTCACATATGTGCAACTATGATCGTAACCAAGTAGAGGTTGCATATATTTATCATGTTGCAAAATTTTATGACACTATAGAGAACATACTAAAAGTACCTATGTATACATGTGGATACCAATCTTACTCTTGGAACAGAATTCATACGAAAAAATGTTTACTTTGAAGAGTAAAAATTGCATTACCTGATGAGGTAAATATTTTAGTGAGAAGTGATAAAAAAAAATTGTACCTGATATGTTGATCACTTACGTGCAACTAAGTGATCAAAATCAGGTATGGAATGCACATTTTTATCACACATTTCAAAACCTTATAACATTGCGTTGACAACAGACTAAAAGTGACCATATAGATGTCATGTTTACTCTTATAGCCGATTTCACGCAAGAAAGTGTTTACTTTAAATAGTAAAAACTGAATTACATAAAGAGGTAAATATTTTCGGCAGGAAGTGATGAAAAAAGTTTTACCTGATATGATCACTTAGTTGCAACTATGATCATAATCAAGTATAATATGCATATTTTCATCACATATCTCAAAACCTTATGACATTGCATTGAGAAGAGGATAAAAGTGCCCATATAGATGTCAATTTTACTCTTAGAGCCGATTTCATGCGAGAAAGTGTTTACTTTGAATACTAAAGATTGAATTACCTGACGAGGTCAATATTTTTAGCAGGAAGTGATAAAAAAGTTGTACCTGATATGATCACTTAGTTGCAACTATGATCATTCTAGATAATATTTACTTTGAAGAGTAAAAATTTCATTACCTGATGCGGTAAATATTTTTAGTGGGAAGTGACAAAAAAGTTGTGCCTGATATGATCACTTATGTGCAACTATGATCATAATCAAGTATAGTATGCATATTTTTATCACTTATTTCAAAACCTTATGTAATTACATTGACAACAGACTAGAAGTGATCATATAGATGTCAATTGTACTCTTAGAGCCGATTTTATACGAGAAAGTGTTTACTTTGAAAAGTAAAAATTGAATTACCTGACGAGGTAAATATTTTTAGTGGGAAGTGATAAAAAAAAGTTGTACCTGATATGATCACTTATGTGCAACTGTGATCATAATCAAGTATATGAGTATAGTATGCTTATTTTTATTTAATATATTTCAGAATCTTATGACATTGCATTGAAAACAAACTAAAAAAGATCATACAGAATTCTATGGCAATTTTACACTTAGAACCGAAATCAGGAGACAGTGTTAACTTCGAATACTAAAATTGAATTACCCGAAGAGGTAAATATATTTTAGCAGGAAGTTTTAAAAAAAGTTGTACCTGATATCATCACTTATTTGCATCTATGATCATAATCAAGTATAGTATGCATAATTTTATCACATATTTCAAAACTGTATGACAGTGCATTAAAAACAAACTGAAAGTTACCATATGGATCTCAATTTAAATCTTTGTAAACAATTTCATAAAAGAAAATAGTTACTTTGAAGAGTAAAAATTGCATTACCTGATGAGGTAAATATTTTTAGTGGGAAGTGATAAAAAAAGTTGTACCTGATATGATCACTTATGTGCCACTGTGATCATATCAAGTATAGTATGCTTATTTTTATCACATATTTCAAAACCTTATGACATTGCATTGAAAACAGACTAAAGTGACCATATGGATGTAAATTTTACTATGAGAGCCGATTTTATGCGAGAAAGTGTTTACTTTGAATTGTAAAAAATGAATTACCTGAAGAGGTAAATATTTTTAGCACGAAGTGATAAAAAAAGTTTTACCTGATATGATCACTTAGTTGCAACTATGATCATAATCAAGTATAATATGCAAATTTTTATCACATATCTTAAAACCTTATGACATTGCATTGAGAAGAGGATAAAAGTGCCCATATAGATGGCAATTTTACTCTTAGAGCCGATTTCATGCGAGAAAGTGTTTACTTTGAATACTAAAAATTGAATTAGCTGACGAGGTAAATATTTTTAGCAGGAAGTGATAACAAAAGTTGTGCCTGATATGATCACTTATGTGCAACTATGATCATAATCAAGTATAGTATGCATATTTTTATCACTTATTTCAAAACCTTATTTAATTACATTAACAACAGACTAAAAGTCACCATATAGATGTCAATTGTACTCTTAGAGCCGATTTTATACGAGAATGTGTTTACTTTGAAAAGTAAAAATTGAATTATCTGACGAGGTAAATATTTTTAGTGGGACGTGATTAAAAAAAAGTTGTACCTGATATGATCACTTATGTGCAACTGTGATCATAATCAAGTATCTGAGTATAGTATGCTTATTTTTATTGAATATATTTCAGAACTTTATGACATTGCATCGAAAACAGACTAAAAAAGACCATACAGAATTCTATGTCAATTTTACACTTAGAGCCGAAATCAGGAGACAGTGTTTACTTCGAATACTAAAATTGAATTACCTGACGAGGTAAATATATTTTAGCAGGAAGTTATAAAAAAAAGTTGTACCTGATATCATCACTTATTTGCATCTATGATCATAATCAAATATAGTATGCATAATTTTATCACATATTTCAAAACTGTATGACAGTGCATTGAAAACAGACTGAAAGTTACCATATGGATGTCAATTTAAATCTTTGAAACAATTTCATAAAAGAAAATAGTTACTTTGAAGAGTAAAAATTGCATTACCTGATGAGGTAAATATTTTTAGTGGGGAGTGATAAAAAAAAAGTTGTACCTGATATGATCACTTATGTGCCACTGTGATCATATCAAGTATAGTATGCTTATTTTTATCACATATTTCAAAGCCTTATTATATTGCATTGAAAACAGACTAAAAGTGACTATATGGATGTAAATGTTACTCTGAGAGCCGATTTCATGCGAGAAAGTGTTTACTTTGAATTGTAAAAATTTAATTACCTGAAGAGGTAAATATTTTTAGCAGGAAATGATAAAAAAAATTGTACCTGATATGATCACTTATGTGCTACTGTGATCATAATCAAGTATCTGAATATAGTATGCATATTTTTATCACCTACTTCGAATACTAAAACGATTTTGTGACGGCGCTATAATATATATATGCCTATTACACGATATGATGATCCTGTTAAACTGCGGTATAATATGATGCTCCTGTTATCATGGTTATACCACGCTAAAAGCGCGATATATCTTCCCCCAGGATATGAAAGGGTGTGAGCCCTATCTGTCACTTTTAAAGTGGCAGATGCACCCTTTCATATCCATATGTTATCGCGTTATGCGATGATGCTGTTACCGAGGTATATACAATGTATGGTCATCCAGTTATTACGCGAAATGGGAGATGGCATGATTGTGTGTATTCTATAGGAACATTTACTGTTAGTTCATCGTCGCGGAATGTCGCCAATTGCGCGCCTACCGGCACATGTTGAATGCTAGGTTTTTATATAAATTACATGTATATTCAAATGTAAGTCCCATTAATGTTTTTCTTATATGCCACAATTATTTTTTGAAATAAAACATGTCGGTCTACTAATTTTGTCTAGTAGTCTATTCTATGTGTCACTGTAAGTATATCAAAGTATGGTAACAGATAAAGGGGGCTAATTTGGGGCATATATTTGTTTGGAGTGATCAAAATATTGGGTTATAAGAAATTAGAGACCTTTTGAAATTATGACTTCTTTTTTATATTTTCCAGGCAGCACTAGACTGCCAGTGTCAGCTATACATATTATATGTGATATAAACAGTAAACAACATGATTTAGGCCCTATGTGTTTGGGGATAAAGATATATTATAGAACTATTGACTTTTAGCGTGTGACAAAGAAATAGTAGGGGCCTACTTAGGAACCTATCATCAGTTACTCTTAATGCTTCTTTTTCATAAGGCTGTTCAAATATCTGTCCATGTAGTGATTTCTACAAAGAGGAAAAATTTGATCAGTTCTCTAAAATTAGTCTTTTCTGACCAGAGAATTCTACTGGTTAAGAGTTATCTGGTCTGACAAACACCTAAATTTGTAATAAATAATGGAAAAAATTTAACTCTACTCTACATTTTTTTATTCACATAATTTAATTCCTTACCATTGTTTTAGACTATTAGGCATAACTCTAATCTTAAATTTCAGATGTCACTAGTCACCACGAGATCTGTTTAATCTGGTAATCACTGCTAATAGCATGATGTTGTGGTTGAGGCCATCTGCATATGTTTGTTTAATGTTATATGGCCTACAGGCATCTGGGACGTCAGTCCAGCCTTCAACCAACATATCATAGCCCTACACGAGATCTGCATCACTGTGACAGTTTACTGGAAATATTATAGACTATGTTACACCCTTCGTACATATCCCAATAAGCATCATAAGCATTCATCATGTTCATTGACTAACCAATGGGCAGCGTCGAAGATTCTGACACTCTAGGCCTATATCATATGCCTATGTATCCCTGCAAACACGGGACGTTGAGCCCCGCTTTAATGTTGGGCCAGCGTTGCAGACAATGGGCCAACATTAAATGAACATTACGTCAACGTCTCGTGTTTGTGGGGTTAGCCAGCTACACGCTGATAAACCAGCGTCCCGCTACATAGGTCTACTGACCACGTGCGATGACGGCGCTGATGACTGCGCATGCGCAAGCCATGCCACACACGGCCGCGGCGACAATGCAGTACTGCTGAGCTGCGATTTTTGTGACACCGCACATCAGTGATTTTACGGAAGCATAACGGCTCGGGATCACGGCATTCAGAAAACTGTCTGTTGGCTGTTGCGTCTGTTACGCTGATCCAGCTTTAAAACAACATTGGCTAAACTACTCCAGTCGCTGTAAAACATGTAAAAGCAGTTAATCGCTTCTTTTCAATCCAGACTCCCGAGCAGAGACTGCTATCAAATTTCGGCAAACAGCAGTAAGCATAGCCTACATTCATTAAGCAGCTGCCACTGTTTGGCTTTTGATGGCACCGTCGTGTCGCCGTAGCGTCGTTTGACTGATCAGTCAGCCCTCGTAGTTTGTAAGCGTGTGTCGCTATCGTCAAAGATGACGGGAATATAGATTCGCAAAAAACATTCGCTAAACACTTATTTGTGTAGCAAATCGCATAAAATATTCGCTATTTGACAGCTGAGCTAATCACTGCCGAAAAGAAATACATTCGATCCTTGCCGGGAGATAGTGAGCGATTGACAATACCGGAAGGCCCGGGCAACTTTATCCAGGGCTAGCTATTTGGTAAAAGTCATCAGGCCGACAGTTGACAAAAACATTTTAATAGACAAGTCTATTTAAAATGTGTAATTTCAGAAAGTTACGTCTTCAAGTAAACATGGTAAATAAATTAAGACTCAAAATTAGAGCCCCCTCTGGTGAATGGAAGGAGTATAATTGTTTTTGCAGGCCTGCTCAAGTTCATGTCGTATTTACCTGGTGATGTAAATATTAGTTGAACAGTGCTACGTTCAAAACCATTTTCGAAGCATAAGACAGTGTGCCGGTTTTAGGGTCATATTTTTTTCTTATAGCTGATATGTCATTCTTCAACCGGCACACATTTCTATATCGATACATTAAAGGGAAAATTCAGGAAATGTGTTCCAAATGTAAGCAATTAAGCTGTTTTTCATCAATCTTTCGTGTTTCTTGCCTTATTTCAGATTATAGAATTACCTGTCACTTGACAAAAAGTCTCACCAAACAAGTCGTATTCCCTGTAGTCTTGCACAACATGCTACATGTCTTTATAATGACATAATGCAGCTTTTACTGTGAACCGTGCTTTGAGGATTATTTTATTAAATTTACCTCCTGGAGTAAATAAAATATTTACCTGAGGGCATCACTTTCTCTGACTGTTTATGGTTCAGCAGCCCTTCCCTGGTTCCTTGTCTCCTGGACTTCTTGCCAATGTTTGTACAACCACCTACCTCACCAGGTGAAAAGAGAGAGGCACTATAAGGTTTATACCAGAACTAGTGCATAATCTCGCGTCAACCCTCGCGCTGCGCGCTCCTCTAGCTAGGCGTTGGTCTAAGGTTGGGTCAGCGTCGCAGACGGTCAACAAAAATTAAAACAACACAAGGTCAACTAAGCAGTGTTTGCTGGGAGGGTTTGTTAAGTTTATGAGGAGGGGTATTGAAGAAATAATGAAATCCAATGACTGAAAAACAAATCGGAAGAGTGTGGGAGGGTCTACGACCAATTTGGATCTTAAAAATTAGGGCTTTTTTTGAAATCTTGCTTGTCACGTGTCGCAATCATTGAGCTGGTGTCACATAGACTCTGATCTAGAGTTTGTCCAGAGTAATAATATTGTTTTGGGGATAGGAGGGTGAGTGGGGTAAATAATCTCCTAATTATTTTTTGGAATTTTTTACACCTTGAAGCCCCTCAGCTGTCCCCATAATTCAAATATTAATATATTTATCTCCCACTATATAATCAGTGATTATATGAGTTTAGAGGCTAAATAGAAACCAATCTTCGTGTATCGCAATGGGAAAAGGTGGTTTGCAGAAATGCAAAAAATCAGTAGAATCAACTTAATAAAAAATCTGTGCATATAATTTATAAACATGAAAAAATCCGTAAAATACGGGTCAATCCGTAGAATAGGCAAGCCTGCAACATATACATAACTACAGTCTGTGTTAAAAATCATTTTGTACTACGATTTAGGCCTACCATATTACTTTTTGTTTGTTTTCAGTCACTTTTATAATTTAAGAGACAGACATAGATATGGGCGTTCACTGTTTATTCACTGTTTAAGGTATGGGTATATACATATTACGGAATAGGCCTACTATGTATACAACATGAGCCTGGAAACCTACACACAGATAATTAAGGACGTCATGACTAGCTATATTTTGTCTTTCATGGGACGCACACATTCAGTGCTGACCCCTGGTGATTAGCTTATTTATCAGCATTATCTGTGTCATCTGTACCCGTATATCTGTTGCTGACACTCAGACCGCAAACGCCCAAATCTGTGCTGATGTGACGTCAGTGACGATGTCATCTGCGCTGCATGACGCCCGATGACGTCTGCATCAACGTCACCCGAATTCGCTTAAATGTGACTCATATTGCGGCATCACTCTGGGCCGACTGGTACATAATACGACCCCTTTTGCGCAGTGATAACTAAAATGCCTTAAGATTTTTCATAATATTGGCCTTACTAGATAGATGTGATATAAGCTCATTGCACCACGATTTGGTGATACCACTTTACACTTAGAAACGTGAAATTTGTTGTCGAAGCGGCACCACTTTTACATAATTTCTTATAGTTCTGCACTTCACAATCGGAATGGTCCAAAATATTGGCAGTCCCTTCACAACACATCGCCCAGCTGAGTGAGATTAAATCCTAAAAAACCAAATCGATTGTGAAGTCATCGAATGATAATAATTATTTGCATGTGTGACAAAATAACACCTCCGGGAAGGCGAAAAACGCCACAATTCTCCATAAAGTTGGGCACATTTTGTTTGCCGTCATTTCTCAACACGAACCCATCACACTTTCGGTACCGCCCATTTTTCAGGGCTATCTGAGAACAAAAGTATTGTATAACAAAGCTCACGAATTATGACTTGCCGTGTAGCTTATCAACACCTCTCTTTGTCTTGAAGACATTATAAATTAAAGAAAACGGAAAAAATCATCAGTGGCCTTACTTTATCAACAGATCGTCAGTTATTTTACTCACTGCTAGAATAAGTTATGCAACAGGTGTCCATTAGCCACCAGCAATTTTTATAGTCAGTTTTTTTGAATATTAAACAACTATTCTTTCAACATTCAACATTCAACATTCATAGTTTGTCAATAAAAAACGTATTGGACCACCTAGGGCCACCCTGTGGATATCTGTAAATGATTGGCCTAGGGTGGCCAACTGTAATAGCCAAGTCCGGGATGACGCGCTATAGCGTGATAAAAATAGCACACGCACGTGTACGCTGGTACGCGCCGGTGTCGGACAAGCATCCGGGATCGCCTGGCTGTCAGCGTGACTGTTTGCCATTATAAGCCTATATGTTTCTCAGATAAAATCTCGCTGGATCCGTCTTTGTCACCAGAAATGTCACTAGGATTGGTCGAAATCAAATGTCCTTTTTCTGACTGTTTAAAAAAAGAGAATGGAGTAGGCCTACTATCATTGAAAAAAATAACGTGCCTATTATTACGAGGGTGCACATGGGTTAAAAAACGAATCAAACGAACGAGGATTTCAGCTTATAAATAGTGTAAGAAACCCTCGATTATCAATGCAGCTGGCAGTAACTGTATTGAGGTGGTGCGATTTTGTTGTGTGGACTTCTGTGGGGTCACAATTCGTAAGAAAGGAAAAGAATATAAGCCTATATGTGACAAAATGGAATTTTGTATGCATATTATTCAGTAAAGAACCTATCAATTGAACGTTTTGTATTTACTATTTTTATAATCGGACGGCTGTGGTTACATGTCATTAAACATGTTATAGGATAAACGTCTTGTCATATAATGTTTCTAGTTCAATAAACACCAAAGTTCACATACATCTTTGTCTAATTATAGTCACTTGACAAAAGTATCCTTGAAATTCACTAGAAAACCGCTACATACACCATATGTGAAAAAATAGGACCGAGTGACAGTGGGATAGTTTTACTGAGTAGTGCCTAATCTATATTTTTGAAGTATTTCTATGGCGCGCTCAGCATGAATACGTGCATTAGCATTTATTTTAATCTCCATTTCTTCCTGTGGTGTCAGTCTGCTCCTCCCACTAAGAAATGGAGAATGTTTAGATCTGCTCCCTTTTTATTTAGCAAATCCTTAATAATAAACCTCTATCAGCCAGAACTAAAAGACCCCTGTGTAATTTATCTAGTAGTCCAGATTGTATAGTAATTTCACGGTCAGAGATAGAGCATTCAAATGCATCTGATATAAATCCGAAGGTTGTGTGACTTGTGTAGCTCGAGTATAAATTGCCCTGTCTATGAAAGCTTCTAGGCTGTGCACAGAAAAATTCGGTGCAATGTATTATAATAATATGATATTTTGAATTTGTTTAAAGCAAAGCGGAAATACCTTCTTCATTTGTGAGGCAGATAACAGACACTTGCGATCCATTCGTTTAAATTGTAGGCCCTACATGCATGAATCTGATCCATGTGATGACGAAACAACCTGGGTTTCACTGATATCAAACATATAGGCAAGTTGTTTGTGTAAAAGCCCGAGTCTGAGACTTATCAATGTTAATATCAGCTCATTCTGTGATGTCATTATACGTTTAGAACTACGTCTCTTTGTAGGGGTGGCTCCAAGTTCAACATGTTTTCTTTCTCTCCCCCAGTAAATCAGGTTATCCACGGCAGATCCTAAAAAGCTAAAAAGTACCAGGAACTGACAGTATGTCAGCCCGATGTAAAATTTCATTTTCTAATCAACTCTCTTAAATTCATCTAAAGAATATCTCCCACTAATGGCAGAAAGTAGGCCTATACTCCCCTCATCTGCTCATGTACGTAGTCTTTATGTGCGTAGCATGAATCGCTATATAATATTACACGTTCCATGGAGCAATGTTTCGTCCAAACCATATCTAAGATTATATGGTTTATTCAGATTATGTTATAAAATATAATATCAAGTGTAAAACTAATAATAATACAGGTTATGGGTGTCAAGATAGGTATAGTGTATAGCGTTTCAATAGCGTGGGTTGACGAGCCAGTGAGTAAAGTTCGTCCGACAGGCCGCACGCTGGGATGACGGAATCTATTTATAGCATATTGGAGCAATCCCGGACTCACGCTATTCCAGTTAGCCCAATGTGGCATGATTCGACGGAAAAATGTGATTGACGAAAATCGGTGTCAAAGTGACTTCAAATGGCTATGACCACTTTAGGCCACCTTGGGCCACCCTGTGGATATATGTAAAATGACTGGCCTATAGGCTGGGCTTGCCGTGATCGTCCTGTAACGTTTGACAACACTTTCAGGCACATTTGGAGCTAAGGCTAGGCGACTGTGATTGCAATGTCTACGGGCGACCTTTTTATCCCAATGTTGAATGTCTAAAGGGAGGGTGTTAAGGTTAAGGTTGGGTGAGCATCAATAAATGGAACATATCCTATTAATTAAAACAGCTAATTTAATTTTTACTTAATTTTTTTATTATTGGTAAAAAAAATGTTTTAGTTAGATTTTTCGAGCCGAAGTCACTTCGGATTCTGTAACGGTCACGGAAACTACCGAACAGCCTGGCACGTCACACGTTGAAGTCATGAAGAGGTCTCCGTCAAAATGGCTACAACTAGCGATGGAGATTTATCCGATTTCTCAGAGAGTAGTGAGCCTGTGAACTCCCCCGTCAACTCACTCTGACTCAGTCAAAATTCTCAAACGATTTTGATGATATTTGGTAGCCTATTAACGAAAGTTAAACCAAGGAAAATAGAATCAGAAAGAAGGTCTGCTTCGAAAACGTCGAATTTTAGAATTTCTCTCTTCACTTCCATCAAAGATCGACATTGTATTCAAACAACGCGCATCCTTGTTAACCGCCCTGCCATAAATGCTAATGACCCCATGCCCCCCTTTCGCCGGATCTGATGCGAGTTGCGAAGCGTAACGGCCCGGACAGAACAAATTTGTCTAAATCCCCATCACCGCCAATGCTGGACCAATGTGGTTACCCAGCAAACACAAAACATTTGTATAACATTTGTACAACTCTGGCCCAACGTCTCCGACGTTGTTCCAGCATTGTACAAGTGTTATAGGTCTACAAATGTTTTGAGTTTGCTGGGTAGGCGATGTCATCATGGTAATTCCCTGGTTTATGTCGATACGTCACAGGAATTTTCCTTTTCTCATTAAAAAGTGTAGCATGTTGATGGTTAAACCATCTGCGTTCGACGTCTCAGAACAAAGTTATGGGAAGTTCGGTCGTATTTATTCATTGAATTATTTACAAAATAATTCTCAAAATTATGGAATTTAACCCCAACGGCGCTCTCATTGACTTTTATCAGGCGAGAGTTTGAAATATTGTAAATAAACATATTAATTTTGTTTTCAGCGCCGTTTGGCTAGTCTTACTAATTCTTCCAAGTTTTTGGTGACAACCCTGGGTCGGTCAGTATGTAGGCCTGATCACCTAATATGATTTTTTTTTGTTCCCCGTGGGGCTGAGTTTTTATGAACAGTTTTATTCAAAAAATTATCATTTATATAATAATGTATCTGAATAATGCAATCTGGTATCACAGGTGTGAACCACAATTCTACGTGTATAAAAGTTAAGTAGCTGAAATTGAAAACAGTCGTGATTGCTATGCGTTCTGGTAGTAATAAGTGGTTATGGGGGTGTTGAAGTCATCATCGTCACCATCAGCCCTGGTAGCAGTAGGTCTAACGGTTAGAACTAGACGTTTGATCTAGATATATTCTGGGACATTTACCCTGGGTAGGCCGGGAGTGAAAACTGAATGTATGTCTCCACTGACCATAAGATATGAAATCATAAGGTTGTCTGAAGTGAACACCACACAGAACATATGCGGGATTACCATGCTTCCAGTTAGCTCTGTCGAGTTTCACAAAACGATCCCACTTGCGTGCGATTTGGGAATCTTTTGGCCATGTATTAGTGCTGTAACATCTTCATTTGTATTGTTACACAAACCGGAGACGCAACGTTTTGGCATGATAACAATTTAAACAAAGATGACATTAAAACTTTGTAGGACAATCCATGAACAAGACGCTGTACAACTGGGTAGTGACTGCGGGATCACTATAGGATCAGTGCAAGTGGACTGCTGTAGGCATAGGCCTACGACTTCACCGTGTGACGTCACACGGCAGCTGCTGATAGTGGGAGCGTTTTTTATGACCCTCAATATGAGATCCATTCGGCCTACTTCAAATGCACTTTTTCGTGGCATATATTTAAAATTTAATGATGATTAATTTTGGGATGTACTTTGAATAGTATAATTAAGCCAAAATAATGGCCAAAACTATATTTTAAAACCTTAACACCCTCCCTTTAATGATAAATAAGTAAACAGCTTCACACAGCTTGTCTTATCTTATGCAGGTTTTTATGTATATATACACACCCACTCCGACGAGCTCCGACGATTCAATTCGGCCGCCAGACGGTACCCAGGAGGTTGAGTGGCGGAAATCACGACCGTTCTACACTGCTACTCCTCGATGAAGTGGCCCCACGCAGCACGAGTAACCACAAGTGGAAGACATTGGCGCAACACGTGCAGGCCAGAAAATCGCTTGATGTGGAGTAAAATAATGTATTTGTTGTTCATTTTAAATTTTGGAAATTGCATACACGTGCGATCGATGAATGTTGCGGTGAGTGTACAGATTTACCACCCAGTTATAGAGTTCTCTCACGCTTTTATATCACTTGAAAAAAATATATTTAGAAATTACAAATAAATTATTTTAAGTTTTAAAAATACAAAAAACTATTTGCTTATACTTTGTTAGACGGGGCACCTGTCTGGCACTCCGTTTCCGGCGGGACCGGTTGCCAATGTTGACTAATACTTTGTTAATTTCTAGGCCTAAATGTATTTTTAAGCGACATCTGGCCACATACCGACTGCTGGTCACATAACCGACTACCACGCTCAAGCAACAGGCTGTGACTGTGTTATGTCTGCAGCTTAGGCCACTACATGTATGTTTAATGTCTCTGTTTTAGATCAGAAAAAAATACAAAAGCTAATGAAGGAGGGCTTTAAAAAATCATTGAAGAAAAAAAAACTTTCAGTTTATTTTTGGAAAACTCAATGAGGGCGAAGAAATAAAAAAAAATGGATAAATTTCTAGAATAATTAATGAGGGCGACGAAATAAAAAAACTTCTATTTGATCTAATTGAAAAAAAGGCAACGAGGGCGAGGAAAAAACAAGCAAAAAAACATAGCTGGAAAAATGATTTTCAATTTTCTGAAATAAACTTGTTTTTTTTCAAAATCTTTTTTTAATCACCCGAGTGTTTTTTCGGAAAACGGTAACTATCCAATGCGCGTGCTGTACAGGAAAAAACCACATGTTTTGTTTTTGGTAATGCGCTGCCTAAATCTAATGAAGTCAAAACATATGATGTTATCATAAGGTTAGGACACATCTTTTCTTTTAAAAATGGCTACATTATCATGATTATGTACATGTACCAAACAAATTAACTGATAAAAATGACTATATTCGTCGACATCAATGCTCTAGGATTTATGCATCCAGTGCGTTAGCAACGCGCTGTTCATTCGTCATTTGCATTGGGAACATTTTAGAAACAAAAATGGTTCTTCCCCATCCACTCATATAACTCAGTATCGTGGGGAGCCTCCGTGACCAAGAGGTAGCTTGTTCGGCCTCAGACCTCCATTGTTTGAATTTCGAATCCTGTGTCTGTAGGGCAGTGTCATCTCACTCATCTCACCATCTTCAGGAGGTTCCCTCTACCCAATTTAGCATGTAGGTGTATGTGCATAAAGTGGCCTAAAGCCCGATTATTTACATTTTTTTCTGAAACATTCTTTGTCAACTCGCTAAGCTCTTCGCAATCCGGACACAAATTGTTATTTCATTTTTTTTCATGTGTGGACTGTGCGTCGCGTATGTGTAACTTGGACAAACCTCGGTTAAAGGGACTGGCCCACGCTAAAATCATAAAAAAAATCGGTGATTTTATTTTGGCTTCTTAATATAACCATATGATGTAAACATGTCCATATACTAGAACTGCAAAAGTTTTAAAGTTTTTCTGCTGCGCATTTACCAGTTAGGCTAGATATAGAAACGAAATTCCCGTATTTCTTATTTTTGACATGGTTGTCAATAATTAGAAATCAGGAATTTCGTCTCTATATCTAGCCTATCTGGTGAATGCGCAGCACACAAATTAAAAAACTTTGGCAGTTCTAGTCTATGGACATGTTTACATCATATGGTCATATCAAAAAGCCAAAATAAAATCACCGTTTTTTGATGATTTTAGAGTGGGCCAGTCCCTTTAACGAAAACACAAGTAGAATAGATTCAGGGTGTGTTCTGGGCCTACGTGTGCCTAACGTTAGACTGGCGCTGGTCTGACATTCTTCTGGCACTTACATTCACACGTGGGAAAAACGCTCACATTTTTGGACAAGCCGAAATGTGCGCAGAGGTTGACTAACACAATAAATTAATAGCGTTCATTTCGCGTAAAATCATCAGCGAATTCAGACGCACGGCCAGTAAATCACAACGCACAAACATGCGCGATCACAACGCACAGACGTGCGTGATTATGGTTGGCCAACAGGGTCAAAATACGACCCAGTTTGACGAGCCAATTCCCCCAAAAATGACGAACCAATATTGGCTTGTAATATCATGTATTTCTTATTGTTTAAAACATTGTTTGCACAAATAAAGTTAATGTTAAATCGGCAACATTTTTTAGTTCATATTGAGACATAATATATAACATGACATACCTTTGGTATCGAAAGAGTGCAGTTTGAAACTTTGAATGCGGAACAGCAGATCTGATAACAGTACTTTGGGCTGTATAGTCGAGGAGCTTATTAAGTCCCGTGGGAATTTTTGTATGATGCTCAAGGGCATCCCAAGTAGCAATAAAAAACATGTTGGCAGTCTGAAATATGGGAGGGGTGTGGGGGTGTATAGCATTTTGCTTGGCTGACTTTGGGAATGAGCATTAAAAAAAGATCCAGAGGATATTTTTGACACATCTTTGCAACAGTAATGTTATCATAAAATACAACTATTGCAGTGGTTATTATCTTGTTTATTTATAAAAATAAGTGATAAAAGAAATATTGTGTGGGAAAAAATGGTGAAGCAAAATGGTAAAGCATAAATAGTCTGGGAGCCAAGTTTGAAGACTGCTGTTTTTTTTTAGTTTGCTTGACACAAATGTCAACTTTCAGCGCTCTTATGGTGGGTTAATGTTTTCCGAAAAAAATCATAATTAAATCATCACCTATGTTTCGTCCTGAATATATTCAATGAAAAAATGTGGCATTACTGCTTCCAAAATATGTACAAATATCCTCCGGGTGTGTTTTAATGCTCTATCCCAAAGTCAGCCAACTGAAATGTTATAATTTTCTTACATACCTCACCACCCCCTCCCACATATTTCAGACTGCCAACATGTATTATTTTGTTATTTGGGATGTCCTTCAAACATTTGGATGGGTGGCTTAGCATCATACAAAAATTCGCACGGGACCTTTTTTCGGTAGATATGGTCCCTGACTATGGATAGAAAAACTGAAGACCCAGTTTGCTGGGTGATAAAAGCTAAATAAACCATATTGACCAGAAATAACGGCTTTAATAAGTCCTAAGTTTTGACTAAAACATTTCACAAAGCGCAAGGCAACGCCATACTTTTTATTTGTGTAATAAGAGCTATTTTAAGTTCACAAGTAGGTATACATGTAGCAAATAGTGAGTGTGTGCATGTATACATATCTAGGCACGCTCGCCTGTGATTAAGAAGCGAACGGGGACACCTAGTGGCCAAGACAACCAGCTGTCGGGCAGTCCCCAGCTAACACGACACGTTGACCCAATGCTGGGCTAATGTTGGCTCAGTGTCGGAGACGGTGGGCCAACATCAGCCCAGCATTGGGTCAACGTCTCGTGTTTGCTGGGTCTCTAAATTCAAAATATAATTTTGAAGGTACAGACTGGCTGGTGACCAAAATATGCCTGCTCGCCAAGGAGCTCTGGCAATCAACATCATGATCATGTCACAGGAGCTAATATAAGGCGATCACGAAATAAGGTCCCACACAAGTAATTACAGTCTCACTGACTTGCATGTATTATCGCCCACACGTTAGAGGCGAGGTCAGTGATTACCTTCAGAAGGTCAGGATTTTCCATTGTCATTTGTCAGTGACTCTCATGGTTTAGAGAGATCCGGTCTCCCATATTAACCCTTTTAGCGCGGGTCCCAAGATATCTCGTGGTGAAAAATGTCCAGCTGTCGCGGGAACCGAGATATCCCGGGGCAGAGTATTTTTTTTTTTTTAGTATTATTGTCTGTAAAATCAATGTGGTCCGGTGATTATGGATGTCACCTTGCTTTGACTGATAAAAGTTTGTTTATCTTGTGATTGTGCATGGAAATAATTATATCGGGGCCTATATATATAGCTAACATTCTAAAAGGATTCTTTCAGAACGAAAAATCAAAATGGCCGCCATAAAATTTAAAAAAATTATCATAACTTTCTCAATAGTTGAGATACAGGTTTGATTTTTTCACCAAACCAGGTATTTTTGTTATCAAGTAATACAATAAAACAAATCATACCTTCCTTTGGCATCATCATCATACATAAAATGCTATATTAATAGCTAGATGACAGCTACGCAGCAGTGCTGATTACATAGTTGCATACCTAATCATTACGCATTTAGTAAAACTCACCAATAAACTGATAAACCTTCACATTTTTTTCTGTTTTCTTTTTTATTTGTTCAATTGAGCCTTGTGAAGGGGGATAACGGAAAACATGGAGGGTATTATCCTTCCCAATATTAGCACTGCACTAGATTTCCTGAAAAGGAGTGTTAAAATGCTACCCGACCAAGAATGTGTCACCATCCGTCTTTTCTAGTAGATGACTGTACCACTAACAAGCTTTCAATTGATTAAAAAGTGGGTATTTTCAACATTTTGACTTTGTCATGACATTGATGTGACTTTAACATGACCTTGGTGTTATGCACCAGTAAAGCGCAACATTACTTCTTCTCATTATTATTTGCTCATAAGCTAAGATCCTGCTGGTGTCTTCAGACAAATCTGACATTTCAAAATATTCTGATTTTTTTAAATTCAGCGGTGGGAATGCAAGTGTGCCCAGGTGTTCAGCGTTAAAATCGTGAGGTTCCAGCTTTGAAACATATTAAAAATAAAAGTGACATAAATTAATATCGTTGACCACGATTATAATAGTGAAATGTCATTCACTTTCACTCACTTGTCAGCGGGACACAATCGTTTTCTCTCTATTTCTCGTAGCCATACCCCCTAATTTTAGACGGGTTTGGGGGTGCCTCCCTATAAGGGGTCAAAATATAAAGTTCATCCTTACTTTTTGGCTGTTAACATCTCATTTCATGTTTTAGACATATCAAGGTTTAAAACAAAGTTGGTGTTGGTGAAATGTGGGGGGGGGGGGGGTGCATGGTGGGTGGTTCTAGCCCATGGCCTAGCTGTGTCTGTGTAAAAAAACACACAGGTAGGGCCTTGACAAAAAATGTCTTCTATCGAGAACTGAGCTGTGTGAGATAAGAAAAGAACGGCCCCGTGTATGTAAGATTTATATATAAGCCTATTATGTTTGCTTCTTTTTAAGTTAACCCTTGCACTGCTAGGATCGTATATATACCGTATATATACGTTTCCAAGTCCAGTTCGAACCAATTAAAAAACCCACTAATATTGATAAAATAGTTTCATTTAATTTATTCGTTCATCAGCGCATTCATTCATTCATTCATTCATTCATTCATTCATTCATTCATTCATTCATTCATTCATTCATTCATTCATTCCTTCATTCATTCATTCATTCATTCATTCATTCATTCATTCATTCATTCATTCATTCTTTCATTCATTCATTCATTCATTTATTCATTCATTCATTCATTCATTCATTCATTCATTCATTCATTCATTCATTCATTCATTCATTCATTCACAGTAGATGTCCTGCACACTCAGTATTTTCTCTGCTATTAGTATTTTGTTTGATGTATCATGTTCAATGTTTAATGAGTTTAAATCAAATCTCAATATATGTGATTGAAAATGTGAAAAATAAACAACAATCTTAAAATCCGCTTCGGGTATCAGGTCAAATATAGACCCTAAACAATATAGATTATTTAGAAGGAGCCCTTGAGTACTATCATCATTCCGGCACATCTTTCCCTGCATTAGTACCCTCCATATATGGGTGATTGGCTATCATGTGACCCTCTGAGAGGGTCACATGATAGCCAATCACCCCATATAAGGACATTACTATAAACGTGTCTGATTTAATGCATTGTACTACATGGTTAGTACCCGTGTGTGAAATAGATACCGTACTGTATAATGTTTTATTGTGTGTCCATTTTGTGAGTCCAATTTATCTGCATATTTAACCGTGAAATATACAGATAAGTTATGGATACGGATACTTAGGAATGAGTTTTTTTATATTACAATACCTATGTCATCGCCATGACTTGATTACGTATAGATTACGGATCGAATAATGTTACACAGGTGATAATATATATGTAGATTTACCTGTTTACTGCTTACTACTCCAAGAGTATATCTCAATGTTTAGTTCACAAACGATAGGAACAGTTCACGCTATACTCATGTTGCATGACATAGTCATAAGGAAACAGTTATCCAACATCAAATAGTGTGTGCTCTGCGACATTAGCAACCGCCCATTTATTGTCATTAAAAATCTCCCCTCGGTGCCTCAGTGACCAAAATCAAATGGCCAGCAGCTAAAGCTCCATTAAATCCCCCACAGGAAGTGTAAAATGATTCCATTCAGATTACTCGCGTGCAGTATCCAATATTTTCACCTAGTAATCTAAACAAATAGGTATGGGGAGGGTACTTATATAACATTATTTTTCACCTAGTAGCCATTCAAGTTTCCAGTGAGTCGCTGCGAGTCACAGAATATCTGTTTATGCCTCTACCATAATCATGTTAATATGGTAACCAAATAGACTAACAGTTCACGTTGCTTAACCCTTATCCTGCTAGACCCGGATATATACGTTTTCAAGAAAGTTTCAACCCAAATAAATGCCACTGAAATTGATAAAATATTCAGTGGTAGATGCTCAGCTCATCAAATATTTCATTTTGGGAGGTGTTTTTTTTTCATAAATAGCCATATTTTTCGTAATTTGAAGCTGGAAATTGCGTTAGCAATTCCAGCTTTAAATGAACGAAAAATAATTTGAAACAATTTAGCAGGACAAGGGTTAAAATATAAATCTTTCAATATGATGTACAATTATATCATATCCTATGCATATCATGTCAACTAAATGATATAAAACAATGCATGAAAGTGCTGTTTTATTTTCAAAGAATTAACACGCTGTCGTCATATGTACTGAAATTACATTACAGTATGCTAAATACTCTTTTCGTACTATGAAAAGTAAAATGTGTATTGTTATATTCTGATAATGCTGCATATCATTATGTTCAAGTAATAACACTTTTATTCAGGCCTTTTAAATAACATCAAAGACTATTAATTTACAACCATTTTATATTATACGTTATTCATCTACTTAAATCAATCGGCTGCATATTATGACAATACTGCCGAGCTAGGCCAAAGGGCGGTGTCTCAGCCTACTTTAAAAGTGAGCAGATGCATGTACTACCTTTTGTCTTTGCAGGACTGATAGATATGTCCTGTAGTCAGTATAATTAATTAGATTGCGTACATGGAGCTAGTTGCATCACATACCGCTGGTTTTAACACGTAGGAATATAAGCTGAGCGGTTTGCTGACATATAATATTAGAGCTCATCAGTAATGTGGGTGTTAATCAGCATATCTAGGATGCCACATTACCGCTAATGGGCTGACCGTTTATATACAGAAATGTTAGGTTCATACTAAGATTCGCTTTTATAGTGCATGTTTGATAGTTTTGTTTTCAGCAAGTTTTTATTATTTAAATAAATATTATAAAGTGGTGTACAATTCACGTGAGATGCACGAAGATGTGTGTCATTGTGCTGTAAATTGATACACGAAGAAGTTTATAATAATATACGTTTCACTGGTATTTGGCTGCTATAGTTGCGGCTAGATTCTTGTTAGTGAAAGAATTGTAAATGAAAACTAATATATATAAAACAAACATACCTAAATATGCATAGATAAGACTTTGAAAAAAAGAATCTCGAAGATAAATAGAATAAATTATATCCATCATGTCTATTGTGTGGCTCTTTATTATGTGTCTCAATTGCATTGCAAATTAAGGCGAGGAATACAACATTTTACCAAGTGTTATTTTTTTTCATTTTGTGCTTGTTCAAATGATATATACTTGAATGCAACACAACACAAATCAGTGCAAATATATTTGTTTTGTATTTTATATGCTTTGTATTTGGTCTCATATGTGGGTTGAGAACTCCGGTGAAAACTGAATGGATCAATACTGCATAGGCCATTTTAATCGAATAACAAAAAGTTCTGTGTGACGCCCCTTAGTGATCACGTTTGTGAAATAAATAAAACATTGTTTTTTTTAGGCCTATATGTTTATTATTTAATATAATGTTTATTATTCTTTAATAATCATGGATGAATTAAATGTCAACTATTCCTGCGACAATAGAAATATATTATATTACACCGGTAGGTGTTTTGTTTAAGAAAAAAATCCTCAATATATATTTTATTAGCCTACTTTGTTTGAAGCAATAGCTCTTGAACTATCTTCCAATTTCTTTCATAAATTTCACTTTGCAAAAAAAAAATTAGCGTAACGTATATTTATACGCAACTCATACGTCCGATAGTTTTGATCATGCTCAGTTTTTTTAGATGGCCGGGCGTGTGACAACGTGTAACAGCGTGTAGCAACGTGTTCATAACGTGCTTCTAACATATGCCTAACGTTCTCGTCGTATGCCAGCGTTCTGACAAAATGTCTTCTTCATACGTCGGTATACGCTGACTCATACGCTATAGTGTGATAAAAAGTGATAAAATGTACCGATTCGCAAAAAAAATTTCCACTCAAAATATTTTATCTGTGATGAATATTAAAAAAAGTGCTTGATCATTTTATAATTAACTGAAGTTTAGTAAGCTCTAAGTTGTGTCTGCGGGCAATATAGCTGCCCGCTGATACGAGAATAAAACAAAGAATTGATAATTCCTGAATTTTTTTGCAACAGTACAGACCGTCCCAGCTGACACCAGACGTTAATGCAGTCCAATGCTAGGCCTGCGTCACAGACAGTGAAAAAACATTACGCCAATACCGGCTGCGTGTCAAATTTGTTTGTTCTGGTTACTGGAGCATCATCCTAGCAAACACAACAAGTTAAATCAATGCTGATTTTTTGTCTACAACGACGGACCATCATCAAACCGTCGCCTCGGAGCTAAAGGATCCTACCGCCACTCTAACGAGTGTCAGATAGGATTCTTTAGCTCCGAGGCGACGAAACAAACAAGTGTCGCGTGTGCTGGGATGACACGGAACACACGTGTAGGCCTATCCCAGCAGACACAAGACTTTGGGGTCAATGTTGGTTCAACGTTGATCCAGCGTCATAGACGCTGGACCAACGTTCAACCAACATTGATTCACCGCCTTGTGTCTGCTGGGTTATCACTGCTAGCCCACCAATATTATGACTTCGGCCCAGCAGTGAACCACATTGGACCAGCGTCTCATTTCTGCTGGGAACTGGTGGCATCCTTAGTATTATCTCAGGTCACCTTTTACAAAAAGTTAACTCATACAAAATCTGAAGAAATAGTATTATCAGAGTTGGCCTACCAGATAATGCTTAGGGGGGGGGGGGCATCTAATTTTATAATTCAATAATAATTTATATAATAATTTTTCTCCGTATTAGGAATGATTTTTTTCGTCCAGGAACTTCATACTGAAAGGGTTAATGAAGGCTCATCTATATTCAGTCAGAAACATAATCTCTCTTTCCTAGTGAGGAGGGGCCTATATATTATATATAATATTAATATATACCCCTAGCGTAATCGGATTTCAACTAATCAATATATACAACTGGATATACTATAATTTCAGACACTTACCGTGATTGACTCTTTTGTTGTCATTGTTTTATGAAACGCACGTGTGAATCCAGTCAACTGTCGATCCATGCCAAAGATGCTGATCCAAATGCATTTCTGGTGTAACTTATATAGATGCATATACTCATCATGAATACACTTAACTCTGCCTACTAAGGGGCTTAAAATAGCTAAATTACAAAAATAAAATGAATCACGCCTTGCGCTTTGTGAAATGTTTTAGTTAAAACGTAGGACATATTATGGCCTTTATTTCTGGTCTATATGGTTAATTTAGCCGAGAATACAAACTTTTACGACCCAGCAAACTGGGTCGTCAGCTATGCTCACCAATCCAAACTACTGTTATCAGATATGCTTTACCGCGTTCAAGGTTTTAAACTGTACTATTTCGATACCAAAAACTTGTGAGGTGTTATATTATGAACGAAAAGGTGTTTCCGATTTAAAGGGACTAGCTCAGGCTAAAATCATCAAGTCTGTGATTTTACTTTGGCTTCCTAATAAGACCAGATGATGTAAACATGTCCATAGACTAGAACTGCAATTTTTTATTATTTGTTGTGCTGCGCATTTAACAGTTAGGCTAAATATAAAAACAAAATTCCTGATTTCTTATTTTTGACAACCATGTCAACATATGTTCATATCTGGGATTCATATCTGGAACTATTACTTTGTGCATCAAGCTCTGTGCATGTGTAGATATTCAGCAGATATATTGTAGATATTCAACAAATATGAGCGAAGATTGTCGCATGCATATACGCTGTGAAATGAGTGCCAGATTAACGCTGCACACAAAATTTACGACTCTATGAGCGTGTTTTATATTTCACCTTGCCTGGTCGAACACGATGTGTGGGCCGCCGCCACACCGTTGCATAGGTGACACTTTTAAGATTGAAATCTATCTATGAGTTGTTAGATTTGTAAACACTATCACAATCTGTACATGTAAGTTTGCATTCTTGATGTAGGCCTAATTGAGCAAAAGTTATCATCTTATCCTTCAAATGTACATAGTATGTCTACCACTATTCGTATATATTTTCTTAGCAGAAAATTACTTTTAAAATTATTTAGGAATGCATCTTCCTGGTGCAATTATCGCATTTAATCTTCCACGAGAAACGTATGATCTCCTTTTAATTTCCGACGGTCTCAAATGAAGAAAAAACTATCGCCGATATTTTTTTTTTTATTTTAAATTTACTAGACCTATAAAACTATACTATCTACGACTACGGTGCAAGATCTAAGCGTCTTAATCTGGCGAAATGTCACGATTCTCGTCACAAATCGACATTCATACATACACTGTCTAGACCAGATATAATCAAAATATATGGATATAACTGAAATGTATGAGTTATTTTGCACGTTTGCGTAAATTAAATTTTAACACTATGAATATGTGAAGCGCCACAACGCAGCCCGAGCTATGTCGGGATTTCAGGTTCGGATGAGGCCTCATTATTTACTAAAAAAGGATGTGTCGTCCAATGTTTATTATGACGCAGATATGTCCACAATTAACAGCTAAAATATTTAAAAAGTCTTTTGTGTGGAAATACGGCAATTGGTGAGCGTCATACTAGTTGGTTCCCTTAGCCCATATACAGATATACAGATAGAAAAAAGTCATTACAGATTTATTTGTCATAGGAATGAAAGAGATATATCGTCGCCTCGGAGCTAAATGATCCTATCTGCCACTCTGACGAGTGTCAGATAGGATCCTTTAGCCCCGAGGCGACGATATGTACGTGTATATGGCCGATTCCCACGAAAGTGATGCATATCAGCCAAATAACGACTTTGCTGCACAGTCCTGAATTCTCTAGTTTATCTTGCAGACAAGTGGAACTTTCACAAAAAATATATGCGAGCTCCTTATATGTAATAGTTTCAACATGAATGGAGTTCATGTTAATTAGTGAACACCAGGGTAATTGAAAATTAAGGTTATTGAATAAAATAATTGTTGTGTTATGAACGATTTATATAGATAAATAACACTACTTTGACAGCCAGATTAATAAACAATCAAAGAAGGATGGAATAAAGTGTTCTTAGCAACAAGGTGTACCAGGATCACGAGAATAATTTATTTATTGTATTTCACTCAACCTAAAACATATACTTACAAATAAACGCATGCATTCACTTGTGAAAGATATCTGACAGATATAGCTACAATGAACATAAAAGGGTAAAACTGGTTGCTCTACGTCGATTCAAAATGCTTACAACAGCTTTGTTTGTAGGGTTACACTGTCATTTGTAGGGTTACTCTAACTAAGTACCTATGAAAAATCATCACGATATTGATATAATGACGGCTCATTATACCATATAAACACATGTGTGTTCTCCCTTATAATACTGCTTATTATCCAACATATTTACCACACTATAATTAACTTCACATAGATCATTGAAAAAAATATCTTATTTGTCAAATAATTGTATGTATTTCCAACTGGTGAAGTCAGGCAGTGATTATGGCGCTATTGTATCACACATGTTTTACAATACCAATTGTTGTCGCTTGCTTGTATATATATTGTTTTTGAAAAATATCGTGTTTTTAGAGAAATGTCCCCCAATGACAATTAAACTTGTATTGTGTTTTACAACATAGAAGCTATCAGTGAAATTGGTAACCCTACGAATACACACAGTAGTGAACTCTTTTAGATGCTAGATATGCTTAAATAAATATTTCAAATATTAGTTATACACAAAAGAATACAGGTTAGATATATTGTTCAATATGATGTATAACAAAGTCTATTAACAGTAAATTTGCCTTTGCATTGGTGAGTTAAAATATTTTTCAAACGTTTCAAAAACATGTATTTTATTTTTTTGATAAAAATATTTATTAGCTTGTTGAATTTTACACCTCAAAAGTGCTCGCTATGATGTTAGAATTAGTCTTGGCCTGTTTTGCAATGAGAACAATATATATTTTTCAATCATTTAACGTTTTTCTCTTGTAGAGAGTAACCCGACAAATACCTAACATTTGTGTAACCATACGAATGACAATATCATCAGTCTCTGGTGGCTCTTCTATTACATAAGAATATTATAAACTGTATCGTCCACATATTGGCATGTCATGACATGATAATGCATCATAAATAATCAATGAACTCCTATGTTATCCACACCTACACAGTGAAATGTAGAACTTTGATAATTTGTAGGATATTTAAAAATTCAAACATTGCTAACTTTTCAAGATTTATATATTAATCACTACAATCTGACTGTTACGTACACAGTACCTTGGTTATTCCGTTAGACAAGGTTGTAAACCCCATGTGCTTTCATGGGATTGCACAGCTGCCATTACTTTATTGAAAATTCGTAGGGTTACACATATTTCTATACCCCTAAGTGTACAGTGGTAGAAATTAAAAAAAATTGTCTGATACGTTACCTTGCCCATATCATACATCGGTATCACAAGTGTATTCAGAGAAAAGAGCTTGTGTTAATTTGTAGTAGTATTTGTTTTATAGAACATGAAAGCGCATTCGTATGGTTACAAATACAGATTTGAAATTATTGCACCTATTTTGCTATTAGCAACAATTTTTCGTGGACATGCTCCACAATGAATTCAGTTCAGTAATTAAATAACAAGAGCAGCTCATGTCACAGATATAGTCTGTACAATATGTATATTATGCAATATTTATTCACTAAGATAGCATAACACAAGTTGTATTTGTAGGGTTACACAAATTTTACATTTTCAAAAAATATGAATTAAAAAAAAATCAATTTACAAAAGCAAAAAAAGTGTTGGCTATTAATTAGGTGCAGGTGAGGCGCTTCAGAAAGCGCTTCAGAAAGCGTAATATAAAGGCGCTGTTTATTTTGAATATTGAGAAAATGAACATATTCAAAATAAGTTCCAAATGCATCACTGTCGTGGGAATCGACCATATACAAGATTGTTAATTTTTTAAAATCATATGACAATATACATGGTAATGATGGCATGACATAACTAAAATCATGTTAAGTGGCAAACGGCAATTCCATAGTAAACACTGGGTATTTCCATAACATAAATGAATACTACTTGAAATAAAAATTTAAAAGCATTGCCAAGATAACATTGGGGTCTATCATTTTGTTTCCCGCACCGACACAGAGACAAAAGAGCTACTATTTATAACATACTGTTATATATTGTAGCTAAAAGACACAGCGTAGAAATTGAATATATACAAGACCATAATTGTGCTACAGTGAACGGAGTATGCAAAAGGACAATGGTAAAAATTATATGGTATTTAAAAATATATAATATAATATCATGCAAGTACAATGCATGTGGTAGTCCGCGAAACATGTAGTTCCGTGACCATGCAAGCACAGTCGATATATAGGGAACATGGTGTTATTTGCCTGACAAAATTAGCATACTTATTAATCATGTATTTTCATCTAGTTTTGCAGCCAATGCCATAAAGAGCTGCTCTATCATATCAAACAGTGCGCTAAATGTCAATGACCATTATCCTACTTCTCGGTCACGGAGGCTCCTCACAAAATTGAATTTTTACGAGTGAGAGGGGAAGAAACTTGAAGACCATAGTGGATTTTGAACATATGATCTGACCAATTGGAAACAATATCCTGCAGGTATGGATGATGTCAAGTATTTTGCTATGCCTGGATCATAAATTATGGTCATGAATTGTTTGTTGTAGTTAGAAATATTTCGTCATAGAAGTGGAACACGAGTATATAAGTGTTTATGGCCAAAACAATTATATAATTTATGACACTGGTGTTAAATAACTCTGTACTTGCCAACGGACGTATCACTTTCATTCAAATTTAATTAGTTATTGTAACTTTTTTAACATGATTTTTATGATAACGTTTATATGTAATATAATTAATCTAGTTCTGTGCTGTCGTATATGATTGAAACAAACGAGGATACTACCTCATAAAATAATATTGCTTTAAAGCTTTAGTATTATATGGATGGGACGTCATCTATATTAGAAAACATAAAAACACTTAAAGCATTTTTATAGTGTTCGGACCGACCCTTTCTCGATCAATAAAAATAGCAATAAAAAATATAGCATAAAACCTTATCGAGTGGTAGTAGTGTGCATGCTCCACCCAGGACACATCAACTCCGTGCAAGGCAACGGACGTAACGCTGCTCTAAGACATAAAATATATGCGAGCAAAACCAAAACTAATACATTGAATCATGGTGTTATGAATTGCTCTTTTTTACAATGTGATATAAACCAAATCACTGACTATGATTATTCCATAAAGAAATATAGCAAATAGTGAATATAAGTAAATATATCTTATGTAATATTTTTCAAAAATACCAAGCTTTGATTAGGACCTACGATCATATAGCAATATATTTAGGTCATACAACTGGTAAAATCTGAATCTGTAAATTAGTGCTTATATCCCATTAACCGATTACTATGTTTATTAGAATAAAACCTTACGTTTTGTAGCACAGTAACGTATTTAATAAAGTTCTGATTCTACAGTGATTTAAAACAAATCACTTTAACTTGATCCAAACAACCTTATACAGAAGAACACTACAAAAAAATTGCACTTTTATTTTATATAATGCAGAACATGTGGTTTGTGTAAGTAGCTGAACTTATAAATTAGGCAGAAAAAGCAGTAGATGTTGTATGTTGTTGATACGCTCTATTCTTATTTCCGGAATATTCCGCGATGTCCTGTATAGTTTATATTCGCTTTAGATTTCTATTCTATATTTAATACAACAAATGAACTTGGTGCATCTAGTTGAACATTTTAATTAACAAGAAAATGCACTTGGTGCAAGTAACTATAAATTGAACCGAAAAATATCCATTGCATTTTATCTTTTGAATGTCCGCATATGGGAACGGCTATATATCAACAAACCATTGCTTGTATTTAGATAGGCCTACACTGAAATGATAATCAGATGATAATTTGGCGATATATGCATAGGCCTACATTGGAAACAAGTAACTGATTATAGAGCCTACATTTCCCATGTTAAATTTCAGACGCGCATGCCTCAGAAGGTATTGTAAAACGAGACGGTCCTTTCTGCGTCCACACTACTCTTGCCGGAGTTGGCGTGCCATTTAGTAATTACAATAGTTTAATGTTGACAGCCATGCATGCCTAGGCTACACGCCCCGGATTACACGCTCTATGCGCCAATAATAATAGGGCCTACGTTTTTATAGAGCGCGTGTATGGCATGAGGGGAGACCCAGGAGGATTTGGACATTGCCAGCTGTTTTTCGTTTTCCTCCTACTATGTTCATGTGATCGAGCTAATCTTTTGCACAAAGAAAGAGACTCACCATGCCTATGGATAGCCATATGTGTTTTTAACATTATATGCAGAAGAATAACATGGATAGAGATAAAAAAAATCTAATTTGTCCAAATCCTCCACGATGTGTGGGTGGATTTGGACATGACTGGGGAGCATTTGGAAATAATCAGAATCAATAACAAGAATTCTGAAAATTAAAGTTTTTATTCATTGAGAGTCATATTATCATATTATCTGAGCGATTTCATAACTTTATTTATTAGGTTAATGCATTTTATACCCTGGGGAGGATTTGGACAAATGATTTGGGGAGGATATGGACACTGTCCAAATCCTCCCCTTATGGAGTGGTAGTAGTGTGCATGCTCCTCCCAGGACACATCAACTCCGTGCAAGGTAACTGATTTATGTATTATCTACTAATATAAAACATATTATTATTCAATGAGACTGTGATAATCATCTTCCTCTGCTAGGCTGGCTATTCCTGAGGTCGTAGACCGACCTTGCTGAAACAGGGTTGAATCTGCCTATTGGAGTGGGGACTTTCTAAAAATATTTTTTCTGTTTGACCCACGTGTGACCTCTGACATGAGTGTTGTTTTAATGTGGGGCCACTATCTACGACACCGGCCCCACATTAAACAACACATGTCTGCTGGCCGAGTAGCTCACCGGAAACGTCTCAGACACAGACCAACACATCTCACCGAAACGTGCGTGAGGGTTGAATTAATGGTGAGCCAACATCGCAGACAGCGGGCCAACATTAAAGCGACATTTTTTGAAAAACTAATGAATATTCAATATCTAAATCTTCCTCCCTACCCCAATAGGTGGATGGTATGGCTAATTCAGCAAGGCTTGGCCTGACGGCCTCGCTGTGTCAAGACTTGCTGCCAGGAAGATGGTGATAATATGTTAAGTTGGTTACAGAAAACATTAATGTTCTTACCAAAGTGAGCCCAACACAAATTCAAGTGATCTTGGCGCTGAACTCAATACTATTCCGTATTCACTAACGTGTGTTAGGTGTTGTAGATTTTGTTTCAAACCCGTAGCAATCAAATTGTTTTGAAAACTACGCAAACATACTCACCAGAGATAGGCATAGACATAGTTTATTTCATATGATCTCTGCAATATCAGACATGTATGAAGAGGACAGTCAAAATCTTCAAAGTAACGCCTCTATCGCGTCGTAATGGATGTAACGGCGGTTTTATGGCCATACTGTAAAATAGAGATGTACCAATTTCCTCTATACCGTAGCAACAGACAGTAACGAATGATTTTCAAGTGTTTTATAATGTATGCAATGTAATAAAAATGCGGATTTATAGCATAATTAAATCCACTATTCACTCAATTAAACAGCTGAGAAACATTCAAAACAACAGACGGGTTTGGTTGGCAATATAATTTTATTATGTAATCACGTAACCAAGCATTACATAACAAGCGATAACATAGCAATGTTAGTGTGTTACACTATACATGACTATGCCATCGTAAGAAGCCGAAAGCGGCCATTTTATAAAACATTGTCTAATAATGAAGCATCATCATACTAAAATGTATTGTAAAATATCAACGTTAACACTTGTATCGTAAAAATATAATAATACAATTTTAAGATGGAGAGGAGGGAGGGTGTATTCTCTGAAGTAGACACCTTGCTGGGCAGACACAAACTGTCCAGTAAGGAGTCAGTGAACAAGTTATCACCCCTGGGGTGGGGTGATCCCGATCCGGCCACGTGGAGGATCACGGGCAGGACCTCGTTAGCCAATCAACAGGCGGGACAGGTCATATAAGCCGCCGCCTCCGACTAGCAGTGTCCGAGATAAATGTAATGAGCAGTTCACCGGTATTTAATTACTGCAAATTACAAGCAGTAATTTCCACACAATTAAATCCACTATTCACTCAATTAAACAGCTGAGAAACATTCAAAACAACAGACATTTTTTTTCACATGATAACATCATCATGGTTGAGAGAACAAATGACAATAAATACCCCAAGAATGCAAATTTTCGGGAGAGGGGTATGACCCTAGAAACATAGTTGACGTGCATCTTTAAAGCACGCATGTCAAACTGTCTCATCCCCCCAAATTACAAGAAGTCCTCCCCAAACCCCTTGAGCCTGCGGGAAACTCTCAACCATCTTGTTTGTTGCATGTGCTAAATATTGGTTAGATAACCTAAAAGTCACATGAAATGGAATTTATGGACACACAGTTATCGAAAAAAGAAAAAATGACCCATATTAGCCAGGTGCAAAACCAAGAATTTTTTTATAAGTGAAAACACGGTGATCATCGTGTTTTTTGTGTGTGAAATACAGATCAAAATAAATGAATTTCTAAACCCACAGTCACATAGAAACCATACATTACACATATCTATTACACATATCTGGGCCAGGAGAACCTGAGATGAATGAGTTGACACTGCCCGCCAGACACAGAATTCGAAATTCGAGACCTGGCAGTCTTGGGCCGAGCACGCTACCTCTCGGTCATGGAGGCTAAGTGGTAAATGAAGATTATCTTTCATAAATGAGAACAATAGCGGCCAACTTGGGTTTGTCGGTAAAATATATGGAAAATTATCTAAATAATTTTTCAACACCACCAGAAACCATAAATTATACATAACTATGTGGAAATCAATGGACATTCAATTTGTATACATTTTGGTCATATTGAATTTTAGGCTTTTAGAAAGTTTACCCACACTTTTGGGAGAGGCATATGGGCTAATTTTTATATTTATTGGCTGTAGAAGGCAGATCAACCATAAAACCAACATGCGAAAGCAACGGTCACGGCATTACCATAACATGACCCAACTAAATATTTCCGACAATATAAATCAATAATCTTTTATGCTTTCGGCCAGCAAAGAACACTATAGGTTCGGTAAGGGAGCCCACGTTTAATAAACGTTTAGTCTGTAAAGTACACTGAACAGACCCAGGGACTGGAACTACGCTATAATAACATTGTACATGTATTATGATATTATTATATTACTATAAAAGCGTGCAAACAAAACAATTGCAGCTGATAGTCTATCGACCAAGACCCAACATTTTCGTTTCGTCCACCGATAAATATTTTAGGCTGAATTTGATATATTGTGACTTTTAGGGCCCACTAATACATACCAATTGGTAAAACTTAACCATAATTTACATGTATGACCACAAGGCTCATGCGCACTTACCAATAAATGTTTTAATTGCAAAATATATATTTTAGGGTCGAATAGGAGGTCTTTTATCACAAAATCAGGGCCACTGATGGGATCACTTTATATTAGTTAATGCAGTAGAGGTGGAGGGTATTTATATTTGATTTAGCGCAAATATCCTGTCTATATACCCGTTGTCATGGCAATGTCAGACATACATGCAGAAAGATGTTTTATTGACATAGATACTTTGTCATAATAAATATATTATGGTTATAAAATGGTTAGTTTGGAAAATCACATCACGGAATTAAAAAAAAGTGGCATTGTCATAATAAAACACTGCATATTTAAAAGTATTTATTTTGTCGAAATATGAGGGGGTTTGCAAAATGCTCGGTTGGTGACTTGTACCCCATGGCGAGAACACATATATCTCCTGTGACGATGCAACGTCACTGGGTGTCTATCATGTCTATAGCGCAGCTCATCCAGTACAACACACTAACACTTGCATTTCAGGCTGTTCATTGCATGGCCCCTAGCCACAGATCAAAAAGGTTATGTGACTTAGACTTGTTTTCCCGTTGAGCCCTTCATATTATTTTGATATGTCGCATGGAAAGAAAATCGACATACGTTCAAGAACAAAATCATATAAATAACATATGCCTGCAACATTATATATTAGATATTCCAGAAACAATGAGAGGTTGGATTTGAAAGACCACATTCGCAGTTGTGGATTGGTCTGATATTCATGTTGCTTCATCTCATCCTTAAACGTGCCATTATGTTAAACTTTGGGTCCCTAAGATAATAATATTGGCTACATACATGTCTCATACTACATGTACTAGGTGAAAATTATAGATAAAAACGTGATTTAACAATAATATTGGCAGACATCTTGAAGTTTCTAGGTTGTAGGTAGCTAATGCACCCGATCAAATCTTGCCTTTTGCAACTACTTTAGGTTCAGTCATATGTCTGCCACTGGACTATTGTGATATCATCAGTGGGACACTTGGGTGATCTCAGTAAGGGATGATACAGTTAGATTTATATTTTCAAAGAATTTTTTGTTGTCATGTTTTTGCTATGTAAGTAGTCGCAATAGGTTAAAACAGTATAGCTCTCGCAAGCTGAAGTACATTGAGTTTTATTCATGTCATAAAATCAATTACTTCTGGCAGTCCTTCACTTTGCAAATTATAATAGTTACAATCGTTTTATAAATAAAAATACCAATAATAAATCATTAATACATAAACTACAAATTTATTAATACTAAGTACAGCCATTAATCTATACAAAAATATAATTACAAATAGTAATACATAATTAGTTATAATAAAAATAGATTTTATTGTACATAGTAATTACTACAATATTTTATCAATAATAATCAAATACCAAATTATTAATAAAATAGCTATAACTGTAGTGTGAAATAGGTTATTACAAACATTAAACAATAAAACCAATAATTATAACTAGAAAGAGTAGTTCGGTTTTTCTCTTGTAGAGAGTAACCCGACAAATACCTAACATTTGTGTAACCATACGAATGACAATATCATCAGTCTCTGGTGGCTCTTCTATTACATAAGAATATTATAAACTGTATCGTCCACATATTGGCATGTCATGACATGATAATGCATCATAAATAATCAATGAACTCCTATGTTATCCACACCTACACAGTGAAATGTAGAACTTTGATAATTTGTAGGATATTTAAAAATTCAAACATTGCTAACTTTTCAAGATTTATATATTAATCACTACAATCTGACTGTTACGTACACAGTACCTTGGTTATTCCGTTAGACAAGGTTGTAAACCCCATGTGCTTTCATGGGATTGCACAGCTGCCATTACTTTATTGAAAATTCGTAGGGTTACACATATTTCTATACCCCTAAGTGTACAGTGGTAGAAATTAAAAAAAATTGTCTGATACGTTACCTTGCCCATATCATACATCGGTATCACAAGTGTATTCAGAGAAAAGAGCTTGTGTTAATTTGTAGTAGTATTTGTTTTATAGAACATGAAAGCGCATTCGTATGGTTACAAATACAGATTTGAAATTATTGCACCTATTTTGCTATTAGCAACAATTTTTCGTGGACATGCTCCACAATGAATTCAGTTCAGTAATTAAATAACAAGAGCAGCTCATGTCACAGATATAGTCTGTACAATATGTATATTATGCAATATTTATTCACTAAGATAGCATAACACAAGTTGTATTTGTAGGGTTACACAAATTTTACATTTTCAAAAAATATGAATTAAAAAAAAATCAATTTACAAAAGCAAAAAAAGTGTTGGCTATTAATTAGGTGCAGGTGAGGCGCTTCAGAAAGCGCTTCAGAAAGCGTAATATAAAGGCGCTGTTTATTTTGAATATTGAGAAAATGAACATATTCAAAATAAGTTCCAAATGCATCACTGTCGTGGGAATCGACCATATACAAGATTGTTAATTTTTTAAAATCATATGACAATATACATGGTAATGATGGCATGACATAACTAAAATCATGTTAAGTGGCAAACGGCAATTCCATAGTAAACACTGGGTATTTCCATAACATAAATGAATACTACTTGAAATAAAAATTTAAAAGCATTGCCAAGATAACATTGGGGTCTATCATTTTGTTTCCCGCACCGACACAGAGACAAAAGAGCTACTATTTATAACATACTGTTATATATTGTAGCTAAAAGACACAGCGTAGAAATTGAATATATACAAGACCATAATTGTGCTACAGTGAACGGAGTATGCAAAAGGACAATGGTAAAAATTATATGGTATTTAAAAATATATAATATAATATCATGCAAGTACAATGCATGTGGTAGTCCGCGAAACATGTAGTTCCGTGACCATGCAAGCACAGTCGATATATAGGGAACATGGTGTTATTTGCCTGACAAAATTAGCATACTTATTAATCATGTATTTTCATCTAGTTTTGCAGCCAATGCCATAAAGAGCTGCTCTATCATATCAAACAGTGCGCTAAATGTCAATGACCATTATCCTACTTCTCGGTCACGGAGGCTCCTCACAAAATTGAATTTTTACGAGTGAGAGGGGAAGAAACTTGAAGACCATAGTGGATTTTGAACATATGATCTGACCAATTGGAAACAATATCCTGCAGGTATGGATGATGTCAAGTATTTTGCTATGCCTGGATCATAAATTATGGTCATGAATTGTTTGTTGTAGTTAGAAATATTTCGTCATAGAAGTGGAACACGAGTATATAAGTGTTTATGGCCAAAACAATTATATAATTTATGACACTGGTGTTAAATAACTCTGTACTTGCCAACGGACGTATCACTTTCATTCAAATTTAATTAGTTATTGTAACTTTTTTAACATGATTTTTATGATAACGTTTATATGTAATATAATTAATCTAGTTCTGTGCTGTCGTATATGATTGAAACAAACGAGGATACTACCTCATAAAATAATATTGCTTTAAAGCTTTAGTATTATATGGATGGGACGTCATCTATATTAGAAAACATAAAAACACTTAAAGCATTTTTATAGTGTTCGGACCGACCCTTTCTCGATCAATAAAAATAGCAATAAAAAATATAGCATAAAACCTTATCGAGTGGTAGTAGTGTGCATGCTCCACCCAGGACACATCAACTCCGTGCAAGGCAACGGACGTAACGCTGCTCTAAGACATAAAATATATGCGAGCAAAACCAAAACTAATACATTGAATCATGGTGTTATGAATTGCTCTTTTTTACAATGTGATATAAACCAAATCACTGACTATGATTATTCCATAAAGAAATATAGCAAATAGTGAATATAAGTAAATATATCTTATGTAATATTTTTCAAAAATACCAAGCTTTGATTAGGACCTACGATCATATAGCAATATATTTAGGTCATACAACTGGTAAAATCTGAATCTGTAAATTAGTGCTTATATCCCATTAACCGATTACTATGTTTATTAGAATAAAACCTTACGTTTTGTAGCACAGTAACGTATTTAATAAAGTTCTGATTCTACAGTGATTTAAAACAAATCACTTTAACTTGATCCAAACAACCTTATACAGAAGAACACTACAAAAAAATTGCACTTTTATTTTATATAATGCAGAACATGTGGTTTGTGTAAGTAGCTGAACTTATAAATTAGGCAGAAAAAGCAGTAGATGTTGTATGTTGTTGATACACTCTATTCTTATTTCCGGAATATTCCGCGATGTCCTGTATAGTTTATATTCGCTTTAGATTTCTATTCTATATTTAATACAACAAATGAACTTGGTGCATCTAGTTGAACATTTTAATTAACAAGAAAATGCACTTGGTGCAAGTAACTATAAATTGAACCGAAAAATATCCATTGCATTTTATCTTTTGAATGTCCGCATATGGGAACGGCTATATATCAACAAACCATTGCTTGTATTTAGATAGGCCTACACTGAAATGATAATCAGATGATAATTTGGCGATATATGCATAGGCCTACATTGGAAACAAGTAACTGATTATAGAGCCTACATTTCCCATGTTAAATTTCAGACGCGCATGCCTCAGAAGGTATTGTAAAACGAGACGGTCCTTTCTGCGTCCACACTACTCTTGCCGGAGTTGGCGTGCCATTTAGTAATTACAATAGTTTAATGTTGACAGCCATGCATGCCTAGGCTACACGCCCCGGATTACACGCTCTATGCGCCAATAATAATAGGGCCTACGTTTTTATAGAGCGCGTGTATGGCATGAGGGGAGACCCAGGAGGATTTGGACATTGCCAGCTGTTTTTCGTTTTCCTCCTACTATGTTCATGTGATCGAGCTAATCTTCTGCACAAAGAAAGAGACTCACCATGCCTATGGATAGCCATATGTGTTTTTAACATTATATGCAGAAGAATAACATGGATAGAGATAAAAAAAATCTAATTTGTCCAAATCCTCCACGATGTGTGGGTGGATTTGGACATGACTGGGGAGCATTTGGAAATAATCAGAATCAATAACAAGAATTCTGAAAATTAAAGTTTTTATTCATTGAGAGTCATATTATCATATTATCTGAGCGATTTCATAACTTTATTTATTAGGTTAATGCATTTTATACCCTGGGGAGGATTTGGACAAATGATTTGGGGAGGATATGGACACTGTCCAAATCCTCCCCTTATGGAGTGGTAGTAGTGTGCATGCTCCTCCCAGGACACATCAACTCCGTGCAAGGTAACTGATTTATGTATTATCTACTAATATAAAACATATTATTATTCAATGAGACTGTGATAATCATCTTCCTCTGCTAGGCTGGCTATTCCTGAGGTCGTAGACCGACCTTGCTGAAACAGGGTTGAATCTGCCTATTGGAGTGGGGACTTTCTAAAAATATTTTTTCTGTTTGACCCACGTGTGACCTCTGACATGAGTGTTGTTTTAATGTGGGGCCACTATCTACGACACCGGCCCCACATTAAACAACACATGTCTGCTGGCCGAGTAGCTCACCGGAAACGTCTCAGACACAGACCAACACATCTCACCGAAACGTGCGTGAGGGTTGAATTAATGGTGAGCCAACATCGCAGACAGCGGGCCAACATTAAAGCGACATTTTTTGAAAAACTAATGAATATTCAATATCTAAATCTTCCTCCCTACCCCAATAGGTGGATGGTATGGCTAATTCAGCAAGGCTTGGCCTGACGGCCTCGCTGTGTCAAGACTTGCTGCCAGGAAGATGGTGATAATATGTTAAGTTGGTTACAGAAAACATTAATGTTCTTACCAAAGTGAGCCCAACACAAATTCAAGTGATCTTGGCGCTGAACTCAATACTATTCCGTATTCACTAACGTGTGTTAGGTGTTGTAGATTTTGTTTCAAACCCGTAGCAATCAAATTGTTTTGAAAACTACGCAAACATACTCACCAGAGATAGGCATAGACATAGTTTATTTCATATGATCTCTGCAATATCAGACATGTATGAAGAGGACAGTCAAAATCTTCAAAGTAACGCCTCTATCGCGTCGTAATGGATGTAACGGCGGTTTTATGGCCATACTGTAAAATAGAGATGTACCAATTTCCTCTATACCGTAGCAACAGACAGTAACGAATGATTTTCAAGTGTTTTATAATGTATGCAATGTAATAAAAATGCGGATTTATAGCATAATTAAATCCACTATTCACTCAATTAAACAGCTGAGAAACATTCAAAACAACAGACGGGTTTGGTTGGCAATATAATTTTATTATGTAATCACGTAACCAAGCATTACATAACAAGCGATAACATAGCAATGTTAGTGTGTTACACTATACATGACTATGCCATCGTAAGAAGCCGAAAGCGGCCATTTTATAAAACATTGTCTAATAATGAAGCATCATCATACTAAAATGTATTGTAAAATATCAACGTTAACACTTGTATCGTAAAAATATAATAATACAATTTTAAGATGGAGAGGAGGGAGGGTGTATTCTCTGAAGTAGACACCTTGCTGGGCAGACACAAACTGTCCAGTAAGGAGTCAGTGAACAAGTTATCACCCCTGGGGTGGGGTGATCCCGATCCGGCCACGTGGAGGATCACGGGCAGGACCTCGTTAGCCAATCAACAGGCGGGACAGGTCATATAAGCCGCCGCCTCCGACTAGCAGTGTCCGAGATAAATGTAATGAGCAGTTCACCGGTATTTAATTACTGCAAATTACAAGCAGTAATTTCCACACAATTAAATCCACTATTCACTCAATTAAACAGCTGAGAAACATTCAAAACAACAGACATTTTTTTTCACATGATAACATCATCATGGTTGAGAGAACAAATGACAATAAATACCCCAAGAATGCAAATTTTCGGGAGAGGGGTATGACCCTAGAAACATAGTTGACGTGCATCTTTAAAGCACGCATGTCAAACTGTCTCATCCCCCCAAATTACAAGAAGTCCTCCCCAAACCCCTTGAGCCTGCGGGAAACTCTCAACCATCTTGTTTGTTGCATGTGCTAAATATTGGTTAGATAACCTAAAAGTCACATGAAATGGAATTTATGGACACACAGTTATCGAAAAAAGAAAAAATGACCCATATTAGCCAGGTGCAAAACCAAGAATTTTTTTATAAGTGAAAACACGGTGATCATCGTGTTTTTTGTGTGTGAAATACAGATCAAAATAAATGAATTTCTAAACCCACAGTCACATAGAAACCATACATTACACATATCTATTACACATATCTGGGCCAGGAGAACCTGAGATGAATGAGTTGACACTGCCCGCCAGACACAGAATTCGAAATTCGAGACCTGGCAGTCTTGGGCCGAGCACGCTACCTCTCGGTCATGGAGGCTAAGTGGTAAATGAAGATTATCTTTCATAAATGAGAACAATAGCGGCCAACTTGGGTTTGTCGGTAAAATATATGGAAAATTATCTAAATAATTTTTCAACACCACCAGAAACCATAAATTATACATAACTATGTGGAAATCAATGGACATTCAATTTGTATACATTTTGGTCATATTGAATTTTAGGCTTTTAGAAAGTTTACCCACACTTTTGGGAGAGGCATATGGGCTAATTTTTATATTTATTGGCTGTAGAAGGCAGATCAACCATAAAACCAACATGCGAAAGCAACGGTCACGGCATTACCATAACATGACCCAACTAAATATTTCCGACAATATAAATCAATAATCTTTTATGCTTTCGGCCAGCAAAGAACACTATAGGTTCGGTAAGGGAGCCCACGTTTAATAAACGTTTAGTCTGTAAAGTACACTGAACAGACCCAGGGACTGGAACTACGCTATAATAACATTGTACATGTATTATGATATTATTATATTACTATAAAAGCGTGCAAACAAAACAATTGCAGCTGATAGTCTATCGACCAAGACCCAACATTTTCGTTTCGTCCACCGATAAATATTTTAGGCTGAATTTGATATATTGTGACTTTTAGGGCCCACTAATACATACCAATTGGTAAAACTTAACCATAATTTACATGTATGACCACAAGGCTCATGCGCACTTACCAATAAATGTTTTAATTGCAAAATATATATTTTAGGGTCGAATAGGAGGTCTTTTATCACAAAATCAGGGCCACTGATGGGATCACTTTATATTAGTTAATGCAGTAGAGGTGGAGGGTATTTATATTTGATTTAGCGCAAATATCCTGTCTATATACCCGTTGTCATGGCAATGTCAGACATACATGCAGAAAGATGTTTTATTGACATAGATACTTTGTCATAATAAATATATTATGGTTATAAAATGGTTAGTTTGGAAAATCACATCACGGAATTAAAAAAAAGTGGCATTGTCATAATAAAACACTGCATATTTAAAAGTATTTATTTTGTCGAAATATGAGGGGGTTTGCAAAATGCTCGGTTGGTGACTTGTACCCCATGGCGAGAACACATATATCTCCTGTGACGATGCAACGTCACTGGGTGTCTATCATGTCTATAGCGCAGCTCATCCAGTACAACACACTAACACTTGCATTTCAGGCTGTTCATTGCATGGCCCCTAGCCACAGATCAAAAAGGTTATGTGACTTAGACTTGTTTTCCCGTTGAGCCCTTCATATTATTTTGATATGTCGCATGGAAAGAAAATCGACATACGTTCAAGAACAAAATCATATAAATAACATATGCCTGCAACATTATATATTAGATATTCCAGAAACAATGAGAGGTTGGATTTGAAAGACCACATTCGCAGTTGTGGATTGGTCTGATATTCATGTTGCTTCATCTCATCCTTAAACGTGCCATTATGTTAAACTTTGGGTCCCTAAGATAATAATATTGGCTACATACATGTCTCATACTACATGTACTAGGTGAAAATTATAGATAAAAACGTGATTTAACAATAATATTGGCAGACATCTTGAAGTTTCTAGGTTGTAGGTAGCTAATGCACCCGATCAAATCTTGCCTTTTGCAACTACTTTAGGTTCAGTCATATGTCTGCCACTGGACTATTGTGATATCATCAGTGGGACACTTGGGTGATCTCAGTAAGGGATGATACAGTTAGATTTATATTTTCAAAGAATTTTTTGTTGTCATGTTTTTGCTATGTAAGTAGTCGCAATAGGTTAAAACAGTATAGCTCTCGCAAGCTGAAGTACATTGAGTTTTATTCATGTCATAAAATCAATTACTTCTGGCAGTCCTTCACTTTGCAAATTATAATAGTTACAATCGTTTTATAAATAAAAATACCAATAATAAATCATTAATACATAAACTACAAATTTATTAATACTAAGTACAGCCATTAATCTATACAAAAATATAATTACAAATAGTAATACATAATTAGTTATAATAAAAATAGATTTTATTGTACATAGTAATTACTACAATATTTTATCAATAATAATCAAATACCAAATTATTAATAAAATAGCTATAACTGTAGTGTGAAATAGGTTATTACAAACATTAAACAATAAAACCAATAATTATAACTAGAAAGAGTAGTTCGGCAACGTATACGAAAGCAGCCCTCCGTTATCTCCAGTCGGCCATTGTAACTTTCTCATGGTTTATTTTATATCACTGCTTTAGCTATTATGCAAGATTTCCGAAAAAAAAGAAAACAAGACAATTACAAATGACCGCCAGTCGGCCATATCGAATTCTATTTCTGAGAAATTTTTCATTGTGGTCTTGTGTGAGTCCCTACATTTTGTTATATCTGCATGATGCAGCTATTTTGCTTTGTTTTTGTGTTACGTAAATATTACAAAAAATACTCAAATTAAAAATGGCCGCTAAAGGGACATTTTAAAATCGTTTGCTCCCAAAAGTTATTCAGGTCATTGACTGACATTGCTGTGCATATTTTCCAAATAAAAAGAAGATCTGCTGGAAACTTTTTCCTGAAACAAGCATTTCTTTGTCAGCGGCCCTAATTATCAAGTGGTTGTTTTTATTGGAATCAAAATGTCACCAAAAATTCTCCCTGTGGTATTTCATGACTATGTGAAGTATGAGGAAGCAGAAGTTGATAGATCAGCTATCATGTAAGATTTCCGAGATAAACAAGAAAACAAATTAAAAATGGCCGACTGGTGGCCATTTTTGATTTTATTAGTGCGAAATTTGTCATGGGTTATCTTTGTGTGAGACCTTACGTTTTGTTTTATATTCATGCTCCAGCTAGTTTGCATTTTTGTGAATTACGTAAATATCACAAAATTACTCAAATGCAAAATGGCCGTTAAACGGCCATTTTGAAATTGTTTGCTCCCAAAAAGGTAATCTGGTCATAATGACTGACATAGCTGAACATATTTGCCAAATTCAAAGAAGATCTGATGGAAACTTTTTCCTGAAGCGCGCTATAACGAGAAATTTCTGCACTTGATAAATAATAATACTTACAATATTGTTTTTATAAATAATAGCACAAATAGTAAATAATTAATAAATTGACTATCAATATATGATGATAAAATACAACCACCAAGCAATGAAACGCATAAAATAATTTAATTGAATATAGTGATTTGTCATAATCTATTGTAAAGAAGTATCATTTATATTGTAAATAATTAAAACTACAATAATTTACAATTATTATAAAAATAAAAATAATTTAATCAATTAACTTTAAATATATTTTGAAATATATCTGTACATAAATGCTAATTTTGAAACCACCGAGGATTTGACAATCTACATGTATGTAGTCTACAGACGTTTTGCCGTTAAACGGTAAAACGTCTGTACATACATGTAGTTGTTATTTTAAAACAACAGAGGATAACGGTGAAAATGATCGCTTCGTGAGGATAAAGGGGCTAACTTTCAAATACTAGGGGGGGGGGGGGTGGAGTTTTGTTTATTTTGTTTTAAGCAAAATATTTATTTCACTTTGTTACAATTCGTTTTTTTTGTCAACTAAGTTCAAAACTAGGCTTAAGGTTAAGCAGATAAGCCAAGCGCGGATTCACAAATTTAAGGGGCAACGCGAGGCTCAACATTTTGAAGAGTCATTAAATATGTATTTTATGATGGCCCTCTAACGGTAAAACGCTCCAAAGCTGCTTTCATAGCGATGTTTAGACACACATCATGTACGTCTGCTAATTTGATAGGGCTATAGCTCGTCAATGATAAATTATTGTGTTATAATAATATTATAAGGTTGTTTTTATAGATATGTGTTCTATTTTTGTATTAGGTTATACACTGAATGAGCACCAAGGATGCATTATGCATTCCATCCCATGACTATCGGTACAAAAATAATCGGAGCAATGATTGCCCGAACAATGATTATTGGAGCTACATGTATACTTGTCAGAGGAATGATCATCTCAGCTATACTTGTCAGAGGAATGATCATCGCAGCTTGTAGGAGCAATGAGAACGCTGTGAGACACACTTGAAAATGGGATGCAGACGTAATAAATGTGTGTTTACAGCCCACTCATTCTCGGCAAGTGACAGTGTAGCACACGCCCTCAGACCTTTCACGACATAGCAGCCCAAAACGTGCCCGTGCCAGTTCATAAAGTGTGCGTGAGGTTGCGTGGGATTGCATGGTATGTGTGCTATTTTTGTGAATAATGCGCAAACTAGGTTCAACCGTTGCTCAACTATTTAGGTTGTTTGCATACATCTGCCTATATAGAAAACAGACGTTGTTAATAATTTTTTTTTATGTAATCGATACAATTTTTTTTATCTTTTTAATAAATGCCAAAATTGAGCTTCTCGCCCCCAAAAACATATATTTAGGCTTTTTATTTACGTTTTAATGATGATTTAATTCCGGGATATGACAAATACTGAAATTGGCGGTCATTTTGGACGCCATCTTGAATTTTTCAAACGGCTCAGGGTGGATTCTTGGGGACTTTTAGTATGCTGTAGGGGATCGTTTTCTGAACACTTTCTGAACTACCCCTGTCATAATTAATTTCGTGTCAAAACACCTCACTGTTATGAAGTCACAAACAATTGAGAGTAGTTTTCTTGAATATATTATAAAGTCATAGCATGTAAATAAACTGCGTACCAAAGTTTCATGACTTATTATCTGACAAACATGCCAGAAGTCAACCTGAGTCGCAGTGACTTTTAACACGTACGTCAACATTAGATCGAAACATGAGAACAATAGACAGATCCCTCATCTATCATTGCTATCACTGGGATCATCCTGTCCGACGAAACAGAAGCTGACAGAAAAGCCACCAATGTGTTTATGCAATAAAAGTTTGCCTCAGAGTCCGGTTGTTAGGAAATACGTTTGCAGTAATCATAAGCATGAGTACAACCATTTTATCGGATGACTGAGTGGAAATACTTTAAATATATTTGTATGCCCAGTTTGCTGGAACAGCCCTAACCAGGCATGGGCCCTGCATATGAAGTCAAACAAAATCTCTATCAACTTCGTTAATATTCTGAAAACACGATTCAATGGGTTGAATCGTAGCAATGAACAAACAGGTCATTCAAAATTTGGGTAGAAATAGAATAAAAAATGACACTGTACATAGTGAGTACATATATTTCACTGGGCCTTATAATAAGCATAATCATAAGAAGAAAATAATGATATAGGGCATATAGATTGAAAAGTTATATTCAACACTGTCACGTAAATTTATCATGTCTATAAATATGTTTATTTATACTTTTTAGTTTGCGAGAGTACCATTAACAATCAAATAAATGTTTGGTATTTTAATGGATTGTATGTTATTCTTTATCTGCTTAATATGTCATTATGGTACACAAATGCACACAAGGAGGGGTGCGAATGGGTCCTGGAAATTATGGATTATTTCCAGCTCACTTTTTACCCACTTTTTTACCTCACTATTCACTTTTTATATTAAGGGGAAAAATGTGTTCAGTTCATTATTTATAAGATATTGCCCTCATTTTTTGTAAGATTTCCGCCTCAGTTTCTGATTCTGATTGGGTTACACAGAATGACCTCGTTTTGTCAGCGAATAAACACGCGGCTTTCATTTGTGGCAGTTGAGGGCAGGGAGACATCACCTATATATTATAGTGTTGACTGGACTACATGACCTACAATGATGTAGGTCGAGCCTATATTCCAGTTGAGGGGCAGTACAATAAGTTCACTGTGTCACTTCAGTTTTTATAAGTTGGTTTCTTCGCTCGATAGTTATAATATTCTGACGTCGATATTCGTTTTCTACAGCTAGCACACTTCGTTTTTTACACTAGATATACATTTATAGCTTCGTTTTTTACACTTTTTAGAAATTACAATCCTCGATGTTCGGCCCCTAAGAACAGGGGGTTCGCAGCTCGTTCGATTTTTTTTACCCATGTGCACCCCTACAAGGTTAATAATTTAAAATAATAACACAACTACTTTGTTTCTGTTGTGTTCTGACATACCTGGAAGTATTTGCAGTCTGGTGGTATCCGCTGTATGTTGTACATGGCCGGGTTTTTGGCCCTGGATTCTTGATAGCCGTTCCCAATGTAGATGATACAGGTTGGGAACGTCACTCTTCACTTTAATCCAAAGCTCCCCATTTGGTAAACAATCCCCATGAATAAGGATCAAATGCGATCAAATAGATTTGTAGGTGCTGATAAAATAAAAATATAATGATGCCACGGAAACTCTTGGCATCCAACCACACGTAATGTACTATATTTGGAACCACCAAGTTATCCTCTTTGTGTCAGCAGGTGGAGCGCTTATGTGGCGAATTTCACATAAAGCGCATTGATTTCAAATACACCTTTCCGAAACAGCAAATATGTTGTTTCTCTTTGCATTGTCTTGCTGAGATTGACATATGTGTAGTAATTCACGATCCGATGTAATGTCCAATCTAAACGTTCATGAGCGTGGACATAATCTTATTGACAAGACATTTGTGTAATGTTGGTTATATTTAATACGCCTGGTTCCGCTTTACCTTCAATATCCACTGAGTCTTTCGGTTTGGTGTGAGTGAATAACAGTAATGACAATTACTGAATCGGTTGGTATCGGACCAGTTATGTGAAATTTACAATTTGTGCATCACATGTATCTTGTGTTACTAGTCATGATATTAAGCAAGATAAATCAATAAACACTGGGTGTTCTGCTTTAAGTGATCTGATAAATATAAGATAACGAATTGCTTGTTAGATAATAATCTATGCACCACATGTTGTTTTGATGATCTCAATCCGGACCTCACTAATTAGGTTGAACCCTCTAATTAACATAAAATATTACGTAATTGACCCCTTCCCTCCCTTGGTTGACCTCACACTAATTAGATTGACATTAAGATAAACATCTAATTTGACCTCATAATTAGGTTGACATTAAGATAAACATCTGATTTAAACTCATTAATTAGGTTGACCCCTTTAATTAGCCTCATGAATAATTAATGAAGGCTCCAGCTCCTACTCAAACTCATATTCTACCTTGAGTCCCCTTATACTATCACCAACATAACTACTTCTGAGGGTAAACTCCGTAGGCATGTTTATAATTCCTTATCGCGTGAGTGAAGAAAATACCCTCAATAATCCATCATGCCTTTTCAACCAAGCCTGACGACATCATATTTTTGATCAATAAACTGCATTGTTTTAGCATATGAAGAAGTCACTTACATGACTGTCCGGATCAGTTCTAGTACTCTACCCTCAACCAATGAAAGAGTTGCTCAGCCTGTCACATGATGAGATTGGCCAATCACCGCCGTCATTCAGTAGTTATTTTAATTGAGGGAAGGGGGGGGGGGGAATATCCTACTTGGGCCGACTATCCCGGTCGAAAAGTGACGCTAGGCCACAATTTTACTCACATTTAATTACATTAGCAACAATATTGAGGACAATTTTGTTGCATTAGTGATTTGCACACGGTACGCCGGTTTGCTAGATGGGAGATTTTAACATTGGGACGAACCCTGTGAAGAATGAACTGATCCACTATCTATCATTTATACTCCAGAGCGCATTGATCCTTTCAAACGAAACGGAAGCTGAGAGGAAGCCCACTAATATGTTTATGCATTAAATTTTGCCCCCAAATCACAGTAGTCGTGATTATTTGTAAGAATAATGTTCAAAATAAAGTATCAAATGTCATACACAAATTACTACTTTTACAATTACATAAGCATGGTATATGGATATATGGATAAGACAAATGTATTTGCAGAAATCATGCAATTCCATGCATTCCATGCATTGGATTAGTTCATGATAAATAGTCAGGGAAATATATAGACCAAAGAAGTATTACTCACAGATTCAACAAATATATAGATATGAAACGTAAAAATAAACTGTATTTCTGTAAAATGAATTAAAATTATTAACAAATATACATCTTGCATCACAACAAAAATGAGAAAAAAAATTGTGCGCACTGTATTTTCTAGTATGCTACCCTTCCTGCCGTTTTGGAATTTTCTAGTTCAAAGTGTACTTTTTGTGTCTGTTTGTATGTGGGAGACCAAACCAGCTTATATTATCGCCTATAAGGATATGTATGGTGCCAATATTGTAATAAAGCTGTAAAAAGTTACTATGCAAGATTACCAGGACATTATGAAAGTTATTTTGAAATGAATCATTAAGTACAATTAAACCAAATTTGAAAATGTAGTTTGTCTGTGATCCCATTACACTCCTAATATTAGAGGTACTTTGGCAATTTTACGTTCATTACAACTTTGATTCTGTATAGTCCGTGAATACAGACTCTACAGGCCTACGGGATACATAGTCTGTAATCATTGCAATTTGCGCTCTGAATTCTACTTGCACAGCCGATCAATGGCGCAATGAATGAAGGCGTTCATGTCTTATCAATCACTTTTATATTATTTGATAATTGAATATTTTCATCTTATCGGAATAATGCCTTGACATATAGATTTAAACGCCACTTTTTTTAGGTGAATTTATCATTTGAATAGGGTTATTCTCACGGTTTTCATGATTTTTTGATCTCATTGTACAGTAGTTACCAGCATACAAAAAAACAGCTCGTTTGATGTCTGACTCAGATGCTAACACATGTGGCTGACTACCAGTGATTTAGGGCCCTAAACTACTGGTAATATAGTGTTTGACATTAGGTCTCTCATGTGGGATGAATTAAGTAATTCTCAGCTATTCTTCTATGTTGTATGTTCGACCAGAGAATAGCAGAGCTGAACGAAAGAGCGCATATTGTTTTGGAATACAACTGTACAGTAAAACCCAAGTGTCTGGCCGTCAGTTTGGTGTCTTGGGGGTAAATCACCTAGGCAAGCTCAGAACCCCGTATCGAGTGAGTGAAGGAAAACATTCTCAATGACCGAACATGGCCTTTTATCCCATCCCCACGTCATTATTCATTTTTTTTATCAAACACAGCGCATTTTAACGTATTATGAAGGAACTTACATAACTGTCCCGGTCCAAAGCCACAATTTTACTTACTAATGTCAGCAATAAATCGAAACCTGGGAAGAATTGACAGATCTATTATTGTTACACTAGGGAGCATCTGAGCACGGCAAACAATGCTACATAAAGACTGTGGTACTGACTGATATACCTGATACAGGTTGCACTTTGGGACCTAATTCTCGACTTTAATTCAAAACTCCCCATTTGGTAAACAATCTCCATGAATAAGGATTAAATGCGATCGAATAGATTTGCAAGTGCTGATAAAATAAAAATACTGAAGTTCTTGGCATCCAACAACACGTAATTTACTATATTAGGAACCACTAAGTTATCTTCTTTTGTGTCAGTCAGTTTGTGATGTGAAGCGCTTACGTAGCGATTTCATATAAAACGTATTTTGTTTTCACATACGCCTTCCTGACAAGCACATGTGTTGTTTCTCTTTGCATTGTCCTGCTGAGATTGACATCTGTGTAGTAATTCACGATCCAATGTAATGTCCAATCTAAACGTCTATGAACGTGGAAATAATCCGTTTGACAGGATATTTGTGTAATGTAATTATAATTATTTAATAAGGTTTGTCCCATTTCACCTTGAATAACGTAACTCACATATTCCACGAATATATAGATATGGGACGAAAAATAAAATCCCGTATTTCTGTAAAATTAAATGAACTTATTAACAAATAACCTCTTACATCACAACAAAAATAAGTAAAAAAAAAATGTGTGCACTGTATTTTCTAGTATACTGCCCTTCCTGCCGTTTTGTAATTTTCTACTTGCAAATTTACTTTTTATGTCTGTTTGTATATAGGAACTCAAAGCAGCTTATATAATCGCCTATACGTAGATGTCTGGTGTCAATAGTGTACTAAATCTGTTAAACTCTATTATGCAAGATTACCAAAACTTTCTGAAAGTTATTTTGAGATGAATCAATAATTAAAATTCCCTAAATTTGAAAATGTGGTTTGTCTGTAATCCCATTACATTGTTAATATTAACCTGTTGAGCACAAGTTTATTATGTTATTGCGCTGTTTCTGAAACGGGATTATTATATGACGTCTAAGTTATTTCATGCAATCAGATCCGGAAATATCTGGGGCCGGTATCTGAATGGTCTCCCTAATATCTCCGAGGCTCGTCACAAACAGGTTAAACTTATTTTGACAATTTCACATATTGTTTTGGAATACAACTGTACAGCAAAACCCAAGTGTCTGGCCGTCAGTTTGGTGTCTTGGGGGTAAATCACATAGGCAAGTTCAGAACCCCGTATCGAGTGAGTGAAGGAAAACATTCTCAATGACCGAACATGGCCTTTTATCCCATCCCCACGTCATCAGTCATTTTTTTTATCAAAACACAGCGCATTTTAACGTATTATGAAGGAACTTACATAACTGTCCCGGTCCGAAGCCACAATTTTACTTACTTATGTCAGCATTAAATCGAAACCTGGGAAGAATTGACAGATCTATTATTGTTATACTAGGGATCATCTGAGCACGGCAAACAATGCTACATAAAGACTGTGGTACTGACTGATATACCTGATACAGGTTGCACTTTGGGACCTAATTCTTGACTTTAATTCAAAACTCCCCATTTGGTAAACAATCTCCATGAATAAGGATCAAATGCGATCGAATAGATTTGCAAGTGCTGATAAAATAAAAATACTGAAACTCTTGGCATCTAACCACACGTAATTTACTATATTAGGAACCACTAAGTTATCTTCTTTTGTGTCAGTCAGTTTTTGATGTGAAGCGCTTACGTAGCGATTTCATATAAAACGTATTTTGTTTTCACATACGCCTTACTGACAAGCACATGTGTTGTTTCTCTTTGCATTGTCCTGCTGAGATTGACATCTGTGTAGTAATTCACGATCCAATGTAATGTCCAATCTAAACGTCTATGAACGTGGAAATAATCCGTTTGACAGGATATTTGTGTAATGTTGTTATAATTATTTAATAAGGTTTGTCCCATTTCACCTTGAATAACGTAACTCACATATTCCACGAATATATAGATATGGGACGAAAAATAAAATCCTGTATTTCTGTAAAATTAAATGAACTTATTAACAAATAACCTCTTGTATCAAAACAAAAATAAGTAAAAAAAAAAATGTGTGCACTGTATTTTCTAGTATACTGCCCTTCCTGCCGTTTTGTAATTTTCTACTTGCAAATTTACTTTTTATGTCTGTTTGTATATAGGAACTCAAACCAGCTTATATAATCGCCTATACGTAGATGTCTGGTTTCAATAGTGTACTAAATCTGTTAAACTCTATTATGCAAGATTACCAAGACTTTCTGAAAGTTATTTTGAGATGAATCATTAATTAAAATTCCCTAAATTTGAAAATGTGGTTTGTCTGTAATCCCATTACACTGTTAATATTAACCTGTTGAGCACAAGTTTATTATGTTATTGCGCTGTTTCTGAAACGGGATTATTATATGACGTCTAAGTTATTTCATGCAATCAGATCCGGAAATATCTGGGGCCCGTATCTGAATGGTCTCCCTAATATCTCCGAGGCTCGTCACAAGCAGGTTAAACTTATTTTGACAATTTCACATATTGTTTTGGAATACAACTGTACAGCAAAACCCAAGTGTCTGACCGTCAGTTTGGTGTCTTGGGGGTAAATCACCTAGGCAAGTTCAGAACCCCGTATTGAGTGAGTGAAGGAAAACATTCTCAATGACCGAACATGGCCTTTTATCACATCCCCACGTCATCATTCATTTTTTTTATCAAAACACAGCGCATTTTAACGTATTATGAAGGAGCTTACATAACTGTCCCGGTCCAAAGCCACAATTTTACTTACTTATGTCAGCATTAAATCTAAAACCTGGGAAGAATTGACAGATCTATTATTGTTACACTAGGGAGCATCTGAGCACGGCAAACAATGCTACATAAAGACTGTGGTATTGTCTGATATACCTGATACAGATTGCACTTTAGGACCTAATTCTTAATTTTAATTCAAAACTCCCCATTTGGTAAACAATCTCCATGAATAAGGATCAAATGCGATCAAATAGATTTGCAAGTGCTGATAAAATAAAAATACTGAAGCTCTTGGCATCCAACCACACGTAATTTACTATATTAGGAACCACTAAGTTATCTTCTTTTGTGTCAGTCAGTTTGTGATGTGAAGCGCTTACGTAGCGATTTCATATAAAACGTATTTTGTTTTCACATACGCCTTCCTGACAAGCACATGTGTTGTTTCTCTTTGCATTGTCCTGCTGAGATTGACATCTGTGTAGTAATTCACGATCCAATGTAATGTCCAATCTAAACGTCTATGAACGTGGAAATAATCCGTTTGACGGGATATTTGTGTAATGTTGTTATAATTATTTAATAAGGTTTGTCCCATTTCACCTTGAATAACGTAACTCACATATTCCACGAATATATAGATATGGGACGAAAAATAAAATCCCGTATTTCTGTAAAATTAAATGAACTTATTAACAAATAACCTCTTGCATTACAAGAAAAATAAGTAAAAAAAAAATGTGTGCACTGTATTTTCTAGTATACTGCCCTTCCTGCCGTTTTGTAATTTTCTATTTGCAAATTTACTTTTTATGTCTGCTTGTATATAGGAACTCAAACCAGCTTATATAATCGCCTATACGTAGATGTCTGGTGTCAATAGTGTACTAAATCTGTTTAACTTTTTTATGAAAGATTACCAAGACTTTATGAAAGTTATTTTGAGATAAATCATTAATTAAAATTCCCTAAATTTGAAAATGTGGTTTGTCTGTAATCCCATTACACTGTTAATATTAACCTGTTGAGCACAAGTTTATTATGTTATTGCGCTGTTTCTGAAACGGGATTATTATATGACGTCTAAGTTATTTCATGCAATCAGATCCGGGAATATCTGGGGCCCGTATCTGAATGGTCTCCCTAATATCTCCGAGGCTCGTCACAAACAGGTTAAACTAATTTTGACAATTTCACATATTGTTTTGGAATACAACTGTACAGCAAAACCCAAGTGTCTGGCCGTCAGTTTGGTGTCTTGGGGGTAAATCACCTAGGCAAGTTCAGAACCCCGTATCGAGTGAGTGAAGGAAAACATTCTCAATGACCGAACATAGCCTTTTATCACATCCCCACGTCATTATTCATTTTTTTCATCAAAACACAGCGCATTTTAACGTATTATGAAGGAACTTACATAACTGTCCCGGTCCAAAGCCACAATTTTACTTACTTATGTCAGCATTAAATCGAAACCTGGGAAGAATTGACAGATCTATTATTGTTACACTAGGGAGCATCTGAGCACGGCAAACAATGCTACATAAAGACTGTGGTACTGACTGATATACCTGATACAGGTTGCATTTTGTGACCTAATTCTTGAATTTGATTCAAAACTCCCCATTTGGTAAACAATCTCCTTGAATAAGGATCAAATGCGATCGAATAGATTTGCAAGTGCTGATAAAATAAAAATACTGAAGCTCTTGGCATCCAACCACACGTAATTTACTATATTAGGAACCACTAAGTTATCTTCTTTTGTGTCAGTCAGTTTGTGATGTGAAGCGCTTACGTAGCGATTTCATATAAAACGTATTTTGTTTTCACATACGCCTTCCTGACAAGCACATGTGTTGTTTCTCTTTGCATTGTCCTGCTGAGATTGACATCTGTGTAGTAATTCACGATCTAATGTAATGTCCAATCTAAACGTCTATGAACGTGGAAATAATCCGTTTGACGGGATATTTGTGTAATGTTGTTATAATTATTTAATAAGGTTTGTCCCATTTCACCTTGAATAACGTAACTCACATATTCCACGAATATATAGATATGGGACGAAAAATAAAATCCCGTATTTCTGTAAAATTAAATGAACTTATTAACAAATAACCTCTTGCATTACAACAAAAATAAGTAAAAAAAATGTGTGCACTGTATTTTCTAGTATACTGCCCTTCCTGCCGTCTTGTAATTTTCTACTTGCAAATTTACTTTTTATGTCTGTTTGTATATAGGAACTCAAACCAGCTTATATAATCGCCTATACGTAGATGTCTGGTTTCAATAGTGTACTAAATCTGTTAAACTCTATTATGCAAGATTACCAAGACTTTCTGAAAAGTATTTTGAGATGAATCATTAATTAAAATTCCCTAAATTTGGAAATGTGGTTTGTCTGTAATCCCATTACACTGTTAATATTAACCTGTTGAGCACAAGTTTATTATGTTATTGCGCTGTTTCTGGAACGGGATTATTATATGACGTCTAAGTTATTTCATGCAATCAGATCCGAAAATATCTGGGGCCCGTATCTGAATGGTCTCCCTAATATCTCCGAGGCTCGTCACAAACAGGTTAAACTTATTTTGACAATTTCACATATTGTTTTGGAATACAACTGTACAGCAAAACCCAAGTGTCTGGCCGTCAGTTTGGTGTCTTGGGGGTAAATCACCTAGGCAAGTTCAGAACCCCGTATCGAGTGAGTGAAGGAAAACATTCTCAATAACCGAACATGGCCTTTTATTACATCCCCACGTCATTATTCCTTTTTTTTTATCAAAACACAGCACATTTTAACGTATTATGAAAGAACTTACATAACTGTCCCGGTCCAAAGCCACAATTTTACTTACTTATGTCAGCATTAAATCGAAACCTGGGAAGAATTGAGAGATCTATTATTGTTACTCTAGGGAGCATCTGAGCACGGCTAACAATGCTACATAAAGACTGTGGTACTGACTGATATACCTGATACAGGTTGCACTTTGGGACCTAATTCTTGACTTTAATTCAAAACTCCCCATTTGGTAAACAATCTCCATGAATAAGGATCAAATGCGATCGAATAGATTTGCAAGTGCTGATAAAATAAAAATAATGAAGCTCTTGGCATCTAACCACACGTAATTGACTATATTAGGAACCACTAAGTTATCTTCTTTTGTGTCAGTCAGTTTATGATGTGAAGCGCTTACGTAGCGATTTCATATAAAACGTATTTTGTTTTCACATACGCCTTCCTGACAAGGACATGTTTTGTTTTTCTTTGCATTGTCCTGCTGAAATTGACATCTGTGTAGTAATTCACGATCCAATGTAATGTCCAATCTAAACGTCTATGAACGTGGAAATAATCCGTTTGACGGGATATTTGTGTAATGTTGTTATAATTATTTAATAAGGTTTGTCCCATTTCACCTTGAATAATGTAACTCACATATTCCACGAATATATAGATATGGGACGAAAAATAAAATCCCGTATTTCTGTAAAATTAAATGAACTTATTAACAAATAACCTCTTGCATCACAACGAAAATAAGTTTTAAAAAAATGTGTGCACCGTATTTTCTAGTATACTGCCCTTCCTGCCGTTTTGTAATTTTCTACTTGCAAATTTACTTTTTATGTCTGTTTGTATATAGGAACGCAAACCAGCTTATATAATCGCCTATAAGTAGATGTCTGGTGTCAATAGTGTACTAAATCTGTTAAACTCTATTATGCAAGATTATCAAGACTTTCTGAAAGTTATTTTGAGATGAATCATTAATTGAAACTCCCTAAATTCGAAAATGTGGTTTGTCTGTAATCCCATTACACTGGTAATATTAACCTGTTGAGCACAAGTTTATTATGTTATTGCGCTGTTTCTGAAACGGGATTATTATATGACTATTTCATGCAATCAGATCTGGAAATATTTGAGGCCCGTATCTGAATGGTCTCCCTAATATCTCCGAGGCTCGTCACAAACAGGCTAAACTTATTTTGACAATTTCACGTTCATCACAACTTTTATTCTGTATAGTCGTTGCCATTTGAAAAATTGTGCTGCGAATTCTACTTGCACAATCGATCAATTGCGGAATGATTTTTATATTATTTGATAATGGAATATTTACATCTTATCGGTAAAATGCCTTGACGTGGCGATTTAATGTCTTTATAGGCCAATTTATCATTTATCAGGGTGACTCTCACTTTTTTCATGAAATACTTGATCTCATCGTACACTGATTACCAGCATACGAAAAAACCCCACATTTGTGTCAGTAGTTTAGGGCCTTAGTCCAGTGGATTTTGACTAAAGCGTGTTTCGCGGTATGGACGATGTTTTATGATTGATTCTGATAGTATGGGGTGTCCCCGGCATAAATCAGCCGGGTGCCACTTTGGCACCCTTGGGCGGATTTTTTTAGGGACAAAAACAAAATGGCCGCCAGATATTTCAAGGTCAAATATGATTTTTCAACAAATGAAGCCAGGAACAAGTGTAATACCTCATTCTAATGTGATTTTGTCTGGGAAATCTATTTCTTGAATTATTTTTATGACTTAAGGTCATCTTCAAGGTCAAAAAGTCAATTTCAAGGTTAAATAAGCAAAAATACCCTTTTTAACAAATAAAGCTAGGAGCATGTGTAATACCTCTTTTTCATGGGATTTTGTCTGAAAAATCCATTTATGGTATTATTTTAGTGATCCAAGGTCATTTTCAAGGCCGAAAGGTCATTACTAAGGTCAAAAACAAAATGGCAGCCGGATATTTCAGGGTCAGCTATGATTGTTCAACAGATGAAGCCAGGAACAATAATATATGTATAATACCTCATTTTCGTGTGATTTTGACAGGGCAACCCTTTTCTTGTATTATTTTCTTGACTCAAGGTCATCTTCAAGGTCAAAAAGTCAATTTCAAGGTCAAATAAGCGAAATTACCATTTTAAACAAATAAAGCTAGGAGCATGTGTAATACCTCTTTTTCATGGGATTTTTTCTGAAAAATCCATTTATGGTATTATTTTGTTGATTTTTGACTGAATAATCTACTCTTGATACTATTTTGATGATAAAAGGTCATCTTTAAGGTCAAAATGTCAATTTCAAGGTCAAGTAAAGGAGAATTTGATTTTCAACAAATACAGCTAGAACATGTGTAAAAACCTTTTTTTCGTGGGATTATGAGCGAAAAATGTTTTTTTCCTATTTACTTTAGTGATTTAAAGTCATCCTCAAGGTCAAATATAATTGTTAGCATATATGTTAGCATTTGGAGCACGTATAATACCTTGTGTTGGGTTTTATTTTGACTGGATAATCTAATTCTGTTGGGTTTAAATGATTAAACATGCTCAAGGTGAAGAGATCGGCTCGAAGGTATTGAATGGCAATTAACAGAGATGTGTTAAGGAGTGATGGAAAAGCTCTAACGGTCGATGAGGAGGTATTAAAGGGCAATGAGAAGGCACTAAAGGATAATGAAAAGGCATTAAAGGGCAATAAGGAGGCATATTAAAGAGAAATGAGGAGGGGTTAATAGGCCACAAGAGGCGTTACAGTGTGACCAGGGGCGTTATAAGGTGAGAGAGAGGCATTAAGGGGCTGTGGGCATTAAGAGAAACAATAAAGCGTCTCCGTAGCTTTTAGTTTAACGCCTCTTCTTTGCAATTAAAGACCTTTCCATTGCCCTTTGGCGCCTCTTCTTCATCCTGAACGTCCTTTTCGTTTAACGCCTTTTTATTGCAATTGAAGGCCTTTCTGTCGCCCTTTAATGCCTATTCTTCACACTGAACGCTTCTCCATTGCTCTTTAACTCTCCGTCACATGTTAACGCTTCACCATCAATCTTTCACGCCTCCCCATCGTCCTTCGACGCCCCCCCATCGCCATTAAACGTCTCTCATTGCCCTTCAATGCTGTTGGGTCGACCTTTATATTTGTTCTTGTTCCTTTAACACCTTTCCCTCGCCCTTTAACGCTTCTTCAGTGCAATTTAACGCCTCCTCATCGCCCTTTACTGGCTTCCGATGGCCATTTAACGCCTTTCCATCACCATTTACCGCCTCTTCATCGCCCTTTAACCCTTTAGCAACATCGTTTAACACCTCTCCATCAACGTTTTAGTGCATCTACATCAACCTTTAGCACTTTTTCTTGGCCCTTTAACGCCTTCCCGTCACTCTTTGACTTCTCTCCGTCATAATTTATTTTTTCTCAGTTGATCTTTAGCGATTCCACGTCTTCTTTAACGCCTTCTTATCGCCCTTAAGCACATATCCATCACCCTTTAGCACCACCGCATTACCTGTCATTTAATGCTTCCTCGTCACCCTCTAACGTCGTTCAATAGCCCTGTCGTGCCACCCAACAACTTTTAACACACCCCATGACTCTTTAACGCCTCTTCTTCGCCCCTTAGCGCCTCTTCGTTGTCCTTCAACGCCTCCTCATTGCCCTTCAACGCCTCCTCGCTGCCCATTAACACCTTCCCATCGCCATATAACGCATCTGCAGCGCCTGTTAGCTTTTTTTCTCACCCTTTAATGCATCTCCATCAACCTTTATTACTTTTCTGTTGTACCTTTGACGTCTCTGCGTCACCATTTAACGCTTATCCGTCGCCCTTTAGCAATGCTCCGTTGTTTTTAACACTTTCTCCTCACCCTCACACGCCTATCCAGCACACTTTATCTCCTCCCCATTGCCCTTCAGCGCTTTTCCATCGTCGTTTAACGTTTCATGGTCGCCCTTTAACGACTCCTTATCACCCTTTACCGCCTTCCCATCGCCATTTAACACTTTTCCATCACCATTTATTATAACAATGCCTCACCATCGTCCTTTAAAACATTCACATCGCCATTTAACGCATCTGCAGCGCCTATTAGCACCTCTCCGTCAAACATTAATGCATCTACATCACTTTTAACATTTTTTTAGGCCTTTAACGCCTTTCCGTCGCTCTTTGACGACTCTCCGTCATTATTTGACGCTTCTCCGTTGCCCTTTAACGATTTTCCATCGTCTTTAATGCAATCTCATTTTACTTAGACACCTATCCATTAACCATTAGCAGCTCCCCATCACCCGTTAACATACTTCCTTGTCACTGTTCCATAGCCCTTTTCATGCCACCCCGCCACCTTTTAATGCATCTTGTCACTCTTTAACGCTCCATTTTTTCCCTTAACGCCTCCTCTTTGCCTTTCACCGCCTCCTCATTGCTCTTCAACGCCTCCTCATTGCCCTTTAAACAGGCCCGTAAACACTTTTTGTTATTTATGTTTGTTAATTGACTTTTGATGACCTTAAATTGAAATTTACCTTGAAGATAACTCAAATAATACTATAATTGGATTTCTCATAAAAAGAGGTATTACACACATTCATAGCTTAATTTGTTAAAAATTATATTCCTCTTACTTTACCTTGAAAAATCAAAATAATATCAGATATGGAATGCCCAGTCAAAATTGCATGACAAAAGAGGTATTACACATGTTCCTAGCTTTATTTGTTAAAAATGGTAATTTTGCTTAATTGACCTTGATATTTGACCTTTCGACCTTGAAGACGACCTTGAATCATGCAAATAATACAAGAAATGAATTGCCCGGACAAAATCACATGAAAATGAGGTATTACATTTGTTCCTAGCTTCATTTGTTGAAAAATCATATTTGACTTTGAAATATCTGGCAACCATTTTGTTTTTGACCTTGGAAAGGACTTTCGCCCTTGAAGCTAACCTTGGATCAACAAAATAATACTATAAATTGATTTTCAGATAAAATCCTATGTGAAAGAGGTATTACACATGTTCCTATCTTTATTTGTTGAAAATGTTATTTTTGCTTGTTTGACCCTGAAATTGACTTTTTGATCTTGAAGATGACCTTGAGTCATCAAAATAATACAAGAAATGGATTGCCCAGACAAAATCACATGAAAATGAGGTATTACACTTGTTGCTTGCTTCATTTGTTGAAAAATTATATTTGATTACTGCTCAAGACTTCCCTTAGAACCAGAATCAATCATAAAACATCGTCCATACTGCGAAACACGCTTGAGTAAAAACTGTCATTTGACAACTGGACTATACTGGTAATATAGTGTTTGACTTACAACCAATTCCAAGCTATGAAAGGAGTAGAGTCTGAGGATGGCGGCAATAAAAAAACATTTATATCTCAAATGCTACCTACAAGAGACTCCTGGATCAAAAGAAGACAGGGAAGAAAAAAAGATGATGACTCATAAAAGTATACAATAGAACTGACGAGGTTTAAGGTCAAATTACCATGACCTGGCTATTCTTCTGCAGGACCACAGCCCCTCAGCTGTGTGCCTGCAGGAGACTAACTTAAGAACTAACACTTACATAATTTTTAAAAACTATTCAATGACCAATTGTTTCAGCCCTACCAATAATGAAAGGGCCTGTTGGGGTGTTTCGATCCTTGTAAAGGATGTAACACCACATTAACATATTGCATTAAACACAAATTTACAGGCTGTGGCGGTTAACATGAACTGTCAAACAGGTCAACGAAGATATGCTCTGTTTATTTACCGCACAGTAGATATTGGCGAATTGAGGCAGTTAGTGAAACAATTGCCCAAACCCGTCATGTCACTGGTTGATTTCATCCGGAATCACGCAATGTGGGAGTGTAGGGACATCAACCCACGTGGCAGAATAAGGACTTCCTCTCGGATAAAAACATATGTATTTTAGGGACGCACCATTAGATATCTGGGAGTGGGGGCTAGAGTTTTTGTTGCTTGCAGACGTTTTTTTTACCTCCAAGAGAAAACAATCTTTTTTTTGGCAATCAACGTGCGACAATTTTTTTTTAATGTTTCGTCGAAGAAATTTTTTGTCGTACATTTTCACATTTTCAACAAACTTTTTTTTTCTGACTTTTGTGGCGACAAACTATTTTTTCAATTTTTTTCTAGGCCCCCCCCCCCCCATATATCAAATGGTGCCTCCCTTAGCGATGACTTTCCCACCTATTTGTATCCTGCTTCGGGACCTGCAACATTCATTGACCTGTCTTTGTGTGATCTCTATTTATATTTGGATTAACATTGTAGGGTCAATACGGATCTCTGTAGCAGTGATCATTATCTAATATGCATACACAGCAACAACTCTTTTCTTGAAGAAAGAGTACAGAAGTCGAGGTTGCAAAATAGCAGATTGGGAGGCCTTCCTTGAGGGGAGAGCCTCATAATCACTCAATTTGACAGTGAAGAGGGGGTTGATGACCCTATCGCCCATTTTACAGCCATGGCAAACAAAATAGCAGAAAAAACATACCTAAAACCCCGAAAGTTCACCAAAAAATCGAAAAACCTTGGTTCGATGATAATTGCAGAAAGGCAATAAAAAAAAAGAGAAAAATCCTTGCAAATTTTTTTTTAAAACATCAAACTAGACAAAACCTTGACGGATATAAGAAATATTTCGCTAAGCCTTGCCGCACCATCGGTGAAGCTAAGCGTCAAACTTGGAGAGCGTATGTCTCCACACTAAATAATAATACATCAGCAAAACATACGTGGCACATTTTGCGCAGAATCAGTGGCAAGAGGAAAGATAAAACTATCAAGTACCTTGTCACTGATTCTAACACAATAACTAATACAACGGAAATTACAGAAACGCTGGCGATATCGTTTGCTGCAAAATCATCACCAGATCATTATCAGGAGAAATTTAGAAGGATAAGGGACAAGGAGAGGAAAATACATTCGACTTTGAGTCAGATAATGACAAAAGGTACAATGTTGTTTTACTTAAACAATAACTCTATTGCTCAGGCAACTGATTCAGCAACTGGGCCTGATGAAATTGATTACCAGTTTCTGAAACATTTGTCTGATGCATCAATTTAACTGTTGCTTCTACTCTTAAATAATCTGTGGCAATCTGAGGATTTCCCAGATGGATGGAGGGAGCAGTGATATATGCCCCTAAACCTAGAAAAGAAAATACGGATCCTAATAATTATAGGCCAATTGCATTGACAAGTTGGCTCTGCAAAATCATGGAGCGCATGATTATTCATCGTCTCACATGGTTCTTGCAAGATAAAAAATTCAATTACTATATATCAATGTGGTTGCTAAAAAGGCACAAGTACAACAGATAATTGGGTCAGACTGGAGACTTATATCCGTCAAGGTTTTGTTGTAAATCAACATAGATAGATAATTATTGACGACGGTAAGTCTATGCAGACTTATGCGTCATTAAAATGAACATTATGTACAAGACTATATACAACAGGATTAGTTCGGTAAAATATGCATGCTAGGTTAACTTAAACATGTTAAAATCAAACGACATTATATACTAAAACAAGCACAGGTTAAATAAAATATGCATCAGAACTATTTAAAATAACCTACAGTTAAACAGCATTGGCATGATATTTTTAAGTTTCCAGCACCAAAACCAGAAATAAGATAGCTACTGCATATAGCAAAAAAAACCGCCGGAAAGCGTAGAAACCGAGTAATTACATAATGAGTGAGAGTATGTATAAAGAAGAAAGTAATAATATTAGTTACATTTAACATGTTAAAAAACAATCTAAAAAATGCATTGACTGACGCCAGCTCGAAACACCAAGAACACGTACAGGTACTCAAGATTCAATGTGCATACAGTTGGAATATTTTTCTATTTAAAAAAGACCTATGATACTACCTAGGAGGGTGGTAACATGAAAGATCTCCATGAAATAAGCCTGAAGGTAGATTACACTTATTTATTCAGAATTTTTCAATGGGGAGAAAATTTAAAGTCTGTTTGGACAACTCTAACTTCTTGCTAACTCCACAGGAGGAGGGTGTCTCACAAGATGATATTTTTTCAACAACTCTACCTAGACTCAAAATAAACAATGTAATTGATGCTTTACCATGGTATATGTTGATGATCTGGCTGTTTACTGCCAGTTCAGCAATATGGTAATAATCAAACGATGCCTGCAAGGTTGCATCGATAACTTGTGCGGATGAAACCGGATATTCATTTCCTCCCACAAAAACTTTGTGTTTACATTTTTGTACCTAGTCTCAAACTATATGGGCAACAACTTCCTGTTGAAGAGAAGGTTAAATTCCTTGGTATTTTCTTCGACAGGAAACTCAATTTTATTCCACATATCAAATATAAGTGTAGGAAGGCATTACAACTTCTACACTTATATCCAGGATTGGGGTGGTTACCGAGCAACCTTACTTAGGATTTAAAGGTCACACATCAGATACAAACTGGAATATGGTTGTATTGTTTATAAGACGATCGTACTTCATCCAATCGCGAACCATGGTTTGAGACTATGTTCAGGGGCGTTTATAACATTGAAAGTCTTCAGGTGGAGACCGGCGAACCCTCTTTAGACACTCGCCAGTTGAAGCTGAGCCTACAATACTATAGGAAGATGAAAGCTAATCCTGAGAACCAGGCCTACTCTTGTGTTGTGAACCCTGAGTTTAAAAGCCTGTTCAGAAAAAAGCCAGGGACTATACCCACTTTGGGTATCAGACTCAAACCGCATCTGCAGGACATGGAGGTGGATCCCGAAGCAGTTAGCGTTGTGCGTCCATCAGAATGTCCACCGTGGCTTCTTCGATAGCCTGATAAATTTGTTAACCTCTCAGATCTTAGGTAAGGATACACTTATCTCTAAGCTTGTCTTCAAGAGCATGTTGCTGGATATATGTTGTGGATTTCCGAGGCACCGGAAGGTGTATACTGACGAATCAAAGGAAGACAAGAGGACAGCTATGTCCTTTGTATGTGATGATCATGAAGAGGCTTTAATCTGCACAGCGCAACTATTAGCTATTGAAGCGGCAATTAAGTACATCTGAGAAAGTGGTGGTGAAGAACTGATGTTTATCACAGACTCGTTATCATCACTGCAGGCGCTTGAGAGTCACAAGCTCGACAACCCAATCGTTTGCAATATTTTACATATGTTCCATTACTTTTTTCTAGACACAATGACATTGTTTTTCGCTGGGTGCCCAGCCATATTGGAATACAGGGCAATGAGCGGGCTGATGTTTTGGCCAGGGCTGCCCTGGATAAGACAAAACAGTTTTACTATAAACAATATACTGACTTTAAGTACAACATCTATGTCTACCTTGATGACATTTTGCAAGGTGAATGGAACATCATTATCACCAGGACGTTGTTCGAGATACAACCAACAATTAAGCAAACTTTTACACCAATGGAATGCAGAAGAGATGACGTTGTCTTATGCAGGGCCGGAATTGGCCACGCCTATTTCACAAACCGATATGTATTGAGAGGAGAATTGCAACCTATGTGTTGTCCTTCTGAGGTGTATAAAATATTCGCACATCAAAAGGATATATTTTTCATTTAACTCCCTATTTGAACTTTTTAGGGTTTTATTATTCAGTTGGAGGGGAAGGGTGTCACCTCCGCGTGGTCCCCCCTGGGCAACTTCTTAGAAGGCCAAGCACACCCAAACCTTCATCGAACCAGGTTTTGTTATTTTTTTGACGTGAAGTTTTTTGTGTTTGCTTTCTGGTGGTTTTTCACTGAGGTTGTTATGTTTATTTTCGAATAGTTTTCAGTTTAAATTCTTTATATATTCTTTATATATTCATATTTATATATTTTATATATTTTTTCATAGTACTTGTGGTGCCTTACAGTGCTCTCACGGATTGTGATCCCTCTGTCGTGCTAGTTCTCGATGACAGATCCGATCCCCAGCTGTGGGGGCACTGTAGGTCTACTCATAGCTCCTCTATGATTTGTTGTTTTTTGTGTTTGCAGTGGTTTCTCTTTGGCATCCTGGCGATGGACGGGATGTCCGAAAGAAACCAGTGCCATATAATTATTTTTTCACTTTATTGTTTTAAAGGTTTCTCTGTGGCATCCTGGCGGATAATGCAGCATGTCATATAGAAGCCATTGCCGTACAATTAGCCTGTGGTGACTTACGGTGTCCTCGCGGTTTGTGATCGCTCTGTGATGTCCTCCAATATCACAGACCTTATTACCAACTGTGGGGGCACTGTAAGTCTTTAATTTTTTGAATTTTTTGTGGTTTCATGATGTCTCCGGCCGTACTGGCCGAAAAGTGAAGTAAAGAAGACATTTACTTACTTACTTAATGGTTTCTCTGTTCATTGTTTATGTCATTCATATTTATGTCTAAATGGGTTAACTTTTTTGATTATAGTATATAGTATTATAGTATATATTATATATTTGTTTTGACAATGACACTGTTTTGACTTAGACTTGTAGTTTTTACACAATCACTCCAATTTCATAGAGATATAGTGACTTGAAAAGTCTTTCATTTTATAATCACTTCATATTTTACATTATTTATACTGATATTTTTATACCCATTAAACTGTGTTGTAGTGCAGGCGCTTCAACATGTCATCAGACTCGTTACATATAGGTGCCAGGAGCATCGTCATCTTATCATATCAAACACTTAAAACTGAATATTTTAGTACAAACATGCTTTTATTAGCTTTGTCTTTCCTTTACTACTTTAACTATACAATATGGGATATTGTAATACCTGGAATTTTCACTTAAATGGCCATACTGGCCGAAAAGTGAAGTAAAGCAAATATTTTACACACTTACTATATAGTATTATAGTATATATTATATATTTGTTTTGACAATGACACTGTTTTGACTTAGACTTGTAGTTTTTACACAATCACTCCAATTTCATGGAGATATATGACTTGAAAAGTCGTTCATTTTAAATTCACTTCATATTTTACATTATTTATACTGATATTTTTATACACATTAAACTGTGTTGTAGTGCAGGCGCTACAACATGTCACCAGACTCGTTACATAAAGGTGCCAGGAGCATCGTCATCTTATCATATCAAACACTTTAAACTGAATATTTTAGTACGATCATGCTTTTATTGGCTTTGTCTTTCCTTTACTACTTTAACTATACAATATGGGATATTGTAATACCTGGAATTTTCACTTAAATGGCCATACTGGCCGAAAAGTGAAGTAAAGCAAATATTTTACTTACTTACTTACTTATTATTCAGTTCCTACGGGGATGTAACCTCTATTATATGTTTCAATTATTAAACTTCGCCTCGACAGGCCTGTATGTCAAGTTATCACACTGTCACTCCAATTTCAATTTCATGGAAATATATTGACTTTTTAAGTCAATCATTTTATAATCACTTCATATGTTACATTATTTGTGCTGATATATACATTGTTATACTCTTTAAACTGTGTTGTAGTGCAGGCGCTGCAACATGTCATCAAACTCGCTACATAAAGATGCCAGGAGCACCATCATATTATCATATCAAACTTTTTAAACCGAATATTTTAGTGCGAGCATGTTGTTTCTAGTTTGGTCTTTTCTTTACCACTGTTATACAAAATAAGATATTGTAATACTAGGTATTGTTATTTAAATGACCATACTGGCCGGCAAATGACGTCAAAAAGACATTTTACCTACTATATAGTGTTTGACATTAGGTCTGTCTTGTGGGATGAATGGAGTTACCCTCAACTAGTGCTCTCTGTTGTATATTTGATCCGAGGATAGCAGAGCTGAACGAAAGGGCGCATACTGTTTCTGAATTAAATAGTACAGCAAAACTCAAGTGTGTGGCCATCAGTTCTTTGGGTTAAATCGCCTAGGCAAGCTCAGAACCCCTTATGGGGTGAATGAAGGAAAACACCCTCAATGACTGAACATGGCCTTTCATCCGTTTAGGGTACTGGGATGATTGCTAGTAGTAGTACTTTTCGCCCCCATCCGAGGAGGGTCATTAGGCATCTGTTCCGTCTGTTGAATGCTATGCACGGCATTGTACGGGGCACTAGTCCACAGCAATCATCCAAGGGCAGCTCCAGCCTCTTCGTATCTGGCCATAATCTTACATCAGTCTGCCAGTGGCTTACCCTGGTTCCTCCGCTCTACAGCACCTGTATCAATGCATGTGGTGGTGTAGGCCGTGGTAGCTTTAAATAACCTGCAATGGCGTGTGTTGGCATTAGGTCTCTCACGGGGAATGAATGAAGTTACCCTTCCTATTGTTACTCTAGGGACTATCCGACCCGAAGATAGCGGAGCTGTGCGAAATGCCACGGAGTTTCAGCATTAAATTGCAGAGCAAAAACCAAGTCTCCGGCCGTCTGGGCATGTCTGTGGGTGGATCACCTAGACATGCCCAGAACCACTTATTTGGCGAGCGAAGGAAAACGCTTTCAATAACTCGCCATGCCCTATCACCCCCACCTTCACATCATTCATCTCATCAATTGACCACAACGTTTTTATCGTATTACAATGTCACTTAAAAATACATTTGTGCCGAAAAGTGATGTAAGGGAATGATATACTTCTACTACTACTTTCATCCCATCGCCACGTCGTCAATCATTTTTATCTCAAAACACTGCACTGTTTTAGCATATTATGAAGGAGTTTCCATAATTGTTCCGGTTCAAAAGTGACGTTTTTACTTACTTACTTCAGCATTAAATCGAAACCCAGGATGATCTATCCTTGTTAGTCCATGGAGCAGCTAAGTACTGCAAACAATGCTACGTAAAGACTGTGGTGCTGACTGATATACCTGATACAGGTTGGGGACTTAATTATTGACTTTAATCCAAAATTCCCCATTGGGTAAACAATCTCCATGAATAAGGGTCAAATGCAATCGAATAGATTTGTAGGTGCTGATAAAATAAAAAAATAATGATACAACTGACGCTCTTGGCATCCAACCACACGTAATGAACTATATTAGGAACCGCCAAGTCATCTTCCTTAGTGTCAGTCAGTTTGTGAGGTGAAGCACTTACGTGGCGAATTAAACTCATTTGGTTCTCACTTACGCCTTCTCGATTATGTTGTTTCTCTTTGCATTGTCCTGCTTAAATTGACATCTGTGTAGTAATTCACGATCTGATGTAATGTCCTATCTAAACGTCTATGAACGTGGAAAGAATCCGTTACAAAACAACATGCTCCTATATTTAATATGTCTGGGTGAATTTTACCTTCAATATCCACTGAGTGTTCTCTTTTTGTTGTAAATGAAAAACAGTAATGACAAATACCAAATCTGTTGGGGAATGGGTAGATATTTATCGATAACGAAAAGTCTATGTAGACTATGTAGACTTCTGCATCATTAAAATAAACAGTAAAAACATATGTCGTGCATATACAACAGGATTAAACATGTAAAATCACATACAAATATACTTGATATTTATCACCGGCCGGAGGCCGGTAATATTAAGCTTATTTTGCCTAAGTTTGTGTCCTATTTAGGGGAAAGAGGGGTGCTGTGTGTGGGAAATGGTTGACATTTCTGTACAACAGTCCTTATGAACATGTCGAGTATAACGTTTCAGGTCCTTAGGTTACGTACTTTTGTCTTTAACAAGTGTTCACAAATAATAATATTCACGATTACAGGGTTCCCCACAGAAAAAAAAATCATCCGGTCGTTCTCACAAAAATCCTAACTTAGCGCGCGAGCAGCGTAATAATATGTTTACTGTTGCGCGCGCGATAAAAAAAGATTTTTTCATTAAGACACAACAAAGTATAGTAGTTAGTAGGCCTATCACTCACTCACCAACGCGGTGACACTTTGGTGAGTGACAACGTGTCGTGGTGACTGGCAACGCTAAGGAGTGTTGGCCCGTCAACGCTGTTATCACACTCTCGAGTACTGCCAGCTCCGCCAGCGTCGCGCCAATACATAACGCGTGACATAACACTCACTTGCTGTCACCTCTGCTTCCCATCAAACACGAGACATCTACCCAATGTTGGTCCAATGCTGGGCCAGCGTCGTAGACGGTGGACCAACATGGGGTCGATGTCTCGTGTCTGCTGGGACATCTATGTTATCTAGCATACAGCACATGACGGGTGGCCAAGAGAGAAGGGGGTTATGGGGGGGTAGCACATGTATGTGTACATTTTGTGTTCACTGTACACCGGCAATATACGCGCACACCAGTCTTACATGGACACGCTGATCGCTAAACCAACACAGTATGACACCAGAGGTATGACACTGGCGACAGGAATATTAGCTAATCTACCAGCTGGATAACAGCCGGATGTGACCTATTACATGCTGGTCGGCATAAAATTCATCCGGTCGGGTTGCCGGCATTTCCGGCATTGTGGGGAACCCTGCGATTATATTGATGGTTAGGTCTATAATAAGAGCTTGAAGGGTTTGGTTGGTCCAGCATCGTGGACGGTGGCTCAACATTATTTCAAAATTGGGCCAATGTATCTGGGTAGTGACCTTTCTGGCCACGGGGGATCAAATTGTCACCCCTATTGCAATTGTCGCAAAGTAACCTTTGTGTACAGAATGCTGGGTTGTTGCTAGGCCATCGTCAGACACGTTGGATCAAATAATAATAAAACTAATAGAACACTTATAAAGCGCCCAAATCCGTCCTAGGGACGTTCATCGGCGCGTGACAGTTTGCTAAATTATACCAGATGTATCTTATGATAAATCCGTTAAAGTTAGCTAAAAAAAAATTATAGACGAAATAGGTAATTATCATGTTAAAATAATGATACATGTTATGAACTTTCTATTTTCTCTGAGGATATACCTCGCTAAATAGGTGTATTAAGCTTTGTTTTGAAAGATGTTGATGTGTGTACGTCAGTGATGTAACCTGGTAGTTCATTCCACAATAATGGAGCAGCAACAGAGAAAGCACGGCTTCCATAAGTGTCCAATCTAGGCCGAACCACAGACAATAAGGTCTTGGATGACGATCGCAGTATTCGTGGTGGAGTATGTATATGCAATAAATCTGTAAGATATTGCGGAGCAGTTCCATGCATAGCGCGAAAAGTCGCAGCACTGGTGTGATAAAGTCAAACTAAAGTATGTGTGATCAGTCTAGCGGCTGAATTATGGATTTTTTGAAGGTGGGTGATGGTAGATGTTGGCAAACCATAGAGAAGAGAATTTCCATTGTCGAGTCCAGAGGTTATAATAATAATAATAATATAGCATTTTTAAAGCGCCTAAATCCAGCTACAGGACGTTCATGGGCGCATAACAGTGATATTAAATATATATTTACTTAACTAGCTAAAAAGACAATATTATAATTATGTTGAATTAACAAAAATAAGAAGAACATGTGTGTGTGTATGTTTTGTCATAGTTTAAAGCCCAACATTAAAAGCTTTGCAGAAGAGATGTTTTATTTTTCAATTGTGACTTGTACGATGATACGGTTTCAGCACACTTGATAGCATGCGGCAGTTCATTTCACAAGGCCGGACCAGCCACCGAGAATGCACGACTTCCACACGTGTCTAATCTGGTCCTATCTACAGTTAACTATGCTTGGGAAGCGGAGCGCAGAGTCCGTGATGGTTGATGACTGTGCAGTAGAGATGACAGATATTGAGGTACAGTACCTCGTATGGGGAGATACGTCAGAACTAAAAGTTTGAAAATAACTCGCTTATGCACAGGCAACCAGTGCAATTCTTTCAGAACAGGCGTGATGGAATGAAATTTTCGGGTACGTGTGATAACTCTTGCAGCTGCATGCTGAACCATCTGCAACTTGTAGATCATGGATGATGGCAGGCCATATAGTAGAGAATTTCCATTGTCCAATCTGGATGTCACGAACGCGTGGACAAGATGTTTGGCTGCATCAGCTGTGATATACTTGCGTATGTCACTTATCCACTTGAGATGTCTGGAAACAAGAGCATCACACATTTTTAACGTGGCGCTCCATGTTCGTGTGCTCATCAAACATAACTGCAAGATTCTGTGCACTTAGGCTAGTTGGAACATCTGTAGCCCAAATGCTGATGTATTGTGTGGTTAGTAGCTATCGCAAATGCCGAGTATAAATGAGTGAAAATGCAGTTTTGCCCTCATTCAGTTAAAGTTTATTGAGCAGCATCCATGATCTGATTTCTGAAATACATGCTTGGATGGTTTCTATAGCGACCTGTTCACCAGTGCTCGAAGATATCTCAAAAGCAATGTAAATTTGAGTGTCTTCGGCATACAAATGTATGTTAAAGCCATAGCGACGAGCGATGTCAGCAACTTGCGAGGTATATATGGTGAGCAGTTTTGGGCACGTGGAATATATTTGTAGAAAAGTTAATGAGGGCGAGAGAAAAAAAAAAAACATTGGACACATTTCCAGAAAAATTAATGAGGGCGACGAAATAGAAATAAATGTTCATCTATTTGAAAAACAGTTAATGAGGCAACGAAAAACAAAAATCCTGAAATATTTTTCGGAATGTTTTTTTATTTCTAGAAATTAGCTGTTTCCTTCAGAAATCGGCAACAATCCAATGAGCGCGCTCGGCAGGGAAAAAGTATTTTTTGGTAATGCATGCCCTGCCTTAATCTAATGCGCGCGCTCATCCAAAACAGATCGAAAAACCATAGTGCCTTTATCTAATGCGCGCGCTCATCCAAAACAGATAGAAAAACCATAGTGCCTTTATCTAATGCGCGCGCTCATCCAAAACAGATAGAAAAACCATAGTGCCTTTATCTAATGCGCGCGCTCATCCAAAACAGATAGAAAAACCATAGTGCCTTTATCTAATGCGCGCGCTCATCCAAAACAGATAGAAAAACCATAGTGCCTTTAGTTCTGTACCCAATCAGGGTTTAATAAAGTGTGTCATGGCATGATCCTTGCAATGTTACATTATTTGACGTGATTAGTCTTCCAAAAAATTGTGTTATACTATGACATTACCAGTATCATTGAGTGTGTAAGGAATCATAGACAGTAATCTAAATACATGTAATTTGGTAGAATGTGTCGTATTTGACTATTATATTAATTCGGACCTATACTATTAAGTTTATTTTGCATGAGTTTGTGTCCTATTTAGGGGAAAGACGGGTGCTGTGTGTGGGAAACATTTCTGTAGGCTACACCATGTCCTTATGAATATTTTCGAATATAGCGTTTCAGGTCCTTAGGTTAAGTACTTTTGTCTTTAGCAAGTGTTCAGAAATGATAATATTCACGATTATATTTGTGGTTGAAATCTTAAAGGGTTGTGGTTGGAATAATATTGACCCTTTTTTGTTTAATGCCATGTGTTAGCGCAAGTATACAACAGACCCGGTGATTGATTGCTCCAGCATCGTGGACGATTGACCGGCATTTAACCAACAATGGGCTGCAACGCCGGCCCAACATTGAACCGGAGTTTGTTGGGTAGGCCTACATCCACTTTATCAAGTACATCGTAAGCAAGTATTGAATGAATGTTGGCCAGCACCAGCGATGGTGGTGGAAGTAATACACGTCGAAGACATTTAGGATTCTGGCCCATGAGAAAGACCAATACACTGATGTATTTGTCTATAGCACTAAAGCAGACTACTGCTGGGCCTCGGAGTTCGGGAACTCCTTTTCTAGTTAAACTTAAAATCACACTGCCATTATATACTTAAAGTGACAGGCCAAGGCTAAAATTAACCAAAAATCGGTGCTTTTATTTTGGCTTCTTAATATGACTATATAACGTAAACATGTTCATAGACTAGAACTGCAAAAGTTTTTTAATTTTCCTGCTGCGCATTCACCAGTTAGGCTAGATATAGAGACACCACATCAACATATCGCATTAAACAACAAAATGCAGACTGTGGCGGTCAACATGAACTGTCAAGCAGGCCAATGACGATATGCTCTGTTTATCTACCACCTAACCGCCCAGTAGATATTGGGGAATTGAGGCAGTTGGTAAAAAATTGCCCAAACCCTTCATGCCACTGGGTGATTTCAATGGACATCACAAAATGTGGTGCTGTAGGGACATCAATAACTGAGGACTTCCTCTCACTTAAAAATCTATGCATTTTTAAACAATGATTCCACCACTTATTTGCATCCTGCTTCAGGATCTGCAACACCCATTGACCTGTCCTTGTGTGATCCCGATTTATTTGGATTACACTTGTAGGGTCAATGAGTATCTCTGTAACAGTTATCATTACTTAATGTCCATACACAGCTACAACTCTGTTCTTGAAGAAAAAGTGTAGCATTGGAGGTTGCAAAAGAGCAGATTGGGAGGCCTTCCAACAGTCTTGTGGGGATAGCCTCACAATCTCTCAATTTTAGAGTGAAGAGGGTGTTGATGACCCTATAGCTCATTTTACAGCAAAGTTAAACAAAATAGCAGAGAAAAATATACCTAAAACCTTGACAGTCCCCCCAAAAAATGATAAACCCGATGATGATTACAGAAAGGCAATCAAAAAAAAGTAAAAAAAAATTCAAAAAAATCTTAAAACATCCAACTAGACAAAATCTTGACGGATATAAGAAAGATTCCCGCGCCATCTGTGAAGCCAAGCGTCAAACTTTGAGAGCGTATATCTCCACACTAAATAATAAAACATCAACAAAACATATGTGGCAAATGTTGCACAGTATCAGTGGCAAGAGGAAAGATAAAACTACCAAGTACCTTGTCACTGATTCTGATACAATAACTAATAAAGCGGAGATTGCAGAAACGCTGGCGCGATCGTTTGCTGCAAAATCATCGCCAGATGACTACCATGAAAAATTTAGAAGGATTAGGGACAGAGAGAGCAAAACACATTGGACTTTGAGTCAAATAATGACAAAAGGTACAATGTTGTTTTACTCACAACGAGAACTCTATTAAATCTATCGCTCAGGCAACTTATTCAGCAACTGGGCCTGATGAAATTGATTACCAGTTTCTGAAACATTTGCCTGATGTATCAATTTAACTGTTGCTTCTACTTTTGAATGATCTGTGGCAATCTCAAGAGTTCCCAGATGTATGGAGGGATCGGTAATCCATGTCCTTAAACCTGGAAAAGACCAGAAAGATCCTAATAATTACAGGCCAATTGCATTGACAAGTTGTCTCTGCAAAATCATGGAGCGCATGCTTATTCATCGTCTCACATGGTTCTTGCAAGGCAAAAATATAATTACTAAATTAATGTGGTTTCCAAGTAGGCCTACCACATACTATTTGGTCAGACTGAAGACTTATACCCGTCAAGGTTTTGTTAAAAATCACCAGAATTTAAAAAAGCCTACGATACTACCTAGGAGGGTGGTAACATGAGAGATCTCCATGAAATGGGCCTGAGGGGTAGATTGCCCTTATTTATCTAGATTTTTTTAACGGGTAGAAAATTTAAAGTCCGTTTGAACAACGCTCACTCATTGTTAAATCCACAGGAGGAGGGTGTTTGACAAGGTAGTATTATTTCTCCAGCTTCATCCACAATTCAAGTAAACAACATAGGGCCTAATAATTGTATTGATGCTCTACCATGTTTACCGTAAGGTATTGATAAATCTTTTTATACTGATGATCTGGCTGTTTACTGCCAGTCCAGCAATAATCAAACGACGCCTGCAAGGTTGCATCGATAAGTTGGTGACTTGTGCGGATGAAATCGGACATTCCCCCCCCCCCCCACAAAAAACTTTGTGTCTACATTTTTGTACCTAGTGACGAACTATATGGGCAACAGCTTCCTGATGAAGAGAAGATCAAATTCCTTAGTCTTTTCTTCGACAGGAAGCTCAATTTTATTTCACATATCAAATACATGAAAGATAAGTGTAGGAAGGCATTACCACTTTTACGGCTTATATCCATAAAGGATTGGGGTGGTGACGGGACAACCTTACTGAGGATTTACCAGTCACACATCAGATCCAAACTAGATTACGGTTGTATTGGCTATGGGTCAGAGAGACGATCGTACTTAGCAGTACTTGGTCCAATCGCGAACCATGGTATGGAACACCGACCATTGAAAGTCTTCAGGTGGAGACCGGCGAGCCCTCATTAGACACTCGCTGGTTGATAAAGATGAAAGGTGAAAGGTAATCCTGAGAACCCAGCATACTCTTGTGTTGTGAGCCCCGAGTTTAAGAGCCTGTTCAGAAACAAGCCAGGGACTATACCTACTTTGGGTATCAGACTCCAACCCCATCTGGAGGACATGGAGGTGGATCTCGACACAGTTAGCGTTGTGCGTCAACCAGAATGTCCGCCTTGGCTTCTTCAACAGCCTAATATACTTTTGAACCTCTCAGATCTTAGAAAAGGAGACACCTGACCCTAAGCTTGTCTTCCAGAGCATGTTGCTGGAGATTTCCGAGGCATCGGATTTCCGAGGCACCAGAAGGTGTATACTGACGGATTAAAGGAAGACAAGACTTCCTATGTCTACCTTGATGACATTTTGCAAGGTGAATGGAACATCAATGTCATCAGGAAGTTGTTCGAGGTACAACCAACCATTAAGCAAACGTTTACACCAATGGAACGCAGAAGAGATGCCGTTGTCTTATGACCATCCCTATTTCACAAACGGATATTTATTGAAAATTGCGACCTATGTGTTGCAATACTCGTCTTAATATAAGACGTGTTTTTCTGAGGTGCGTAAAATATTCGCACATCATTTAATTCCCAATTTTAACTATTCAGGGACACCCCTGCAGGTTTTATTATTCAGTTCCTACGGGGATGTAACCTCTATTATATGTTTTAATTATTAGACTTTTCATGGAGATATATCAACTTTATAAGTCGATCATTTTATAATCACTTCATATGTTACATTATTTATGCTGATATAGACATTTTTATACTCATTAAACTGTGTTGTAGTGCAGGCGCTGCAACATGTCATCAAACTCGCTACAAATAGATGCCAGGAGCACCATCATATTATCATATCAAACTTTTTAAACTGAACATTTTAGTGCGAAAAGTGTTGTTTTTTAGTTGGGTCTTTTCTTTACCACTGTTACTATACAACATAGGGGGCGGTGGCCCTAGGGTAGTGGTTAGCACCGCTGCCGTTCACGCCAGCGTTCGGGGTTCGGTTCCCGGACTCGGCGGAAAGAAACAAAAATGTTTCTTCCACATCCACGTGTGAAAGTCAGTATTGCGGGGAGCCTCCGTGACCGAGAGGTAGCGTGCTCGGCCTCAGACCGTCAGGGCTCGAATTTCGAATCCTGTGTCTGGAGGACAGTGCCATATCAATCATCTCACCTCCTCAGGAGATTTTCCTGGCCCAGTTTAGCCTATATGTGCACAAAGGTGGCCTAAAGCCCGATTCATTTCATTTTTTTACAACATAGGATATTGTAATACTAGGAATTGTTATTTAAATGGCCATACTGGCCGGAAAATGACGTTAAAAAGACATTTTACTCACTTACTATACAGTGTTTGACATTAGGTCTCTCCTGTGGGATGAATGGAGTTACCCTCAACTCTTTTTCTCTGTTGTATATTCGACCCGTGGATAGTAGAGCTGAGCGAAAGGGCGCATATTTTTTCGGAATTAAAATTGTAAAGCAAAACCCAAGTGTCTGGCCATCAGTACTTGGGGGTAAATCGCCTAGGCAAGCTCAGAACCCCTTATCTGGTGAATGAAGGAAACACCCACAATGACCAAACATGGCCTTTCATCCCATCGTCACGTCATTATTCATTTTTATCTCAAAACATTGCACCGTTTTAGCGTATTATGAAGGAACTTACATAATTGTTCCGGTCCAAAAGTGACTTTTTTACTCACTTACTTAATTATTGACTTTAATCCAAAACTCCCCATTTGGTAAACAATCTCCATGAGTAAAGATCAAATGCGATCGAATAGATTTGTAGGTGCTGATAAAATAAAAAAAATGATACAACTGAAGCTCTTGGCATCCAACTACACGTATTGTACTATTTTAGGAACCGCCAAGTTATCTTTCTTTGTGTCAGTCAGTTTGTGAGGTGAAACACTTATGTGGCGAATTTCATATAAAACGTGTTGTGTTGTTTCTCTTTGCATTGTCTTGCTGAGATTGACATCTATGTAGTAATTCATGATCCAATGTAATGACCAATCTGAACGTCTATAAACGTGACACGACATTTGTGTAATGTTGTTATATTTAATATGTCTGGTCCCATTTTACCTTCAATATTCACTGAATGTTCTCTTTTTGTTGTAAATGAAAAACAGTAATGAAATATACCCAATAGGTTGAGGAATGGGTAGATATTTATTGACGACGAAAAGTCCATGTACATGCAGATAATGAATTTAAAATGTCTATTGCCGAAGAAAGAAATCAATTATTTACAAAAGTATTGTTAAAAGCAAACACATGTCCAGTAGCCCATGTGATAGCGACTTCCAAGCACCTTAGCATGGGTCATCCAACACATAACATTTTTGTTAATGAATAATGTTAAAAATTAATATCTAAATGATTAATAAATACATGATTTCTGTATGTCTATACTAGTTTGATGAGATCAGTAAAATTTATAGGTACAGGTTTATAGTCGGATATCAAGTCTGTAGAATCATAAGCCGACTTTGCAATTTATCCCCTCCCACCCCCTGGTCACCGGATATTTTTGTTTGTGTGCCATTTCAACCCCACGGATCAAATACAGTCCTGCAGGCATTTTGGCGCATCGAACTTAGCGTACACAATCCCATCTCTGTCATAGCAGGTACTCATTTACACCTGAGGGAGTACGTAGCCGGGTGTGTGTATGGCGGACTGGAGTGATTGACACACTGGCCAAAAAATCACTATCTGGCTTAATCACGATGTCAGGATCGGTGGTTCGATCTCCGGGCTGGGCAGTTTCAACACTGCTTCATAGGTATGTTGAATATGAGCCGATACTAGAATGTATTTATGCAAATCCGAATACGAAAAAAAACGAATTATAAATTGATTTTATCTCTCCACTTTAAATGCTATTTGGATTGTTTGGAAAAGATAAACTTTCACAATGACTTGATAAGACATGAACAGACAAAGCAATGGTTAAATGTTTTTTCAGAATTTCAAAAAAACAACTAGAATAGTCTAGTTTTTTGTGGTAAAACAAAAAAACTGGAGATGTCTCCCCTCCAGCAGCATAACCATAAAGGTTGATAGCTAATAGATGTAGTGTCAATGGCTTTTGTAATTAATGTTATTAAATGGCTCCTGTGGACAATAGAGATTATGTACAGTAACTAAATCGTCTTTAGACTTAATCAGTGGGGCAACAGTTTTGCTATCTTCACACCCGGCGATGTTCAAAACACAATGTGGCCTCACAACACTCCCAGCAAACACGAGACGTTGACCCAATACTTTTAAGACAATCATATGAGATAATGGGCAGTGAAAGCGAAACACAAACAACTGTACGCAATAATTTAAAGGTAAATGTAAACAGTTTATTATCTGACATTGCCTTTCGGCAAACGGTATTCCTTGGTCAGGGAATATGTTCATCATGTGCCTTTTAAACTCCCCCAGAGAGAATATATAGATTAAACTATAAAAATCTGGTTTATTCATACTTTAGCCAAACTAACGTTTTATAATATTTGTATAAATCAAGTATAGCCTAGAAAACACAAGCCATTTGTATAACATTTTGTAGAACGTCGGCTCAACTTCTACGACGTTGGTTCAACAATGAGCAAGGGATAGTATAATACTGGAATTGTAATTAGATTTGAAGGAGTTGAATTACAATTAGAAAAAAAGTGAAATTAAAATCGGAACTGAACTTTTTTATTATTAATTTAGAACAAATACCAAGAACGTGGCATTGTTGTCTGTGGTGTGGGGGAGATCAGCCTTTGTGAAAAGAAATTAATGGCGTTTTTTATGGACTAAAGTGGGCCAGGACAACCTCCTGAGGATGGTGAGATGAATGAGATGACACTGCCCTTCAGACACAGTTTTTAATATTCCGCGCACGCTACCTCTCGGTCGCAGAGGTTCCCCACAATATTGAATCTTTATGAATGAGCGGGAAAGAGATATTTTGTTTCTTTGAAACTTGGAGGCCAGAGTGGAGTTCAAACCCGCGATCCTCGACTTTCCAAACATGCAGCTTTATGCATCGTCACCTTGAAACAAATGAAGATAGAAACTTATAGACATATATAATGTGTCAAAATAATCAATATTAAAATGTCATAACCATGTATGTATATGACAATAGAAATAGTCTATTTTGCAAAAATTAAAGATGACCGCCATCTTATTTGCCAATCATCACATAACGCAATGATCAAATTATGTATCGTAACTTTGGAGCAAGTGAAGATAAACACAACGTGTCAAATAATCAGTATTGCAATTCTCAATACCGTGTATGTTAATGGTAATATAACATTGCCTATTTGCACAAATTTAAGATGGGTCATATATTTGCCAATTATCACATATCAACAGAATGACGGAAATGCTTAGTTGGACCTTTTATGTAACAGACTGAGCAACTCATTAATTGGGGCATATTATTTATCATAAGTAATGTCCATCTGTGGTCGAAACATGACTACGATTACTAGAAAATGCATGAATCGTTAGTATTTTTTCAGTACACATGTGACATTGAACCCTTGGAAGCTGAATTTTGGGACAGTAATGTCAGAATATGACACTATAATGTCAGGAAGTGGCATCAGAGATAATGACATCATGACACTACATGCTATTAAAATAATTTGGATATGGTAATATAATCACAATGTGGCATTGTAATTTTATTTTTTGCTTAGGATGTGTTTTATCCTGATTTTCTAATGTTATATCATATCATCAAAATGGCATTATTCTAAAAAAAAAATTGTCATAACCTTATATCACAATCCAATATTTCGACATAAAACTGACATATCATGACTTTCAACTGTCACATCTTCTATTTTAATATCATAGTATCTAAATTTAATGTCATACTTTGCTTTTGAAGTGTCACATAATATTTTTAAACTTTTTTTTTTAAATAAAAATGTCATATTCTAATATGTATATCTGAACCTTAAATTGACAAATCGTGATGTCAAACTGCCATATATATTTAGACATTAAAATTGCACATCCGCACAATGTAAATCATAGCCTGACATTGAAATAAAATACATTAGACGGGAGGCTCTCGCTAAGGTTTACAAAAACCGCTCACGCGAGGGCCACCCTGCGATCAGTATATATTAATTGTATTTGTAAATATGTTCGTGATATATCGGTACCCGGTAGTCACAATACATTGGCCCCACGTTGACCCAACGCCGGACCAGGGTCGTAGACGGTGGACCAACATAGGATCAAGACTCACTCCCAGTAAGGTCTGTAACAGCGAGAATGAAGTCTTTATGATCCTAGTAACAAAGTTCTGATGACTGTAACGCAAAATTGGTGTTAGGCTACGCAAACGTGGTGATAGTTTTGTTTACAGTGTGACAACATACAAACTGATGACGGCTTAAGATGGCACGAAAACACATGATTTAGCAATTAAATTATACAAAAATGTATAAGATATAGTTGTCCGCGTCTCCGTGTACAAAATAACATGACATATGTAATAATCAATTGTTAGTGATGTTTTGCAAATGTAATGCTGATATGATCGTTTTATGTTGTTGTTTATTTATGAAAATCAAAAATAAAGTATTTCTTCATATTGTTATCTGTTATAATGGTTGTCTGTTACACTGGTGTTTGTTCGTTAACATCGTCAAAATAAGGAAAAACAATAAATGAATGTAACAAAGTCTTAGTGATAGTGTAACAAGGTCTTCCTGATAGTCTTTGTTTATGTCACACAGTCTGGATGATAACGTTTACCTTGATAATAGGATCACAATAAAGGATGTATCCATTATTGTCATGGAAAGTTAGGTGTTGCAATAAATGTGATCAGACACACCATTATAAAACACTCTGAAAAAAAGTTGACTGCTTTTGCCTACTCTGTCAACAGCAAACAAATTGAAAAATACAAAGCAAAACGTTTTGCAATATGTGAATGTGATGAGACGTGTGGTGTCGCTCAAGCCCATGCCTTGGTCACATTTCACAAATGGGGCCTTCCCGGGCATTCCCGGGCTGTTTTTGGCCGTCCCGCACGGGAACCGGAGGGACCCCGACTGGGTGCCGTCCATTTTTTCACCCGGGTTACTTTTAATTCTAACTTAAAACCCGGGTCCCGGCGAGAAATAAACCACGTATCAAGCCTGTAAACAGTCCGACAGGGGCTCGGCGGGGCCCCTGTCGGGATCCGCCAGGAAAACGGGGACAATATTTGAGGGACAGCACGCAGGGTACCTGCACGCCCCGCCCCCCCTACGGAACCCTGGCGGGAGCCTATGGGATCCTGACTTGACTTGGAGGGGACCTGGCTGGAGTTCCGCCGGTGCCTTCAGGATGTCCGAGCGGGTCGGGACCATTGTATGATTTCCAGGGGGATACACAGTTACAGAGAGACGCATTTATCAATGTTCAATCAATCAATCCATCAATAAATTAATCAACCAATTTAGGCTGACTTGGATCAACTTACATCACAAAATGTATACAAGTAGCCCAGTCTTTTATTTTCTTTACATGTGTGGATATCAATTGAAGGGCCAACACTGTGCAAAATTTCGTGGATCAACCACGGATCCATCCTGCTATAAAGTTTGAAGTACAAATGTAGGTTTTTTTGTGGTTTTAGACCCTGTAAAAGGGTATTACCTGTAACGGGCTTTTAGAGCCAACAAGGGTCTAACCCACCACATTTGTTTTACGGGATTAAATGTGTCTATATTTCTTGCTCTAAAACGGTCTAGGGCTGTTGCAAGTCTGATATAAGCCTGAGGCCAACTAAATAACTATTGTCAGCAGTTGAATATTGCTTTTCGACGCTTTCTGCACACTCATGGCAATATCGAGACATAAAGAAGCCCAAAGTCAGCCTATACTCTACTCTTATCGAATAACTTCAAGGGTTCTTTATAGTGCACAGTACCATAGACAGCACTGCACACTCCATGCCTTTGAACAGTTTGGAGCACAAACCTACATTTATGTATATTATGCACAACCTCGATGACGAACCTCCCACCCGACAGAGATGCAAACCCAGTACCTCTTTCGAGCCACAACTGGACCGAATGATCGGGGCTGGAAATATTATATTGTCAGCAGCTTGCATCTCCTACAGCATTTGTTTAATAAAAAAACATAATTAATAGGGACATGTCTCTATATATACCCTTGTCGGGACCCCTGAGAGGCCCTGCAGGAACGCTGCCGATGTGCTAGCGGTGCCCGCCCGATATCCCTTACACCTTACGACCCCCGGCCGGGTCCCGTGACGGATACTTGCGAGCAACGGGCGAGCCCCGGTAAGGCTTTCAGAGACCATCCAGAACTCCGGCAGAATATCTGTAAAACACGATTTATCATGACCACAGTATACAGTGCCCAGGGCCCGCCAGGGACTAACATACAAGCCGCGCTCACTGCTCGGACGGGGCCCGGGCTAATTGTGACCTAAGCATATTAACCAGGATAATTGGCAGCTAAGTTTCGACCCTACTCGGCTCGGTTGGTTGTCAATTAAAAAAATAGCTAGTAAAAAATGAAATGTGACAGTAGAACGATTGGTCACAAACATTCAGAAGAATTTGATGAAGTGACTGCAGATTTGAATGAATCCAAGCTAGAAGAAATTATGAAACATTTAAACAAACTTTTACCTCTTATCACCAAACGTATGACAGAACACAATCTTTTGGAATAGTTTTATTTTAATATGGTTTCTGCTCTGGTAGCTTTGATGTTAATCACATTGCATCACAGCAATAAATCACAATTGTAGCACGCGGTTCACAAGGATGTAAAACAATTCTGGTCAATAAATCTACATCTTTTTCATGCAAAGTTTATGCGTGTCGTGGGAGTAGGCCTACTCTACGGTGACTCGAATATGACTATGGGAAAGCCCGCACCGGTATATATAGATAGAGATCTAGATGCTGTACTGACAAGGACAGATTCGCAGCGATGTCTGCTTCATCCAGAATAATGCTGGATGAACTTGCACAGGATAATTCCATATCTGCGATAATCAAACAGACTTCGTTACATTATCATCAAGATTTTGCTACACTATCATCAATACTTCGTTACTTTATCACCAAGACTTGGTTACAATTTTGACAAGACTTTGTTACACTATCATGAAGACTTTGTTACTCATTCCATTTCTATCATCAAGTTTGTGTTACACACTTTTAGTGAAAAATATAAATGTAATCGCATTTTTTCATCTCTAAAACATCACACAACAAAGTTTATCACATATATTTAGTCTTATACTTATAACCCACCGCTATATCGATAGAAATCGGAGATCTCTGCTGTGTGCCGACCAACAATCACAATTTACTAGGGTGCTTACACAACAGCTTAAACGGGAGTGTATAGAAATCACAGGGTCGTGAAATATTCGTTGACATGGAAAGATAAATTGATGCATGAGATTGTGTTAGTTTAATGATGGTTAGAGACATTAATTCGTGTAAAAAACAGACAAAACTTAACTTGCTCTTCATTCTGTAGTACCGAATCATCAAGTTTGCGTAGCCTATCACCAAGTTTGCGTTACAGTCATCGGGACTTTGTTACGAGGATCATAAAGACTTCACTCTCGCTGTTACAGACCCTACTGGGAGTGAGACTAGGCCAACATATTGTTCCGGCTGGGTATACGCAGAAGCACTAAACATATTAATATTGTTAGCACACATCAATTAAGTTTAGAGACAGAAAATCAAAAACACTACATTTTGAAAAATATTTATCAAGCTTGAAAAGGAATTTTAATTAGAGTATAGCAAGTAGATCTTTAGAAAATTCCGAACAATAGTCATATCAGAAATACATGAAGACAATGTATTTCTCATCATAAATAAAACATAATAATATAAATACGCGCCCATGTAGAAATATATCATAGACGTGTACAGTTCATGTATAAGTATAAAGGAATATAACATAATCATCATATGTGTTTTACGTTACTTAATATTTAGAAAAATATGCATTATGTATGCATAAATCCATAATATATTAAGTAGTAATTAGATTATATGTAATATCAGTGGATACAATGTATAATAGTGGAAATAAACTAAACATCACATATATATAACAGTTCAATATAGAGCATGTGGAAGCGTAGCCATCTAGAAATATATTTTGAGCATAAAAAGCGGAACCGTGTAGACTATAGGTACACAAAATATTGTGTTAATAATGTTCGAAGAAGTATTATTTTTTACATGTGATAAATCAAAACGTATGCATTTTGACACAAATTCATGTCGGATTCGATGTGTCGAATATTTATGTTGATGCCTTGTATTGTGGTTGTATGTTTCACATTGTTGTGAACGTGTGAAGGAAGTGAAATATGTGGGTAATATGTTGTGTTGCAATTTGTATATGAATTTTTGTTGTTGTAATTAAAAAATGTATTAAATACTTAATGTATTTGCTGTTTAAAATATTGGTTTGGTGTGTGCATTATATTTGCTACCGGTTATAATCCTCATTTTTTTGTAATTTTGTAATTAGCATAACCCCATAGTATAATGTTTAACGATAACTTGTTTAATTTAGACCAGTTGTTTATGATTTTTATTATTTTATTATTTTGGCTGCCAATTGTTGAGGGTTATTGAAGTCTTGAGGTTTTATAGTATACATAAAGACTGGTGTCGTCAGCATAATAAAAACAAAGTACTTACTGGCAATGGGCATATCATTAATATATATTATAAATAGAAGAATGCCTAAAATGGATCCTTGTGGAACACCAGTTTTAATATCGTTTGTTGTTCATTAAGTATCACCAATTTGAACAAATTGTTTTCTATTCAGTAAATAGTTAAAAAAAAATAATAGTTATGTAACTCGAATTCCATAATGTTCCAATAAATAAAGTTTATCCAATAAAATGTCGTGATTAAGAGTGTTAAATGCTTTTGATAAATCGGGATAAATATTCAGAGGTATGTTTTTTGAATTCATTTCATTTGTTATTTTATCAATCAAATGTGATGCTGATAATTCTGTGGAGTGTTTAGATCTAAAGACTTATAGACAAATGCGTAAAATGGATCCTTGTGGAACACAAGTTTTCCTAAAATAAATTATGTGAAGTGAAATAATGGCTTATTTGATTACATGTATGTGCTACTTTTCCAATTATTTTGGAAATACATGGGAGTAAAGAAATATGCCCATAGTTAGTCATAAGCATTTCATTATCCTTCTTATGTAATGGATTACTTCAGCTAGTTTGAGATTAGCTGGAAAAATACCGGTTATTAAGCATTGATTGACGATACAAGTGAGTGGTTTGATCATTTCTTCTTTAATTAATTTAGGTGATTTAGTAGAGATTCCATCAAAACCTGAACTATTTTTTGTTTTTAAATCAGAATTGTGCTTGGCTATTTCATCTTCTGTGACATGAACAAAGCGAAACATAATGTCCGGTTTATTTGTTAAATACTGTTTATGAGAGTGAAGTCCTTGGTTATAATAGATGAAGCAAGGGAGGGGCCTATATTTATAAAACATTCATTAAATTTATTTGCTATTGTCTGTTAGTCTGTTTCGATGTTGTTTTCATTCCTGATTTTTTCCGGATATTCATCATTTACATTACTTCTACCTAATACCTGTTTTATTGTACGCCAGGTACTTTTAATATCTTTATTGTAATTATTAAAACAGCTATAGTAATAATTTCGCTTTGCAAATCTAATGTTCTGCTTGAGTAATATGCTTGAAAATTAGTTTTCATAGTCATGGAAATGGGGTCGGTAGTACTATTTTTTTTAAGATTGATATATAATTTATCCCTATATCTCTTCCTTTACCAATTTCGCATTTATGCGAAAAATACCTCCTTTTACCAAATTCGCATTTATGCAAAATCCACATGTGTACATGCATTAATTGCAATGGAGATATTTTATTACATAAATGGTTGAAAATCGCGAACCAGTATGGTCAGTGACATTGACGCAATGTTCTCTTGAATTTTTAATTTGTGCGATGTGCGCATGTGCATAGCTATGATCTGTATTGTACCCAGTGGCTACCTCAGGGGTCCTGCTTAAAGAGAACTCGGTTTCTGGAGTGAGTTTTATCAGGGGAAAGTCGGTAAAGGAGATATACTGAGCTTACAAAGCAATAAATTGTGATATTATATTACCTTATCCTATAACCTTGTCATTTTAATGGGATAGCGTACGGTTAATTAATGATATTGCCGGCACCAACCTCTTACTTTTACATTTTAAGACACCCAGTAGTAATGCATATAATGTCATTATAACGCTATATAGAGTGATGCTTGCGCCTACGTTACCTCCCATGCGCACATGCACCTTTTTTCCACTAGCATGCGCAAATTTCAAAGCGCGCATGCCAAAATTGGCATCCGAGTGACATGTCGCATGCGCTGTAAAATCCTCCCGCTTGCATGTGCCCATCTCACTCGCTTATTTTTAAAAGCATGCGAAAAAAACGCTCATGCTCAACAGCGCATGCGAGTGGAGATAGAGCATGCGCTTCTATGTGACACTACCATGCGAATTTTAAAGCGCGCAAGCTCAAAAGCGCATGTGCTCACATTCGCATGCGCCCAAATCCGCATGCGAGTGCAGATGGCACACGCCATATACATGTAAGAAGCATAAATTATGTGCGTTTTAAGGCGTATAATGTATTTCACTGGCATAGATACAAGTTAAATTTCTAAATAAACATGACAGCTATATAGGGCAGTAAAAGTAGTGGTTCAACCTGGAATAAATTGTTAACAGAGGTATTTTTGGTGTTTATGTCTCAGAGGGGCCTGCGGAACAAATTCTGAGCAGCAACCACCTGACAACCATTTTGATCTTATGCTAATTAGCATAATTAGCCTATTTTGCATAAATTATTAGGAAAAATTTGCAAATGCTGTAACTTTTGAAATAATTAACTTGAAAAGTAATTTTTTGTGTCTACACCAATGTTTTCTACCCCGTAAAATTCTAATAAGTCGGTATTGAATACCCCAGACCTTTCTAATTATAATAAATTAGCATAAATTCCATAACTAATCATCAAATTGCAATTTTTTATGATTTATCAAATATTTCAAATGTTGATTTTATTATCTGGACAGATATTTCTCACCTGCTTGAATTCTGTAAAAACATTTTAATATCCTAGGGCCGTTTGATTAGCATAAATTAGCATTTTCATCATATGCTAATTAGCATAATTACCCTAATCTGCTTGAAAATGCTATAAATTTTAAAATAATTTTAAACTTAGAGAGCTAATTTTTTGTGTCTACATCCATGTTTTCCATCCCATAGAATTCGAATATGTCAGTATTGAATACTCCAGACCTTTCTAATTAGCATAAATTTGCATAATTAATCATAAAATTGCTAAAAATTCGATAATTTATCAAATAGTTCACTTTAAATATTTATTGTGTTGTCTGTATCTATATTTCTCACCCACTACATTGGAACCGCCTAATTAGCATTTTGATCATATGCTAATTAGCATAATCAGCATAATTTGCATACATTATTAGGAAAAAATTTAAAATGCACTAACTTTTGAAATAATTTAATTAGAAAGCTAATTTGTGTATCTACACTCATGTTTTCTACCCCGTAGAATTCGAAGAAGTCGGTATTGAATACAACAGACCTTTCTAATTAGCATAAATTAGCATAAATTTCCATAATTATTCATGAAATTGCTAAAAAAAATTATAATTTATTAAATTTTCACTTCACATGTTGATTTTGTTGTCTGGACCGATATTTCTCACCTGCTTGAATACTGTAAACACATTTTGAATACCTTGGAGCCGTCTGATTAGCATAACTTAGCATTTTCGTCATATGCTAATTAGCATAATTACCCTAAATTAATTGGGGAAAACTTAAAAATGCTATAACTTTTGAAATAATTTTAAACTTAGAAAGCTAATATTTGTGTCTACATCCAAGTTTTCCATCCCGTAGAATTTGTATAAGTCGGTATTGAATACTCCAGACCTTGCTAATAAGCATAAATTAGCATACATTTGCATAATTATTCATGAAATTGCTAAAAATTCGATAATTTATCAAATAGCTCACTTCATTTGTTCCACGTTCACTTGGAAAGGTTTATAAGCCTTCAGCTATGTATTCCATCCTGCTAAGTTCGTTCAAGTTCATGATGAACTTCCCAAGGTATTTTAACCTTATATGGCTCATGCTGAGCAGATTCTGAGCAGTTGGCTCATAATTCGTCTAATTTGTGTAATTAATTGGGAAAAACTTGAAAGTGCTGTAACATTAGAAATTCTGAGCAGCATGTTCCTTGTATCAATCTGATATGCCAATTAGCGAAATGTGTCTAATTTGCATAATTAATTAAGAACAACTTGAAAAAGCTCTAACTCTGCTAATTTAATTAACTTGTCCAGCCCGTGGAATTCAATCAAGTTGATAATAAATACTCCAAATCTGTCTAATTAGCATACGTGTGCATAATTAAAGCGACTCAGTTTGATGACATCAATTTTCGTTTTTATTGTTGTAATGAAGTATTGTATCCCACAAAGCATTCTTTAATTTTTTTCAGGAATTTCAGATTTTTAGAAACATTTTCTAACAATATTTAAAAGAATCCGGACAAAACCCAAACATACAATGAGTTCTCCTAATAGACAGTTGGCCAGAGGTGGCCAAGGAGAGTTTTGTCACCACTTGAGCGTGCATACCTAAAACCTTTCTTAGTATGTCAAGGGGACCTCTGGGCATAATTAGCACCCGGTTGTCGGCTTGCAGGTTTGTGCATGAGTTTTTGAGGGGCAAATTAAGATTTATTAGGAAACCGCAAAAAAATTAAATCCTTGAGAATAAATTAATTTATTACAATTGAACAAAACGTTTTAAAAATGACACAGAATAGACCAGATATATGCACAGAATCATTTAAAAAGTAGCTTATAATGAAATAAATCACATTTGTTAGGTTATTTGATCACAACGAGAAATTATTAAATGGTAAACGGTTAAGCCGAATGCCTTCCCTATACAAGTAAAATCTTTGCAATTGATAAAGGATCAGCCTATTTTTAGAACCATTATTTTAGGGTGATAGTTAAATAAAATATGCATGATACTACTTTGTTGTGATATACCATAATGTGCAGTCAAAATAATAAACACGATAGTATATAACACATGTATGAAAATACATGTAAAATAGATGCATAGGAATAAATTAGGGAGACCAGATAAGTATACATAATTATTATAAATGTATATACTGTGGTATCAGCTTTTAAAAACAAATACAATTTTAAAGCCGATTGTGCTTACCAAACCAATAACATATGATAAACTAGGGGCTGATATATAGTTTGTCACTTCAAGTATGAAACACGATACTGTGCTCTTGACATGTAACACACAGCAATATCATATAAAAATGTTGGCAATTCAGTAAAACATCGAACCTCCATGTTTGAATGAACCATATTTGCAAATTAGGAACGACCCATCTGACGTCTAGCACAACTACACCGCAAATGAATACATTTGCTTGCAGTACACATATACAAGTAGACATAGCTACGGGCATAATAGTATATGTAATATGCTCGACATTTAGACCTGATAGTTTAAAAAAATGATAAAACTTGCGGACGTGTACTTCAATATATTCTCTTTCATATTAAGATGGGAGCCCTGTGAAAAAAATGTAAAAACAAATGTTTTGCTCTGTTTATATTGGTGGGGTCTATATATATAGTGTAGTCGTGGACAGCTGTACACCGCGAAGATGTGGGCGTGGATTGTAAAATTTGTTTGAAAAGGGAAATCAATGTTTGTTATCATGGCGATGCGTGAGGCGATCTACACACTAATTTTGAAAACATCCCCACAAAATGTTAACGACGTAGCTAAAAACAAGCTCAAAATGGCTGAATATAGGTGAAATTTTACTGATTCTAACAAAGCCATTTTTGACTTGATAAACTGTGACCAAGCCTCAACCGTGAGGGCCCATGGGAATTACTACTGTCGCAATCAGTGGCTCAAACCTTTAGTTTCAGACAGTTTGGGCTATACGGAATAGAGTTGGTAAGCTGCATTGTATTGAGCGAATAGATTATCTATATGATAAAATTGTCAACGCTCGCATACATGTGACTCAATTATCTTTTATCATTTTATTCTATTTTTTTTATTAAATCGTGTGTGAAAATGGTGGATTAAACAAAAATGAAGTAATTATTCTAATATTAATTATATTTATCTATCATGTCACATGGTTCAAATTTGAATAGTTACTACATAAAATCATATCTAGCTTGAATAGAAGCAGGCATACATTTTATTTATAATACTCACAAAAAAAATATTTTTTTATCGCTTATTTTGTAAAGAGTTTGATATTATCATTACACTGATTAGACACATTTGTAATATTTTTATGCTTAAGAAGGGAGAGATCGTTCAGACTTAGGCCCTATTGATCAAAGTTTTGACATATTTGGTCCCGTTGTGAGCCTCACTAATACAGATAAACATACAAAATATAAAAATATATCATGTATGTGGCTAAGAAAAAGGGATAGAGAAGTCCGCTGTTTTTGGTGATCATGTGGTCAGCTGCTTCACCACGGCCGAGGCATCGATATGCCCATAATAAGAGGAAAATTGTACTACAATCTTGTTTTTGTACTGTTGTAATTGGTGAATAAACATATGTTTATACCAACTAATCTGGATAATATAGAGGATTGAATAAATCACTGAATTAAAAAAATAAAATAATACTTTAAATTTAAAAGTGTCTGTATATGTAGGCATCGAACTATGTCGTCTATGCATAGCTAAATGTATCTTGTTTGAAATAAATTTTTTATCCTGTGTAGTTTATGTAATATGAATTGGTATGGTCTGATTTATGTAACAATAGGCTTTTGATTTGTTAATCAAAGTTGAGAACAGGCTGGAAATCTTTAGTTAATGATGTGTACCTTTTTAAATGATTCAGTTTGAAAACCACCTAAATAAAGTAAAGCATGTACAAAGCGGATTAAATATTTTTCTTGCACTAAAATTGGTTCGGTACGAGCCAATGATCCGCCTGCTATAAGATCCAATTTAATTTGCTAATGATAAATGATATATCATTAACATTGTGCTCTGTGATTTCTAACATAATTTTCCTTCTATTTTCACAGGTGATATATATAACGGAAATAAATATATACCTGTGTTTCTAATGTTGTTGTGTGCATGGTTGCACAGGCAGTTTTTTTTAAATATCAACATTGATTTTAGATAATTAGAAAAATAATTTTGATTTGGTATAACTATTAGTCAATAATTATTGCAATCTGTGTTACCCCATTGACACGAAATGACACAACTGTCATTGATTGTTAGTTAATTGGAAAGTGATATAACATATATATTAAAACAAAACCACAAATAAAATGTCACTCTGTAGCTCTAACTGGGGTTAAAAAACCTCTGGAAGCATTGATATCAGCTTACAGTGTGTGTGATAATGATGATAGCTTAAGAATCGGCAACCACAAAGGTGACATATATCCAGTACGCGCTGCTGAACATGTCAAGTGTGAATACTTTATACTTGCCACGATGATACATCGAGATACATTATTGCAATTTATAGTATATTAGAATTTTAGAATAATTATAAGTCAGCTATGCGTTTGCATTTTTTTGCGATTATTCTCAAATGACTTGGATCATTATTAACATTTAAGTTAAATATGTGTATTTATTTAGCTTATCATGTTTAAAAATATTATGTGTTTTTTTAAACAATAAAATCGACATATTGCTAATAGCTGGCTCACTGTAAACCGTGACAATGACGAAGTACTGAAGAGGTATTGTCAAAGCATTTCCACCTCAGTACGCATCTTCTCTTTGGGGATTGGAATCATTAACATAGGAATTTGGCATAGTTTTGTTGCCTCAGACAGGCGTATACACATAGCGAGATTTGACAAACCATCATGCTCATAGAATGATCCGTATATCTGTTAAGTGAGTATTTTATTAATTGTTAAATTTCCCTTTATATTGGCCATATAAACTATAAATTGAATGTGTCACATTTTGAACTATTTTCCAGCTTACTAATCCCACTTTGACCAGATTTTGATTTTAATTAGACAAGAACAGAAGATGGTTTATTGTATGATTTAGATTGGTATTTGATATTGTTTGATTATTGTGTCCGTATATAACAATATTACTACAAACGGTTTTCTCTGTACCTGATTGAAAAGCAAAGGAGGTTACAGGACGGTCAAGGATGCGAAGGCTGATTTTGACTGAATAAAGGGAACTGTCAACATAGCTCTAATTTGGTCCAAATATTTCACATTTAGAAATATAAAACACATATGTATTCCTTCAATCTATTAATGTAAACATAATAAATGTCGGTCTCAAATAACCGAATAATATGGTTAAAGCGTTTCATTATCAACGTCAATTTTGTCAATGCAGTACAATTCTATGAATTGTATTATATTTTTTTTTCTTAATATTATAGTTTTGGCGCCTTTTGTGAAAATAAAAATGAAGAAAACAAGTTTATTTGACACAATATTTTATTTTCTGATGCAAGTTAGGTCCACATCTAGAATGTGCAAGGGAGGGGACATAGCTGTAATTTTAACTGAAAAAAGGGGGCGGTAGACTTTTTTAAAATTCAAATTAAGATTATTTTATTTTTTATTCCGTAACGCAATAAGTTGGCATCCTCTTATTAAGTCCAATACTTCAAAATATATTTTTTTCCGTTACAATTTACAATTAAAGTCGATTGTGGTATTTTTTAGAAATTAAAAAAACATGAAACATTAAATTTAAAAATCGCAAAAAAAAATATCTCGTGGGCTCCCATCTTAAACTTATATAACATCATCATACCTATACTGTGTCAAAATTTCAGAGCTTTATCACCATTTTAAACTATTTTTAGCTTATTACACCCACTATAAAGTAGGCATTAACTGACATCTCATGGGCGGTGATGGATTCAGGAATTGAAGCCAATTTGTTTACTATACTTTCTAATACACACCACAGTCACAGTCATCCTCTTATGTACTTTACAGGGGTCCGGGGTCTTGCTCCTCTAGAAAAATGACAAAATCTATAAGGCTTGAAGTGGTGCTTTCTGGACTTATAAAAGCCCCAAGTAGTAGGTATTGAAGGGAGGGCACGCCCTCTGGATCAGCTACTGGTGGGTTGCATAAATTCGATTGGGCTGATAATCATTTTCTTCTGGAGAATATATATCAAGGAGAGCAATATGGGCACAGCACAGACCCTAATAAATTGTTTGGGGTAAGTCGTCCTTTGTGGGAGTTTTTTTTTAAGAAATGTTGTTTTTTACCATGGAAGTGAATTGACTTGTACAGCAGTTGATGATAAAGGGATAGTACAGTTCGATCACAAATTGCTCATCTTCTTTTTATTTATATCTGCCATTTTGAACGCTTGAATAAATAGTATGTTTGATGACATCATTCATATCAACAACGTTAGCTGATAAAGATATAAACATATTTGCTGTGAGATGTCCGCTTCATCTCGCCTAATAAATAGTATATGAGTAAAGTTAATAGATATGTGCCACGATATGTCATGAATGTATCAGGATGATACATTAGGTCAGTAGATCTACATGCATATATAGTATAGTACCATAATGTACAAAAACTATATTATAGAACCATACAATTGCAATTTGATGTTAAAATATGGCATCTCAATGTAGGCACATAACATTATAATGTCACAATATGATGGCACTTCATGTTATGGCATGTTATGGCACTATATTATATGATAATTATAGTAGAGCCTACCATTATTTGGAATTATAATGACAATATATGCAATAAAATGTCAGTATGCCGAAATTTAAAAGTATAGTGGAATCTTAATGTTTTTATACCCCAGTATAACCTTGAAATGGTGGAATATTCCACATTATACCATACAACGATGGGATAGAGCACCACAGTGTCAGGATGTGATACTTTAATAAAAGAATAATACTACAATATTGCACTAGCTGTAGTGTAAAAATATTACATCCACATCATTGTATGAGGTATTAAATGCTATCAGTATACGGTACTGTCACAATAGGATGCTATATTTTCAGAATATTCTGCTGTAGTATTAAGATATGATACTAATTTCCCACAAGATGTTTTTATTATGTATATTAACTAGTCGAAATATGACATTTTGTTTAACTGTATAATGACAATGTGAGTTCTGGTAATGAAATTATATGTGGAGATATTGTATTCAACATCAGCATATAATGTCAGAATATGGCTTAATTTATTAAGTGTGAATATAGCAATATACTTGGCAATAGGGCCTACAGTAGTGAATAAAACCTGCTGTGATCATACACTATCAAGAGCAGCCAACCTCCTATGCGAGGCCACTTGGTCATTCCCAAAAATGGCTTTTTGTATGCATATGAACCTCCTATGTGCAGCCACCTATATTAAAATGCCACTTTAACTGTGTCGCAAGGGTGGCGTGATCAGGATCTGCTGAAGGCAGGTCAAAACGTTGTAATTGATATCGTTTCACACTAAGTTCCAAAGTGAGTAAAATTTGATCACCCATCTCACATTTTAGCATCCTAGATCAAAACCATTATAATGGTATGATATTGGTGTATTATGGATATACGTGACACTTAAAAATCCGCATATGTTATTATATAATTTGAGATATTAGTAATATAATTGAGGGAAGTACTGCATAGGCCTATAATATTCTATATCAGGCCTGCTATAGTGTGGAAATATGGTATTGTAATATCAGAATATTAGATGTCATGTGAATATCAAAATGTCACTTTAATGTGACGCTATGGCATTATAGATTATATGTTGACATATATATATGTAACCCTCATGGATTTAATATGGCATGGATATAAAATGACACCAAGGTCATTTAAGAGTCATTTCAAGGTCAAGGTTAAATAAACTTATTCTTCTTGTGTGGCTACCGAGGATTCGCATTGTTACGAACTTGGGCAAAATAACGGTTAAAATTTTGTTTTGATATTTTCTCCGAAAGTAAAATCAAAATAAAGACCGGTGGAAAATACAAGTTCAGACGCAAAAATCAACTTGTCAAGTAAACTGATTCAAAAGCTATGGCAATTTTTCCAAATTTTTGAATTAATTATGCAAATTTATGCTAACTAGGTAGTTTTGAGGAGTTCAATATCAACTTAATCGAAGTCTACGGAGTGGAAAACATAGGTGTAGACACAAAAAAAAACTTTCTAGCTTGATTATTTTTGAAGTTATTGCGATTTTACGTTTTTCTCATTAATTATGCAAATTATGCAAATCATGCTAATTAGCATATGATTGAAATGGTTGCCAGGTGGTTGCTACTCAGAATTGATCCACCAGGGTCTTCTGAACCATAAAAACCCGAAATACCTCTGTTAACAATTTATTCCAGGTTGAGCTAATTTTGAGGCTAGATTTCCTGGACTAATAGCAAAACGCAGAAAGATTATTTATATGCGCCAAGTTAAACATTTTACATTTAGGAAAATATCACAGATGCTAGGCATTAATGGTTTAACTATATCCAAGACGGGTGTGCGCTAGTGGATGATTAAGGCCCGTTTATTGAGTTTAAAGTGTCACTATGTCTAAAGATAAAATTAATAGTCTACATTACATGACTGTACAATATGCATAAATATAGGCCCAATTCTGTTTGTCAAGCTGGTATAAAACATGTCATTTTGTTTTTTTTCCTATGGGAATGAAAATGTCACTAAAACTGAAAAGAAAAAATTGATATAAAAAATCGCCAGCCGCTTTTGCGAGCCATTTGTTTTGTATTTTTCTTGAAAAAATCTATAGTCTCAAACTTCAAAGTCTTTGTGCTGATGAAAATCATGTGTTTCAATTTTATACTTATTGAGTTTAAGGTGTCACTATATCTAAGAAAAATTGTTTAATTCTGCGTTCTCTTCTGAATATAATTTTCAACTTGATATATCACTTTACTATCAGATTCTGATGTGCACACAATATAAGTATGAACGTTAACCTGGTAGATTCTGTAGAAATGATGTTTTTTCTTTTTCCATGGGACAAAAACTGGAAAGATTATTTTTCTGATTCTGTGTAATCAAAATGTTTATGTAGACTATATAATATTGTGTCATAAATTAACAAAATAATCCCACGGTATTACACACGTCCCTATACTGTATGGCCTACTGTGGGTACTAGCCTACTTATAAGGTTGTGGCGTATCATTAATTACGTTTACAAGAGTTATTTGAATAATAATGTGTCAATGTTTGACCAACGTCTCAACAAATTAGGTCAGGATGTCGTCGAGAGAAATTACGAAATCACATAGTCAGGGAAGGATGAGGGCTATTAGGGAACCCAGCCAATCAAATTCTACAAAGGATAATTGTTACAATGTGTATGTATGAAGCCCCTCCCTAAACGTGTAAAAGGCTTCAGATGGTGGGATGATATGCCCAGCTATGTCAACTATGACTAGGTATAATTTGTCCAACGTCAATGTTTTTTCAACCATTAGTATGCCACAATGAAAAACCCTTTAAGCCCTCACGATGCATTAAAGCATCATTTTACATCCCTGAAAACAGACTTGATTATCCTACAACTAAGAATGAAAATTTCCATGAAACTGGTTTACCAATACATGGTAATTTTCTTTAATTTTCAAACCAAATCAAGTCATCTTCATCCACTACAAGTCGAGAATTGCGACAGCAATTCGCGGCTTGTAGTGAATGAAGATGACACTGATAAATTCAGGCTTGAAAGGGGTAAGCACTAAGATTAGGAAACAAAGCATCGGGTTATCACGGAGAGGTGTAGATAAAGAACGAGACCACGTGAACAAATGAGAAGGTGATGTGATTGGATGGGGCTAGTTAGGACAGCCCCTGCTGTCAATCAATGCCATACCACGTGTCTGACATGGCCTAATCATTTTGTCTGTGACATCACTGGTAACCTACACAAGTAGACTGCACAGTGGCAGTAGACCTATAAACACTAAAAGTGACAAGCCAGCTGGTTTACTGTTGGGCCAGCATCGCGGATAGTGGACCAACCTTAACAATACACCAGGACTATACATGTCAAATAGTCAATATTTTAAAATACGCTATATAGGCCTAATATTACGAAACTTTCAGGGATGTTGAGAGTATTTTGAAAAATGGTGATGATTGCATGAACATCTGTTAAGAATCGACTGAGAAATAAAAAAAACCCATGCGATCCTGATTGATTGTTTTTAACCCTTTGCCTGCTAATCATGACAATAGTCGTCTTAAATTCGTTTTATCAGCCGATTATACCACCGTTATTGGGGATGAAATGAAATAACTAGATTTGTAAATGTTTGGTATCAAATTAAACAAATAATTAAACTAAACAATAAACAAATAAGCCTGATTTTCAACCACTCTGGGATTGCTTTAGCGAGACACAACCTCAAGTGGTTGAAAGTGTGTCCGCCTCACGATCAGATAGACCATCTGGGACGTTATGCTTATTATATACTTATTAGCTGATATATTAGTAAAAGTCAAATTAAATCCGGCACTTTTGCGTTGCATGTTTTTGATAATTTTGCCATGGTATTATAAGTAGACCTATATAGATTATATAGGTATATAGGACTGGTATATATAAACTATAAAGACCACCAACGAGGAACCTTGAGAAACATTTTGACCAGCCTTCATCTTATATAGTCTAGTCTATTTTTTACGGACATAATTCATCTGGATAGTGTACAATGGCTGGAATCGGAATAAAATAAAAATACTGTTTCTGACTTTTAATTCAAATTTTCATTAAACACACTTCCACAGCTAGACTCTAGGCCTTTATATAGCCTATATGGGCTTACATTACAAAATGATGACTTTAATAAAAATAAATTGACGGATTAATAGGGCCTATGTGTAATAGCGGTTCCCATAATAGCTAGACTACTTTAACCCTTTAACCGCTAAATTATTTAATCAGAATTTTCACCCACCTGAAATTGTGTCTCGCTGACGCGATCCACATCTTCAAGCGAGTGAAAATTATTCAGATTTGACAAAGTGGAGGTCAACTGTTTTAAAATCTTGATGATTGACGTCACATTTTATTTTTACCATGTTTAAAAGGTGGTACTTAATGGGCTAATAAAAATGAAAACCCGACTATTTTCGGCACCGGCGGTTAAAGGGTTAGATCATAAAAATACGGCATCATGTGGTTTAAGCATGAGATGTGTGATTTTAAAGTGGATACACTCGTGTCAAGGTATATTAGTAAACATAAATGGTGGGATTCCTTTTATGAAATCTATTTATATAGCCAGAGGATATCCCGGAATGTTGACATCCCTTCCATAGGGAGTAATCAATAATACAACAAGGAGTGAAGTATGGCTCAAAATAGTAAAAGGTGTAGTGTTTCAATAAGCGATCTTTAGGCCCAAAAATGGTCTTTACCGGGATATACAATACTTAAAGGTTTCTTTTTGACTAAAGAGCTGAGCGTTGCATGATATAATAACTAAAGTTTTGACCACTTAATTTCACTAATAGTAGCTTCTATGTTCAAAAAAGAGACAAAATTGCAACACAATTTATTTAATGACATGTACGTTTGATAACAACCCCCCCCCCCCGAAACACATCAAAAGTGTAGAATAATCGGAGAGATTGAAATATTGTAATAACGCTGATTAGTACCGCCATTACTCAAATATACATTTTTAGCAATATTTCCATAATAAATCACAAACAAGGTTTCTACACCCATGTTTTGAAGGGCAAGAAGAAGACTGTCATTAATAAATTTATGAACTTAATAACGATATTAATGACGTAGTATGTAATTGGGAGATTATTATGCCTACGTAATTAACGTTTTTTCCACTTTGATGTTCACTCAAATAACAGAAATTCCTAAAACATCAATATGTAATACATGTATCATAATTATAATAATAAAATTTAAATAGGCCTACCTTGGGTTAATCGGTTTGTGAGTTGCTATTATTTGTCCGAGAAATCGAGGGATGCTACATTGCTTATGAGGGCTTATTGAACCAAACCGGCGATATGACGAAACCATGTTATTAGGACAAATAAGTATATATTAATTTTCAATATATTTGCAACTCATCTGTGAACAACCCGCGACAAGAGGTAGGGATTAAGTCTTATCGGATGATATAAATGGTTTATTTGGCCTACATTACTAGTGCATAGGGAGAACAGCATAATCCAAACCTATAATAATTTTAGAGGACTGTTTATGCACAAACATAATCAACATCCGGCCCAGCTTGGATTCGAACTGGCATTTGATATGACTATATCAAAGTATTTTATAGTTTCAGTACATTTAAAGTGGGTGTCTTTTAAAATCACTTTATCAAACAGTTCGATAAACAACCAAATGTCAATAAATACATTCATTTGAAGATAGACTTGGCACTTGCCAACGCAACTCCCAACTTTGACCATTAAACATCCATTAAATTATTTGATCAACTGATTATTAAACACAAGCGATTTCATTATTTTGTGTGACATTTTATTTCGCTCGAAAAAGACCGAATAAAATGGAAAAAGAAAATGAGGCAATTTATCGTGTTTGCTGATCATAACATCATGTATAAAATAAAGTTACGGTGCCTTTCCAGCATACATGTGACAGGTGTAACTAGTTACCCCCTCTAGTTTAAAATTGCCTGCCCCTTCAATTTGAATCATATGATGAAAAAAAATGTTATCAGTAAAATTTAACTGATAACAATTTTTTTTCATCATATGACATTGAGACATTTTTGGAGACACACTAACCTCCATAACTATTTCCTTTTATCTCTAGGGCTTCTGATAACAAAATATGTTAGCATATATTCTGTGAAACTCAATGACATTGACCTCCTTTCTTTTTACCGAGCCAGCTAATACAAAAAGTATGGGGAGGGGGTCTTATATAACATTATTTTCACCGAGTTGCCTTTCAAAAAACGGTTCCCGGTGACGTGACTGCGTTGTACAGAATAACTCTCTATGGCAACTGACGAGACATCTTGCTAGCACGATATCTTGAAATATTTTATTCTTCATATAACCCTTTGATCTCTATGACATCTAACAAACAATTGTCTGCGCGATTTCTTAAAACACCTAAATCTCCATATGACCCTTGAATTTATATGGCAACTAAAGAAAAAAAACTGTTTTTACAATGTCTGAGATCACTTTCTGGTGCTAACTGTAGGCATGTATAATTATTTCCAGTGATCACATACTAACAAATACCCTTTTTTAAAGCGTATTGGAATAGACGGTGCTTTGTTGAGTTGTTTGAGAGTTGTCTGAGTAATCGAACTCGCGTTGTTTTGCAGGGATGCAGCCCAGACTGGCGCAACATAAACGCCGGCGTTCCCCAGGGGTCAGTGTTAGGTCCTATATTGTTTTGTGTATATATAAACGACATGAAAGATGATTTACAGAGTAGCCTTAGTTTTTTCGCAGACGACAACATAATGCACATTTCATCTAACAGCGACGCAACCAACAAAAATATCCTTGACAGTGACTTGAATGCTTGACTTGTAGGCCTAAATGCTTGAATATTTTAAACAGCGTGTCCCACAAATTTAGCAGAAAATCACTAGAAACAATGTTTTGTTCGTATATCCGTAGTATTCTGGAAAATGCTGATATTTTATTTTGTAATACGTCCCAGGAAAAACCTAAAACAGATAGATACTATACAGGAACAAGCCGGAAAAATTGTGAGTGGCACAATTCGCTGCACCTCATCCGACGCGATATATGAAGAACTGTCATGGCAAAGATTAGGCGACAGAAGACAAAATTGCATGACTGTTTATATTCCAATATAATACACCATAGGGCACCATCTTATCTTTTTCCACACATTTCAGAAACTGTGGAAGACAGAGTACAATCCCGTTATCCTCTGAGAAAACGCTCAAATTTATCATGGCCTACATGCAGAACAGAAACATACACAAAATCATTCTTTCCCTCTATGACTTTATTCTGGAACAATCTGGAAGAAAATTTAAAACATCTTGAAAAACTGCCGCTTACAACGCACTAAACAACACATAAACCAATATGTCACCCATAACATTATCTTGGAGACCGACAGTTCAACATACTAATGGCACGCTTACGGATGAGATGCAGCGAATTGCGACAACATTCATTTGATATGAATATCATAGACAACAACAACTGTTAATTTGGCCTCCCAACGTCTCTTTTTTTCTAGAATGCCCACTATGCACTGCTCCTAGGCGTATTTCAGGTGATTTTCTTCTGCTAAATAATTATGAATTTACTGTCCATGTTATTTTGTATGGCATCAGTAAGGGCATAAACAACTTTATATTAGATCAAGCTACACAAGAATATGTTATCACCACCAACTGATTCAGCCTGCTCAATAATTTGTTATGAATTTTATAATAATTGCCATAACTATTCTTGATTAAGAATATGATTTAATGTATAATTATTTTTGTGCAGCATTATCATACCACTTTGTTTACATACCAGGCCTCGATTACATTTGTATTGCTTCAATTGTCAATAAAATATGTTTACACTGATGAAATAATTTTCATATTTGAACTATTTAGGGACACCCCTGCAGGTTTTGTTATTCAGTTCCTAAGGGAATGTAACCTCCATTATATGTTTTAATTATTAGAATTTGCTTCGACATGCCTGTATGTCAAGTTTTTACACAATCACTCCAATTTCATGGTGGTATATTTACTTTATAAGTCGATCATTAGAACCAGCCGGAGGCCGGTACTATTAAGTTTATTTTGCCTCAGTTTGTGTCCTATTTAGGGGAAAGAGGGGTGCTGTGTGTGGGAATTTGTTGACATTTCTGTACACCAGTCCTTATGAACATGTCGAATATAACGTTTCAGGTCCTTAGGTTAACTACTTTTGTCTTTAACAAGTGTTCAAAAATTATAATATTCACGATTATATTTGTGGTTGAGAGCTTAAAGGGTTTTGGTTGGAATAATGTTGACCCAGCGTAGCATTGGGCCAATGTATCGTGTTATCTGGTGTTTCTGGCACCGGGATTTTAAAGGTCACCAGCATAACAGCATAAAGCAGTCAGAAACGAAGGTACAATCACCCAATGCTGTTTTAATAACGGGCCAGTGAGCGTCGAAGACTGTGGGTCAACATTGAAATAGTATTGGTTGGAAGACACGTGTTTGCGCTAAGTATACAACAGACCATACAACTCGCTACATATAGATGCCAGGAGCACCATCATATTAGCATATCAAACTTTTTAAACTGTATATTTTAGAGCAAACATCTTGTTTTTAATTTGTTTTTTTCTCATCACCACTGTTACTATACAATATAAGATATTGTAATAATAGGAATTGTCATTTAAATGGCCATACTGACGCATTTTTTATTTACGTGATGATGTGTTGAACATGTTGATAGGGAGAAAGGTCATTTCTTTGATTCATTTTTTTGTAATCTTCGGCAACCAAGAGACTTTCAGAGCATTAATACAGGAAAAATTATGAAACACCCTCAATAAACGACCGTTGCATTTCACCCCAACCGAACGCCATCATTCATTTTTTTTATCAAAACACTGCACCGTTTTAACCCTTTAACCGCCAAATTATTCAATCTGAATTTTCTCCCACTTGAAGTTGTGTCTCGCTGACGCGATCCACAACTTCAAGTGAGAGAAAATTATTCAGATTTGACAAATTGGAGGTCAACCGTTTTCAAATATTGCTGATTGCTGTTACATTTTATCTTCAACATGTTCAAAAGGTGGTACTTAATGTGCTAATAATAAATGAAATCTCGAATATATGCGGCACCGGCGGTTGAAGATTTAACGTATTATGAAGTCACTTCCATAACTGTCACGATCGAAAAGTGATTTTAAGCCACAATTTTAATCTCTTATACACCCATGCAATATGCTGGTGACTAGACACTGATCAGAAACATGTAGGGCCTACTTATCATGCTTATGAGGGCGAGTTCTGATGAATTCCCATCTGAGGACACGCTGCTACCCCCATCATCAACATTGGGTGGCACGTTAGTGTGACGTACGCGACGCAACAGACCCGCTTACAGCCCGATACTGAGAAGACATATAGCAGCCATTTCATCTGAGTTCTTCAGGTGGTCATCCTACACTGGTTGTACTAGTTGTTTCCTATTATTTGTTGCACGCCCAATGTTATTTTTGTCAGCTGGAAAATCAAAAGCGTATTTGTTTAACCTCGTGTTTTATATACCACTAGCTCAATTATTGCTATAACGTGTGCTAATATAACTTCCTAAAATTTACCAAATTATTAAATATAAGAAGTTGACCAAAATTGTCTTGGCAACATAAACTTTCACGCTAAGATGTGATGGTAAGTCCGCGCTCTATAAATTATTTTAAACTGTATTAACAAATAAAGCTGCTCGTATAGGGGCTAAAACAGAACACCGTTGAGAACGCAACCAACCGAAGAGGCGACGACTGGTCCCATCAGTATATCCAGTTACAGCTCGTCCCATCTAGAGCTGGTCTCATGAGTGAATCCGGCCACAGCTGGGCCGTTATTTGATGCATATGTCTCTCCCATTACACTGTAAAAGTGTGAATGATTTGAGGATCTGAACACTGGTGACTATAGGACCAAAAACGCGACGCTGCTGGCTTGAACACCTTTTCCTATAGTCTATCCAGTTTTATTTAAGGGGTGTCCCACCATCCCCAGGAAATATTTCCCAGTATTTAAAACTAATGACAGATATTTGCACAAGATCAGTTGAATTGTACTCTTATAATTAAACCCTGATAACAAATAGCATACGAGTACTTACTAAATATTATTTGTTACCTATATCGTGTTTGCTAGGTATCGTGTTCATTCGGTAGCGTCGTGTTTGCTTGGTATAAAATTAGCTGAGTGTCGTGTTTGCTTGGTATCGTGTTTGATAGGTATAAAATTAGCTGAGTGTCGTGTTTGCTGCGTATCGTGTGTGCTGTGTATCATGTTTGATGGGTATAGTGTTTGATGGGAATCGTGTTTTGCAAGGCATCGTATTTGCTGGATATATTGTCTGCTAGGTATCGTGTTTGTTGGATATATTTGTGTCTGCTGGTCATAAAGTTTGCTCGGTTTTGTGTTTGCTGGGCAACGTCGTATTTGCTGGTTATCGTATTTGGGTATCGTGTTTGATGGTATCGTGTTTGCTGGTATCGTGTTTGCTGAGTATCGTGTTTGCTGAGTATCGTGTTTGATGAGTATCGTGTTTGCTGAGTATCGTGTTTGCTGAGTATCGTGTTTGCTGGTATCGTGTTTGCTGGTATCGTGTTTGCTGAGTCTCGTGTTTGCTGGTATCGTGTTTGTCGGGTATCGTGTTTGCTGAGTATCGTGTTTGATGGTATCGTGTTTGATGGTATCGTGTTTGATGGTATCGTGTTTGCTAAGTATCGTGTTTGCTGGTATCGTGTTTGCTGGGTATCGTGTTTGATGGTATCGTGTTTGTTGGTATTGTGTTTGATAGTATCGTGTTTGCCAAGTATCGTGTTTGCTGGTATCGTGTTTGCTAAGTATCGTATTTGCTGGTATCGTGTTGGCTGAGTATCGTGTTTGCTGAGTATCGTGTTTGCTGAGTATCGTGTTTGCTGGGTATCGTGTTTGCTGAGTATCGTGTTTGCTGAGTATCGTGTTTGCTGGGTATCGTGTTTGATGGTATGGTGTTTGATGGTATCGTGTTTGCTGAGTATCGTGTTTGCTGAGTATCGTGTTTCCTAGGTATCGTGCTTGCTGAGTATCGTGTTTGCTGCGTATAGTGTTTGCTGAGTATCGTGTTTGCTGGTATGGTGTTTGATGGTATCGTGTTTGCTGAGTATCGTGTTTGCTGGTGTCGTGTTTGCTGGTATCGTGTTTGCTGAGTATCGTGTTTGCTGGGTATCGTGTTTGCTGGTATCGTGTTTGATGGTATCGTGTTTGATGGTATCGTGTTTGCTGAGTATCGTGTTTGCTGGTATCGTGTTTGCTGAGTATCGTGTTTGCTGGAATCGTGTTTGATGGTATCGTGTTTGATGGTATCGTGTTTGATGGTATCGTGTTTGCTGGTATCGTGTTTGCTGAGTATCGTGTTTGATGGTATCGTGTTTGATGGTATCGTGTTTGCTGGTATCGTGTTTTATGGTATCGTGTTTGCCGGGTATCGTGTTTGGTGAGTATCGTGTTTGCTGAGTATCGTGTTTGCTGAGTATCGTGTTTGCTGATATCGTGTTTGATGGTATCGTGTTTGATGGTATCGTGTTTGTTGAGTATCGTGTTTGCTGAGTATCGTGTTTGCTGAGTATCGTGTTTGCTGATATCGTGTTTGATGGTATCGTGTTTGATGGTATCGTGTTTGTTGAGTATCGTGTTTGCTGGTATCGTGTTTGTTGAGTATCGTGTTTGCTGAGAATCGTGTTTGCTGAGTATCGTGTTTGCTGAGTATCGTGTTTGATGGTATCGTGTTTGATGGTATCGTGTTTGATGGTATCGTGTTTGCTAAGTATCGTGTTTGCTGGTATCGTGTTTGATGGTATCGTGTTTGCTGGTATCGTGTTTGCTGAGTATCGTGTTTGATGGTATCGTGTTTGATGGTATCGTGTTTGATGGTATCGTGTTTTCTAAGTATCGTGTTTGCTGGTATCGTGTTTGATGGTATCGTGTTTGCTGGTATCGTGTTTGCTTGTATCGTGCTTGCTGAGTATCGTGTCTGCTGAGAATCGTGTTTGCTGAGTATCGTGTTTGCTGAGAATCGTGTTTGCTGAGTATCGTGTTTGCTGAGTATCGTGTTTGCTGGTATCGTGTTTGCCGGGTATCGTGTTTGCTGAGTATCGTGTTTGCTGAGTATCGTAATTGATGGTATCGTGTTTGCTGAGTATCGTGTTTGATGGTATCGTGTTTAATGGTATCGTGTTTGATGGTATCTGTTTGCTGAGTATCGTGTTTGCTGGGTATCGTGTTTGCTGGGTATCGTGTTTGCTGAGTATCGTGTTTGCTGAGTATCGTGTTTGCTGAGTATCGTGTTTGATGGTATCGTGTTTGATGGTATCGTGTTTGATGGTATCGTGTTTGCTGGTATCGTGTTTGCTGAGTATCGTGTTTGCTGGTATCGTGTTTGCTGAGTATCGTGTTTGCTGAGTATCGTGTTTGCTGAGTATCGTGTTTGCTGAGTATCGTTTTTGATGGTATCGTGTTTGGTGGAATTGTGTTTGCTGGTATCGTGTTTGCTAAGTATCGTGTTTGCTGGTATCGTGTTTGCTGGGTATCGTGTTTGATGGTATCGTGTTTGTTGGTATCGTGTTTGATGGTATCGTGTTTGTTGAGTATCGTGTTTGCTAGACAGACGAGATATCGTGTTTGCTGGTATCGTGTTTGCTAGGTATCGTGTTTGCTGGTATCGTGTTGGCTGAGTATCGTGTTTGCTGAGTATCGTGTTTGCTGAGTATCGTGTTTGCTGGGTATCGTGTTTGCTGAGTATCGTGTTTGCTGAGTATCGTGTTTGCTGGGTATCGTGCTTGCTGAGTATCGTAATTGCTGAGTATCGTGTTTGCTGAGTATCGTGTTTGCTGGCATGGTGTTTGATGGTATCGTGTTTGCTGAGTATCGTGTTTGCTGGTATCGTGTTTGCTTGTATCGTGTTTGCTGAGTATCGTGTTTGCTGGTATCGTGTTTGCTGGTATCGTGTTTGCTGAGTATCGTGTTTGCTGAGTATCGTGTTTGCTGGGTATAGTGTTTGCTGGTATCGTGTTTGATGGTATCGTGTTTGATGGTATCGTGTTTGCTGAGTATCGTGTTTGCTGGTATCGTGTTTGCTGAGTATCGTGTTTGCTGGTATCGTGTTTGATGGTATCGTGTTTGATGGTATCGTGTTTGATGGTATCGTGTTTGCTGGTATCGTGTTTTATGGTATCGTGTTTGCTGGTATCGTGTTTGCTGGTATCGTTTTTTATGATATCGTGTTTGCTGGTATCGTGTTTTATGGTATCGTGTTTGCTGGTATCGTGTTTGCTGGTATCGTGTTTTATGGTATCGTGTTTGCTGGTATCGTGTTGGCTGAGTATCGTGTTTGCTGAGTATCGTGTTTGCTGAGTATCGTGTTTGCTGGGTATCGTGTTTGCTGAGTATCGTGTTTGCTGAGTATCATGTTTGCTGGGTATCGTGTTTGCTGAGTATCGTGTTTGCTGAGTATCGTGTTTGCTGAGTATCGTGTTTGCTGAGTATCGTGTTTGCTGATATCGTGTTTGATGGTATCGTGTTTGCCGGGTATCGTGTTTGCTGAGTATCGTGTTTGCTGAGTATCGTGTTTGATGGTATCGTGTTTGCTGAGTATCGTGCTTGATGGTATCGTGTTTTCTGAGTATCGTGTTTGCTGGTATCGTGTTTGATGGTATCGTGTTTGATGGTATCGTGTTTGCTGGTATCGTGTTTGCTAAGTATCGTGTTTGCTGGGTATCGTGTTTGCTGGGTATCGTGTTTGCTGAGTATCGTGTTTGCTGAGTATCGTGTTTGCTGAGTATCGTGTTTGATGGTATCGTGTTTGATGGTATCGTGTTTGATGGTATCGTTTTTGCTGGTATCGTGTTTGCTGAGTATCGTGTTTGCTGAGTATCGTGTTTGCTGAGTATCGTGTTTGCTGAGTATCGTGTTTGCTGAGTATCGTGTTTGATGGTATCGTGTTTGATGGTATCGTGTTTGATGGTATCGTGTTTGATGGTATCGTGTTTGATGGTATCGTGTTTGCTGAGTATCGTGTTTGCTGAGTATCGTGTTTGCTGGTATCGTGTTTGATGGTATCGTGTTTGCTTAGTATCGTGTTTGCTTGTATCGTGTTTGTTGAGTATCGTGTTTGCTGGTATCGTGTTTGCTCAGTATCGTGTTTGCGGAGTATCTTGTTTGCTGAGTATCGTGTTTGATGGTATCGTGTTTGTTGAGTATCGTGTTTGATGGTATCGTGTTTGCTGAGTATCGTGTTTGCTGGTATCGTGTTTGCTGGTATCGTGTTTGCTGAGTATCGTGTTTGATGGTATCGTGTTTGATGGTAGCGTATTTGCTGAGTATCGTGTTTGCTGGTATCGTGTTTGCTGGTATCGTGTTTCCTGAGTATCGTGTCTGCTGGACAGACGAGATATCGTGTTTGCTGGTATTGTGTTTGCTGGTATCGTGTTTGCTGAGTATCGTGTTTGATGGTATCGTGTTTGCTGGTATCGTGTTTGCTGAGTATCGTGTCTGCTGGACAGACGAGATATCGTGTTTGCTGGGTATCGCACACAAAAAAAAGAGGAAAATATGTGAGTTTATAAATAACAATGTCCATGATGTAATTAATATGCGCGACCTTACAGTCTCTCATGTCAGTCCACCGTCAACGACGCTGAACCAACATCAAACCAACATTTATTCAACGTATTGTGTCTCTTGGGATATGTATCACGTTATTAACCCTTTGACTGCCAAATTAATTAATTTGAATTATCACCCACTTGAAGTTGTGTCCACAACTTCAAAAGTATTCACATTAGAAAATGCCAAGTTATATCTTTAGCATGTTTAAAGTTGATAAGTAGCCTAATGTGATTAAAGGGTCAATAGTCCTGTGGATCTACGCTAACATGAATAAAACTGTGAACATCGGGTGATGGTAGGTATATGACCGTTGGCTTAACAAAAGATCTCTGGATAGTGATGTTTTAAACATGGACATACTGATAACAATTATTGTAACATCTATAGATCATGCTGGCACTGTCAAATAACTTAAGATGACGGTGGGACTAGAGGGCATAATCCAAGGCCAAAGGTAAATTTAAAAGGAAAATATTTTTTTTTTAAATAAATGAAGGTATGCGTAATACCTCTTCTTCGTGTAATTTTGATTAGAAAATTCATTCCTTACGTTATTTTTATGATTCAAGGTCATCTTCAATGTCACCTAAGGTCAAGTAATCGAAATTTAGATGTTTATCAAATAAAGCTAAGAACATGACTGTGTAATACCTCATTTTCATGAGATTTGGACTGGTAAATGATTCTACGGTATTATGGTTATGTTTCAAGGCGACCTGCAAGATAAAAAGTTCTGAAGGTCAAATTTCTGAAGAATAATTTTCAAAAATCACGTTGATATGTTAACTGGTTCAGACTACCTTCCATATGATGGAGAGCTGAATCAGGTGACTGTCCAAACAGAAGATCGTCAATTTGAGCCCTGGTCGTTTATCTGCGGTCGGGCACGACTTGGCTACGGGAACCTTTCAAATTAATGAATCTTTACGAGTGGACATTGGACAAGGGAGACATATGTTTTGAAAAGTGGGGGATGTGACAGGCGCAGTGCTTAACTACCACTCGAGGGTCAAATGATGTTATTTGAGAGATTGAAGTGTGGCGATGAAAATATTTTACTGTCATATTTAAAAAAAATAAAGTGCGCCCTATTATATCAAGTCTATTTTCCTCTCAAGTAAATTAGGAAAAACAAAAGGTGCGGTTACATTATCATGACTGTACGTTAATGCTGGTTACAAATTACGCAATGCAACCAGATAATGCAACCAGATGTGTAAAATATATGTTTATATATGTCTGGTTACATTATACTGTTCGCTACCCTCCCCATCTATACTATATACGAAGGGTTCCATGCAAGAACCTGTTAACTCATGTTTTTGTGACACTGAGAAAAATGTGTTTAAAGTTGTTACCTTAAAAATGTCCACAAAACATTGATTTTGGCTTAAAATAGAACATTTTTCATGTGGATGTGTAGAAATAACACCACTGTGTTAAGTAGATTGTGAAATAATAGCAGATATATTTGCATATACAAATTAGCAGACATAACATTTTTTTGCATTTGGAATTTTCAAGCAAGAAGATATCAACTTGAGATAACACTACATCACACATTGTGTAGTGTTGACTGTATACTTCATACATGCATAAATATGTTAACTCTTCATACACATTTGAATCAATTGGTGGATTAATGTTTTGAGTTGAAATAGCGTGGTATAGCCTATTTACAGATACTGTTTTTGCAGGCAAAACAGGCTAAAAGATAAGTCATGTTACCCACTGGACAATAGATCTCAATAACTATATATGTTTAAGTACTATTTGGCAAGCATGTACATTTTCACAGGGTCTGAACAATTGATTCGTATTTTCCGGGGTGCTTTGTAGTTATACAGAGGTACAATCTTGGACATTGAATATTAAAACAAGTTATTTTCTAAAGACCTTGTGTGAGATGCTAGCAGTGTTACCTCAAACATTATTTTAATTCTTCATTTTGTGCCCAATTATATACATCAAAGTATCGTATCCAAATTTACCCGTATATTAGTACTATCAGAAATGCATGATGTTGTACTATGCATTTCCTGTACTATTCATTAGCTCGTTACCATGTTATATTTCGTCCAAATAAGTGATTCGCAGATAAAGCCAGTAAAGGACAATCGTTTTGTACTTAAAATTTTCGTTGACGGTCTGCGTGTTATCAACTTATTTTATTGTATATGAATGCACAATAAACTAAATGCATTGGTGCAGTAGGATCTTCATGGGGCAGCTAATAAAAAGACGAGATAAATTAATGGACACATTTTTGTATTAAGTGAAGCATGAAAATACATCTGCTCGAACCTTTAACTTGCTTGGGAAATAACTATCATTATTGTAGCTTTCGGATAACATACTTAAATGCACATGGTCACTGAGTAACACCTAGAACATTAGTGTTAAAGGGACATGATCACCACCTACTTTTATAGTCAACCAGAAAACACAAAACATCTGTATAACATTTATACAACGCCTTCGACGTTGGTCCAGCATTGTATAAATATTATACAAATGTTTCCTGTTTGCTCGGCAGTGTCCAGTCCAGACTTGCAATATGCATCAACAGTTGGTTATTTTGAACTTTCATTAATAAATATTATTATACTAACATCTTTTAACAATAAACAATAAAATTCACTAGCTGTTGATGCACCTCAAGTTTCGACTTTATCACAACCAGACTTAAAAGCAGGTGGTGATCATGTCCCTTTAACATAAATGGTCTAGGAGTCATAATGCTTTGTTGCATAGCCTTGAGAGAATTTAAAATAAGGATGTCAGTCACAAGATAATGCTACAGAGTCAGGCCCTCTGTGAAAACAACATTATTATTCAACACATTTCAAAGTCTTATAACACCAGCAAGTACTACATGAATTTGTACTTTATTTTACGAGAGCTTTCCTTCTCGATGATCTTAATAATTTGATGCGGATTATCCTGACATTCTCTGACAAGAAGCTAAGATCCTCAGTAAGGCTTACAGGATGGTTTACCAGACCCGCTGCTAATAGCATTAGTGTTCTTTTGTGCGTCAGTATCTGCACGAACATCTTCATGGAATTCACGAAATGTTTGTGGGATAAATTTGTGTTGTTTTTGGAGCTGGTCGTTCAGTCTGTCGTTTGCGGATACACGTTTGAATGACCAGTTTTTCTTTCCCAGACACTCCAATCTTCATCGAGTTCTGTTATGTATTTATATTCATCCTTTTCCATCCCTCTCCATCTAACTGCGTCTCTGAATGTCACTTTTCCTTTCAACGTGTTCACATTTCTTTTGACAAGTTTTGAAGACGTTCAAGTCCGAAAAATTCACCACTAAGTCTGTTGACAACTATTCTGTTTTTTTTAGTAACAGTCGTGCATTAGTTCTGATAATAGATCAATTGAGTGTAACAGTATGTTTTCCTTCTTTTCTCCAAAGCAGCAAAATCTTTGTCAGAGTCCATGAAAGAGTGTTCAGGTTCGGGACATTTATAGTCAATCCATGATAATCTCCACTAGCTCCCATGCAGAGTGTTCGTTTTTGCTGTAGAACATGTTGTAGCTAATTTATCTATGGTTTTGGTGTGAGAAACTGATGACAGACTCTTGTCAGTTATCTTCTTTTTATGTGTACACATCACTCATTTGTTATACTACACTGAATCTTACGTTGTCATTACATGATAACTATCATAACTGATGAGCAATTGGTTTTATATTATTCTGTTATATATTATTTTATTATATAATTTTATTTTACTTATGTAGTTGAAAGGCCTTGTAGAGGTCGTCTCGATCTGTTCCCGTGATGACATGTTGGACAATTTTCAATCAATGAATAATAATGATATTGTACTACTATTTACTATGTTTTCAACCGGAAAGTCAAATAAATAAATATAAATAGATCAACCAAATGTGCTACGAAAGTGCAAGGATGATAATTGTATTTTGCCTATCGCACGAATCGAGCCAAGCAACAAGGTGTTCACCATTGATATTTATTGGCAGCATCCAAGGTGGAGAAAATCCCGCTTCCTACTTCCTGCGATTCTCTTCCAGCCGCATTCTCTGTCTAAATATTAGGCTAAACGTGGCCTTTTCTGTATTCCCATGCAAAATGTACTGGATACCAAGGTGATAAAGCTAAAGCTGCCGCAGATATAACTCGTTGCTAATTTCGGGAAGGGTAGTGTTTTTTCCATGTCAAAAGTCAAGTAGTGTAGTCGTTTATTCCTAATTTTTTCGTTGTCTTCCATTTGTGCATCATAAGCCAGCTGTGCTCTTTGAATGTGTGCCTGGTCGCCTGTTGAAGCATCACACTTCGAAGCGGAACACGTATCACTCTTTGTAGAACCGGATTCAAAGTTATGTCTTGTGCAAAACATTATCCCTGTAAGCCCAATATGATACAGGGTTACATGATTGTTCCATACACTATTGCTTGCTCGTATAGTTTGGTGATGGATAAAGTGCATGACAAGTTTTTTCGTTGGGGTTCTGGTTTGTGCACACGGACGGGACTCAACTGGCATAGTCATGTTAACTCGAGTTGTCATGTTACTGATCGAATGTTTTTTGTAAAAGTAATAATGCTAACAATACATGCATGCACACGCGGACTCTTTGCTGCTCTTGCACGCAACTTTTTCAAAGGAAATCTGTTATGTCGACTTAACATAAATTTAACTCTTCAGGTATTGCCCCTAGACCTTCGAAAATAATACCAACAGACGCAGAATAAAATTCTGAATAAGATGGTATAACTAACTCATTTTTTGTTAACTCGAGTTAGCATGTTCTTGCATGGAACACATATAGCCGAGTAGCAGACGACACAAAACAAGCCACCATGACAATACTCTTTATTATTTCGTAAGCAACATTAATTATTTAAACTATGCCAGATATACGTCTGTTTGATAATGATCAACGTACACAAAATACAGCAGCTGTGTCTCTTCTGACGATCCAGAAATACCCTCCTGTTGACCCTGAAGTACGTGATTAAACAACTCTTATATTTGAGCGTGACTGAGCCATGGGAAAGGGTGAAGCCATGGAAAAAATTGAGCAATGATTCTTTAAAAGAAGACTCCCCCCCCCCCCCCCAGCACCCCTAAGAATAAAAAAGGTTTTAACATCAGTTCGGTTAGTTATTGAAATAATATCAAGTGTATTTTTTCCCAAAAAACTTTCATTTTAATATGTATTTATTTGTCACTGAGCACAAGTGTTCAGATACATGGAAAAACACATACAAAATAACAAGACTCAACGGGAGAAGAGGACAGAATACTGAAAGTATTATGGGCCATCTCATAATCTACCATGATTTATAAACATATGAAACAAAATGTTTAACGGTGCAACATATCGCGTCTAGAGAAGAATTACGTAGAGCCTAAGAGGTCCCATATCACATCAGGATGACAGTTACTCAGCAAACTCCATACATATGACCAATGTCAGGTCAATGCCGAACCGACGTCGTAGATGGTGGTCCAAACACAAAATAAATCACAGTTGTAAAAATATAGTTTTTTTTAAAGCAATCGGTTTAAGAATAGGTGTTTCGTGCTTGCAATATTAAACTAACATGACACAAACTTTTCAGTGACTCTTAATTAGTCAAGCATATTATAATCTTGTATGTTCTTAAGTGGGACATATTCTGTCTATCTAACACATTTGTTTTTAAAATTATAAGTGTATTTTTCTTACCGAGCAAGCTGTCCCTCACTAGTATTGCATTAATGCCGATGTATTTCCAGATGGATTTTCTAAGGTTTGTAAGCACAAATACATAAATGGCTTGGTTGAGGACGCTGGTCATAACAACGAGGAGCAGGTGGCTAGCCTTGGACAATGCCATCATAGCTGGAGTGGCGTGAAGGGTAGAAGCTGATAGAATGGTCTTTATCAAAGCCGCAGGCATGGTGTTCAGCCAGAAGCAGCCAGACACCAGACAGATCATCTTGATCGCTTTCTTCACAGGCTTAATAATGATTGCATTGACGGCAGATTGCTGTTCACAGTCGGCGTTAGATTGCTGGGCTATCTGTGATGTATGTTTTGATATCAGCAGACGTAATTGTATCAGTGTGATCACGCTGATCAAACCAGAGGGTATGATGTAGACAACAGTATACAAGATGTTGGTGTTTCGGGCTGCTTCACCAGACACTTGGTGTGTCATGATGCTTTCTACATCTACCCTCAACGGTTCTATCAAATAAACTGCAACTCCCATGCACAGCGAGAATAAGTAAATGAATACAACATAGATCAATATCCGTGTCTTGGTGAATCTTCTTGTGTAGCTTAGCGGGGTGACAAAGTAGCCATATCTCTCAAATGCAATGAGACCAATCATATGGATGGACGACATTAAGAGGTTTTGAGATATTTGTATTAAGACGTGAGTCACTGCGGCTGAGAACACATACATGTTGTTGGTGATAGCAACTGGCACCATATGAAGTAAGACAGAGTTAAAATAGACTGTATCACCCACCATGTATAATGCCAAGACAGTATATTGTGGAGTATGCAGCGAGTGATCCTTTCTGATGATGTGGAGAAGGAAACCGTTTGTAATATTAACATAAATCCAAAAGACCATCAGCAGACTCACGTGATCACCTGTTCCAAGTAGCTGTCCATAACAGTTGATCCATGTACGGCCATCGCCTCTGTGGTCCAAGAAACCACGGAAGAATCTGAAGGGTCTGCTAAATTCATGCTGGTTTCAGCAATTGTCCATGGGACCTTTGTGAATAATTCCGCATTGGAGGAATTGATAGACCCTGTGAAATGCATGGCTTTGATATCTCACGAACGAGCGTCGGGACTATTATTTTGTCAGATCTACTCATTAGTTGAAGGGCGGGGGCCCTAGGGTAGTGGTTAGCACCGCTGCCTTTCACGCCAGAGTCCGGGGTTCGGTTCCCGGTCTCGGCGGTTTGAAAGAAACAAAATTGTTTCTTCCCCATCCACGTGTGAAAGTTAGTATTGTGGGGAGCCTCCGTGACCGAGAGGTAGCGTGCTCGGCCTCAGACCGCCAGGGCTCGAATTTCGAATCCTGTGTCTGGAGGACAGTGTCATCTCAATCATCTCACCATCCTCAGGAGGTTCTCCTGGCCCAGTTTAGCCTATATGTGCACAAAGGTGGCCTAAAGCCCGATTCATTTCATTTTTTTCATTAGTTGAATGTTACTATTGATCAGCCAGTAGCGAATGGTCTCCAAAGATTAACTGAACACAGGTGATTACACACCTTATGTATAGCTGTGTTCTTCAGACAGATTCAGATTCGCCACTGTGTCTGTCACTGTAGACTGGTCCTCCCATAATATGAATATTCAGCGGATTAGTATGTATAAGTCAGTAAAATTATGTGGAGAGGTGTGGAAGAGGATATGAGAACCAGCTATTGGTTGTGAGGACTTAGTATTATGGGCCATCTCATAATCTACCATGATTTGTAAACATATGAAACAAAATGTTTAACGGTGCAACATATCGCGTCTAGAGAAGAATTACGTAGAGCCTAAGAGGTCCCATATCACATCAGGATGACAGTTACTCAGCAAACTCCATACATATGACCAATGTCAGGTCAATGCCGAACCGACGTCTTAGATGGTGGTCCAAACACAAAATAAATCACAGTTGTAAAAATATAGTTTTTTAGAGCAATCGGTTTAAGAATAGGTGTTTCGTGCTTACAATATTAAACTAACATGACAGAAACTTTTCAGTGACTCTTAATTAGTCAAGCATATTATAATCTTGTATGTTCTTAAGTGGGACATATTCTGTCTATCTAACACATTTGTTTTTAAAATTATAAGTGTATTTTTCTCACCGAGCAAGCTGTCACTCACTAGTATTGCATTAATGCCGATGTATTTCCAGATGGATTTCCTAAGGTTTGTAAGCACAAATACATAAATGGCTTGGTTGAGGACGCTGGTCATAACAACGAGGAGCAGGTGGCTAGCCTTGGACAATGCCATCATAGCTGGAGTGGCGTGAAGGGTAGAAGCTGATAGAATGGTCTTTATCAAAGCCGCAGGCATGGTGTTCAGCCAGAAGCAGCCAGACACCAGACAGATCATCTTGATCGCTTTCTGCACAGGCTTAATAATGATTGCATTGACGGCAGATTGCTGTTCACAGTCGGCGTTAGATTGCTGGGCTATCTGTGATGTATGTTTTGATATCAGCAGACGTAATTGTATCAGTGTGATCACGCTGATCAAACCAGAGGGTATGATGTAGACAACAGTATACAAGATGTTGGTGTTTCGGGCTGCTTCACCAGACACTTGGTGTGTCATGATGCTTTCTACATCTACCCTCAACGGTTCTATCAAATAAACTGCAACTCCCATGCACAGCGAGAATAAGTAAATGAATACAACATAGATCAATATTCGTGTCTTGGTGAATCTTCTTGTGTAGCTCAGCGGGGTGACAAAGTAGCCATATCTCTCAAATGCAATGAGACCAATCATATGGATGGACGACATTAAGAGGTTTTGAGATATTTGTATTAAGACGTGAGTCACTGCGGCTGAGAACACATACATGTTGTTGGTGATAGCAACTGGCACCATATGAAGTAAGACAGAGTTAAAATAGACTGTATCACCCACCATGTATAATGCCAAGACAGTATATTGTGGAGTATGCAGCGAGTGATCCTTTCTGATGATGTGGAGAAGGAAACCGTTTGTAATATTAACATAAATCCAAAAGACCATCAGCAGACTCACGGTGATCACCTGTTCCAAGTAGCTGTCCATAACAGTTGATCCATGTACGGCCATCGCCTCTGTGGTCCAAGAAACCACGGAAGAATCTGAAGGGTCTGCTAAATTCATGCTGGTTTCAGCAATTGTCCATGGGACCTTTGTGAATAATTCCGCATTGGAGGAATTGATAGACCCTGTGAAATGCATGGCTTTGATATCTCACGAACGAGCGTCGGGACTATTATTTTGTCAGATCTACTCATTAGTTAAATGTTACTATTGATCAGCCAGTAGCGAATGGTCTCCAAAGATTAACTGAACACAGGTGATTACACACCTTATGTATAGCTGTGTTCTTCAGACAGATTCAGATTCGCCACTGTGTCTGTCACTGTAGACTGGTCCTCCCATAATATGAATATTCAGCGGATTAGTATGTATAAGTCAGTAAAATTATGTGGAGAGGTGTGGAAGAGGATATGAGAACCAGCTATTGGTTGTGAGGACTTAGACGCTCGCGTAACATTGTGCCAATGCTCAGGAACGCACTTTGAAATTTGAGACATCAGATTACCATCCTTACGTGGTTGTGTGGTCCAATGCGCTGTGCTCTCAGAAAACAGATATAGGAAGTCCTACATTAACCCTTGTCCTGCTAGACCCGGATATATACGGTTTTAAGCATATTTTAAGCCAAATAATATGTCACTGAAATGGACAATACAGTTTGTGGTAACTCAATTTAGAACATGTATATTTTCGAAAAATATCTATATTTTTCGTCATTCGAAGCTGGGAATTGCGTTAGCAATTCCAGCTTAAAATGACGAAAAATATAAATGAAAAAATTCAGCAGGACAAGGGTTAATTGCTCTTGTTTGTCATGATCACCACAATTAGATGAAATAATTAGGTATCGCCTTGATTCTTGCCATTTTTAAAATAGGCCTTACTTGTTGTAATGGAAACAGTAAAAGTAATGCTTTACGTCATTTTTTGGTCAGAGCGGTCATTGAAGTCACAGTAGGTTTCAGTTAAAACCTGTAAAAATCTAGTGATATAATTATACATATAGGTCAACGGGTGAAAGCTTCAAAAGCAACTAATCCCCCCCCCCAAAAAAAAAAAACTATTCACCATGTATTATTAATGACGTTGGTCCCCGTGGCACATCGATGTTAAATAATAATAGTAATCAATCTTTTAATATTTCATAAAACACAGTACATAATATAAAATGGTACAATACACTATGAAAAACATAAACCCTGGAATATAGTGTGCATACTAACAATTTAGTTCACAGTTTATCACACAGTCAATGAGTGTTTTTTGTGATCACCTGTGAATTACCGCAGAGCAGTCGGGAAAATACAAAAGCCTACACTGCATGAAATAAGAAAATAGATCGAATACTGAAACACAGAAAACAATCCTACTTATAACTAATCCAAATAAAAGCAAAATTAAATTTAAAAAATACATGGGATTATCCTTGTAATTTAACATTACACTTTATCATGGTTTTAATTTACTAGTTAGAACGATCTCGCCTTCGCTTTTGCTAGCTATAATATACCTGAACACGTGTCAGGACGAAGGGTTCAAATATGTCAGTTTACAAAATTATTCAGAGATCTATACGAAAAACTAAACGGACTAAATGCGACAACGTAGACCACATTTTGTCATTGAATACATTCAGGACAAAACATATCTGAAGTTTAGAATTTTTTAAAGAAATAAATCCAACCTTAGAGGTCATCAGCTGCTCGGGTTTTACAATATTTTCACTGTTCACCAAGACGTAACATTTCCGTTTCATGTGTAGGCCTAGTTTTACGGGTATGTGCATTGTATCTTTGTGTTTGGTGTATTTGTCGCAGAATACATTTGATATACCGGTATTATCTATGTTTCTTATGTGAAATTATGACCTTGAAGGTGAATCAAGTCAAAAGTCGGGATGGGGTACTCTATTAATTACGCTAAATGTGTATAACTATGGAATAATTGATAGCTAGATCATTACAAAAATAAAATGTGCGGTTTCAATCGGGGATAATTATGGCCTTTACAATTTCAACCCGATCAAATTAAAGTTATCGACTCTCAGCACTTATTAAATTAATGTGCCAGGTATTTGACCAGTCGTGCCAGATAGATTGACCATTACTATAAAACAAAATGTGCGTTCTCAGAGAGGGGCAATATCTGGGAAGCTGTGCCATAGGCCTATAGCTGGACCATTACCATAAAATAAAATATTTGGCTTCTGGTAGTTATTATGCCCTGGAAAATTCCACTTGATCAAATTCAAGATGGCCGATTTGCGCCCATTAATGACTTTAATATGCGTAATACATGTATCTGCAAAAACTTGCCACATAGCTGAACCATTACAACAAACAACATGTGCGGTTTCAGGTAGGGATATACCCTGAACTTTTTCAACTTGATGAAATTCAACATGGTCGACTTGCAGCCATCAATGACTTTGATCCTTATCCAACTAAGTTAATTTATTTAAATTTTCAACCACTTGAGGTTGTGTCTCGCTACCGAACTCCACAACCTCAAGTGGTTGAAAAATACTCATATTTGTTTAATTTTAGACCAAACATACCTAACTGAGATGCCTCTGCTGCTGCTGTCTGGTTTTGCAAGGCAGATTTGCGGTGACATCTATCACACGTAAGCATATCGTCGCCTCGGAGCTAAAGGATCCTATCTGTCACTCGTCATAGTGGCAGATAGGATCATTTAGCTCCGAGGCGACGATATGACGTCATCAGTTTCTGAAATATCAAGGTGTGTCTGGGAGCAAACAGACATCTGACATGTGGATACAACAGGAGCGAATAATTAGCTGGTGATTAAGCCTTGTGGACTGCTAAATTTGAAAACATCATGACACAAAATGTAAAAAAAGACAACAATTTAGTTCTGAAAATAAGCTTTCGTTTCTGAGTGAGTCAGTAAAAAAGATATGCTTCTGTTTTTTCCAAAAAATACGTTTCGTTAATCAGCATAAATAATTATTATGATTTAATTATGTGGATAACGCAGGTCTAATGATTACTAAGACAACCGTGCAACATACAATTGGTCATATTCGTCGGTAGAATTGAAATGAAGAGTAGATTTAGGATTATCCAATAATCATAGAGCTTTTTATTATCAGAAAATGTAGGAACTCTCACAGTCCCGACAATGTTATCTAATATGTAAAATGCGTTGAAAACTGTTTATACGAAGCCATAAAAGTTACCATTTATAATAATTTATAATAATTATTATGTAATATCACCCCCCCCCCCGCGAAATCGCTAATATATATAGCAATCAGTTAATTATGTGTGTAATAGCAATAACTACGATTGAGATTTGTTGTCAATTTATAGCACACAGTCACAGCTTGTTCAAATTAGTCGCCTGGCTTCGTTAACTGTTAAACGAGATGGTCCAGAGAAGAGCTGCTGGATATGTTCTGAGACGGTAGCATAACACCAGCAGTGTTGTGAGCTCGTAAGTGCGATAACTTGCCTTGACTTAGGGCCTTTATTTTTTACTTTATATGTATTACACTAATCTGAAGTTCAAGCTCGGCATTCCATGACCTAATTTTGAGGTCCCCAGGTGACGGAAACCAAAATGGTTGTAAGCGCAATAACTGAAAAATGCCTCAACTTTGGGCTTTCATTTTTTACCACATGTGCATGACCCTAACCTGAAGGTCAAGTGTAATATTCAGTGACCTTGACCTAATTTCAAGATCACCAGGTCACGGAAACCAAAATGGTTTGTAAGCGCAATAACATCAAAACGCCTTGACTTGGGGCCTCCGTTTCTTTACAGCATGTGCATCGCACAACCTGTATGTCGTTTCGACATTAGATGACCTTGACACTTAGTCTCGGAAGGTCAAGTCAAGGTGAAACATTTACGATGATGCCTAATATTGAATGTTTTTGCTCCATTGCAACACCGAATATTATTTGATACTAACCAGGTCGTGATTGAAAATAGTATAAATTATTCATTAATTTAAATTCTATATATGTGGCGTGCCACATCGGCACCCGACCTATGTCGGAGCTTTAGATTTTGAGTTATGGCCATGTTTTGTTAAAATAATATTTTTTGGCTAATTTTCTTTTTTAACGCTTATCAAAAATACAACTTCAAAGCAATAATATAAGTACAAAATATTGAAGATACCCTAGTTGTATTTCTTATATAAAAAATGGTTTATTTTGAACTATCTAAACTATTTGTCAATTAAATATAAACTTTGTAGGTCATTTTCTCAACTTTTTGCGATATTTTGGGCTTAAGTTTCCAAATCTTGTTTTATCGATGATTTCCTAAATAATTGAGATATATTTATAATTTTTGGTGCATTTGAAACCTGAGTGCTGGCTCTTCAAACGCCACTTACTAGCTCATTTTCTATATTTTGCGACATAGAACTGGTTTTGATATGGCACGTCACATATTGTTTTAAACGTAAACTTGTAATGCGTTATGACAACCTTGTTACTGATTTCGCTACGGATACTGTGTGTACCTGGTCAGGGGCATGTAGGTGTCACTCCTGTGTGTGAAATCGTGGTGCTCCACGTTAAAACTGTATTATTATTAATTTTATTACCTTTTTAACATAATTGCAATTTTATGACGATGGTTTCTGAGTTTGTATAGGTATACTATATTGCCTGTTCTCAGCTAACCTGTCATATTGTACTATTTGTTTATGAACTCTAATGTATTCATAATGTACATGTACTGTGTATGGCGCATACAAAAAATAATCTACAATGTTTCTATGTGAGGCCTTGTCCTGAGTGAACATAAACAATTAGTATGCGTCATCATGTTAGTATTATTGCTATTACGTTACATTGTTATCTGAAACCATAAAAAGTCCACTGTTTCAATATCATCTATATTTCAAGATCTGACTTAATGTATTGCCACATGTATCAATACGGCTGTTGTCTCGGAATTGTTTTATTTGGCCGTTAGGGTCGTTTAGAGACGATTCCGTCGACTTAATTATCAGACGAGGTGGGGCCTTATGGATAATCTCAGAGATGCTAAGTCAGCTGACGTTCTCCACAAGGGAATATTTTTGTCCCATGGCAAGTCCGAATATGTTGTATTAACTAGGTTGTGAGTTAAAGTGGTATGAGTTAATCAGTAATTAACAGCAAGCTGTAATATTGTTTTGTTTGTTCCCACACTGGTCCACACGTATATTAATAGCTATTGCCGGCTATCTTTATTATTAAAATGTCATTACAATGTTTTAATAATACTTATTAATACATATTAATACATAAAAAAAATAGGCCTACTCTAGTTATATCAACTTTTATATATAATATTGGTTTCTACGCTTTCCAGAGTGTCTTTTTTGCTACAATTTGTAGTTATAGCACTTTGTTAATCTCTGGTTTTAATGCGGGAGACATATATCTATCATATATATATATAGTAATGCGGGAGACATATATCTATCATATATATTTATAGTATTAACATGTATATTTCATTTAATTATTTTGAACCTTTTAATACTTGTAAATATATTTACATCACTTTCTATTTTATCATATTATCAACGGTATCATTTAATGTACTGTTGATTTTAATGATGCATAAATCTACACATAAGACTTCCCGTCCTCAATAAATACCTATCTATCTATCTATCTATCTATCCTAATATTGACCCGTGTCCTCGACATTATATCAATTAAATTCGAGCTGACATGAAATCTACCAAAGATGATTCATTATTTGACAAGTTTGATTCACCCTTGTATTTTAAGAGCTTAATTTATAGTCTTGATGAATAAAAGTCATGCTCTTTGATAAAAAAAAATGCAGAAACAAAAGCACCTAATTATATGTAAGCCTAAGAAGATCACAAAATTGGTTACTTTTTGCAATTGGGCTTGCGAATAATATTGTACTAATTATTTTATCTATTATGAAGTATGATATATTTATTCATTCTCTTGACCTAGTATCAACAGTTACTAATCCTCAATAACAGGAATCTGAATAGCTTTCACCACTGCTACATTGTCGATCGCGACAGCTAGGCACAATTTTGAAGGGTTAAAAATTTTAATTAAAAATAATTAATTAAATAATGTGATTTAATTATGAGACTAACAAAGGTCTAATGATTACTAAGACATCCGTGTAACATACATAATAAGATCAATAACATTTTAAAGAAGAGTTTAAAGCTGTCTGTGGATCTATGACACTACATATGTATTACGTGTCTCCCTTTGTACTTGCGTCAGCAAAGTGTTAGTTATTTTATGTTGTCCAAAGTATGATAAGCAGCCCACAGCCCACAGCCCACATCGTTTGCTTGACCTTGTATCAAATAACCCTCTTAAAATTAGGTTTCATGTTAACCCTTTAACCACCAAATTATTCAATTTAAATTTTCACCCACTTGAAGTTGTGTCTCGCTGACGCGATCCACAATTTTCAGTGAGTGAAAATTATGCAGATTTGACAAAATGTATGTCAACTCTATTAAATCTTGTTGCTTGACGTCAGATTTTATCTTTAACATATTTAAAATGTGGTACTTCATGTGCTAATAAGATGAAAACCCGAATATATGCGGCACCGGCGGTCAAAGTGTTAACGGTAATGAAGTTCTAATTAGTTAACAAATGAGTGTTCTCTCATAATATATATTATTGAATAGTGACAATTGCTCGTGATTGACCACAGTCACAGACGGATCGGTCATTGTAAGAGAAAATACCTCTACTTTTGAAAAAAATGCAGGTTTATAGAAAACGTCACAGTTTCACAAATCTCTCAGACCTACTAAATATGCTTCTATCACATCCGGGACTTTTGGCGTATTAGGAAGTACTTTAGCCCAGAAGCTGCAAAATTTGTTGCGTGTGCCCTAGTCATCTTGATTATTGCGATTCCCTTTTGCGCAATCTTCCTGACATTGAAAGTCAGTATTGTGGGGGGCCTCCGTGACCGAGAGGTAGCGTGCTCGGCCTCAGACCGCCAGGGCTCGAATTTCGAATCCTGTTTCTGGAGGATAGTGTCATCTCAATCATCTGACCATCCTCGAGAGGTTCTCCTGGCCCAGTTTAGCCTATATGTGCACAAAGGTGGCCTAAAGCCCAATTAATTTCATTTCATTTCCTGACATTGACAGATTGTAGCGTGTGCAAAATTGTTTGACACGTAGTAGCCTTGTAAAGCGTCTCGTTTTAGCAGATCTAAGCATCTCCTCAATTTTCTTCAATGGCTACCAGTAAAATACCGCATACGTCTTAAACTCTGTACTATCACTTTTAAAGCTTTGCTTTTATACCAACCTACATATCTCTTTAATTATTTAGTTCCACTTTAAAATTCAAGACTGCTTAGATGCTCCAACACAAATATCTTAACTGTTCCACGTTATCGAACAAAATGGGAGTCATGGGTTTTTGCAGTTGCAGCTCCTTACACCTCGAATTCACTGCCGGCTAATTTAAGAACTGTTTTTAAAATGCTGAAAACTTTTCTTTTTGATTCGGCTCCCCCACCCCCCCCCCCCTCCCCTAATTTCTCGGATCCGACGCCCAGTGTACGACTTGAACTTTGACTCTCGATATTGAGCTGATTTTGATTTGGATTCTGCGCCTCTGAGCTCGTATCTCCGAGGACTTAGGCGCTATAAAAATTACCGAATTGATTGATTGAATTGATAGACTAGGAGTTTAAATATAAAAATACTTTGTGATCTACAGGTTGCTGCATTTGACCCATTTTCGACCTAAAAGCCTCTTCAATTTTGTTTTTTATGTCAGTTATATATCTGAAAATGTTACATTACTTTGCGGTGAGCAAATGTGATTTAACGTCGATTTCTGCATTGTGTATCAATATCCGAACAACAGTGGTTATTTATAGTTAACAATGCCATAATCACAACTGCCCTCTCCATACTTTAGACAGTTAGGAGCATGCACAGCCCCAATGGCCAACATCCAACCCAATCGATATTAAAACTTCGGTCTATTTTTTCCGTCCCCACCCTGAAGGATAGCTTGTGTCATTTATCCCAATAGATCATTCAAACCTACTACTACACTCTTTATAATATTATATTCTTGCGTCAGTTGCCATCTCATTTACATTACTATGTGATCACCAGTGACCTTCAGAATCATATATTTATACTTATAGTCTGTGCGATGAGGCAGTTATATTACATTTTATGGTCTCAGTAGTCAAAAGACTTATTTTTCTGTATTGTAAATGGGATATATGTGTAAAACCATTTCAATTTGATACCACACATGCATATGAGAGCGTGCACAATGTTTAGAGAGTAACTTTCCACACATGCATAAGAGAGAGTGCACCATTTTTTACAGAGTAACTATCCACACATGCATATGAGAGCGTGCACAATGTTTAGAGAGTAACTCTCCACACATGCATATGAGAGCGTGCACAATGTTTGGAGAGCGACTCTTTGCTATAACAAAGTATTTCTGCCTGTCATGCGCATTGAATCACCGCTTCGTCTAGGTTTTCAGATACAAATCATGTTTCTTCTCACTCAGTTTTGGGACATCGTAGTTTCGATGTTCTGTTTTTTTCGGTGATGTACTTGACACTCATCCAAAGGTGAATGAATACATGGTAGGACAGGTTTGGTGGTGTAACATTCAGTTTCAAAGTGTACATGCGCCCAGTGGAGTGAATTATTGGCACATGAATGACGTACAGGTCCCGTGACCAGTGCACTATGTTGGCTCAGGGGTTTTTGGATGTGATATCAGAATATAATGTTCGCCTTTGCATTTATGTGAAGTATTCGTTTTTTGTCATGTTTTGAGTTAGTAATAAATGTTTTTTTTTATATTTAGTGAAAAACGTGGAAGAAAAAGCATTACGTAATTGTTGAACAGGACCTTGGGGGGGGGGGGGAGGGGGTCATGATGTGATTTAATGATGTGAATAACGAAAGTCTAATGAATATCAAGACAGCAAACACTAGACGTTGGTCAAACGTTGGTTAACCGTTGGTCTGCTGTTTACGACTTGGCCAGACAATAAACAAACGTTAAACAAACGTTGAGCCACCAACGTCTCGCGATTACTATTTATCCCCGGCAGCAAGTCTTGACACAGCGATGCCGTCAGGTGTAGCGAGCCTTGCGGGGGAAGATGGATTACTAAGACATCCGTGTAACGTAAATAATTGAATCAAGATTAAGTGAACAGACGAAGGCTTACTATGGACCCCACCCTATATTAGTCTTTACAATTCAAATGTTCAAATTTGTCCTAAGCAGATTTGCTCTGCTAACAATATGTCTGTTTCTACATTAAACCATGTATATTTAGCGGTGTAAACAGGTATAGCCGGGTCACACTTGCTGCATCAAAGCGTACGTAGTATAGCCCTATTACAGGTGATAGTACCCCCCTATCCATGTTACCCCTTCGGGGTTTTTTAAACTCGTTGAAATATAATCCTATCTATTATTAGTAGTAGTATCAGTATTAGTAGTAGTAGTAGTAGTAGTACGATTACGCTTTTTTCAAAACAATAACAATATAAAATTGAAGAATTATTTGCAGACACCATTTAGCTTGAAGCCGTTTACATCTTCCTTAATATAATAAGTCATGTATGTTACAGAGCAATCATTGCGCAGGGTCGTAATGTGTCAATCGGCTTTTTTGTTGGTTCTCCACATAATTAAATAACAATGATGACCGCACAACTTTCTGAAGGATCCGTTATCACTGGTGCAGATTTTTAGTGGCCGATGGCGTCAACGCGTGTGTGATTCTTGTCAGGCAAACCTGGCCACATCTCTGAGCAAACACAAATCATTTGTATAACATTTATACAATGTTGGACCAACGTCCAAGACGTTGGGCCGATGTTGTATAAATGTTATATAATTTGTTTGTGTTCACTGCAATGTAGCCCGCCCAGTAGTGTGTTCCAGGGAACCAGAGTAGTTTGGTTTGCGAAATTCAAAAAATTGCGATGATCCCTAATGTTTGCCCATGTTCTCGACATTATATTAATTAAATTCGAGCTAGCATGAACTCATCCAAAGAATACCATTGACAATTAAATCGGTCCACGTCTCGTATTCTACCCCCGACCAACAAAGAGTGGTTCAGCCTGTCACATGACAAGATCGATCAATCACCGCCGTCATTCAGTTGTTATTTAAATTAGGGGGTAGAATACAAGACTTGGGCCCAAATTTAATAATCCTCGATATCAGGAATCTGAATAGCTTTCACCACCGTGAAGTTGTCGATCGCGGCAGCGAGGCACAATTTCATTAGGTTCAAAACTATTATTACCCGTTTGTGACGAGCCCTTTCAGACGAGACTATTCAGATACGAGCCCCGGAGATATCCCCGTCTGATTGCATGAGATAACTATGTATTCATAAAATAATATCGTTGCAGTAGCAGTAGCATAATAATCTCGTAGTCAACATATTAAAGCAGCCCCTTGGGATGACATCAATTTTCGTTTTTAATTCCGTACTGAAGTAGTGTATCCCACGGATCATGTTTTTATTTTTTTCAGAATTTTCCTATTTTTACAAATATTTTTAATCAACCTTTGTATGAATCCAGAAGAAACCCAAACAAACTATTTGTATACCTGAAGGACGATTGAGTGTTCTCACAGCATTGGGCCACATGCTAATGGCATCGGCCCAGCGTTGGGTAGAAAATCAGTGCTGCAGGTGTGTCCTCCCTTGTCCTGACTATGAGACACCAATTAGCGGCGACTGGTTCGATCTTACCGTCTGATACGTGGGAATATGTGATGTAAAGTGCTGAATATCGCTGACTTGTTTTGTTTACATGGCAATATACGACCTGTAAATACAACTATTTCACTCTTTTTCGGTGCTTTAAAACTGTTTTTTGACTTTTTCGTATTTTTAGTTAAGACCAGTAGGCTATATAGCTTCAAATAAATTAAATTGGCAAAATTGACAATATTGAAAATGTCTCATCCCAAGGGGTCCCTTTAAGCATAATTAATGGTTGATTTTTTTACCTGATCACAGTTATTCGTAAAACATGCTTCTGTTAGAAAATGTTAAAGAAAATGTTAAAATAATGTGATTTAATTATTTGGCTAACAAAGGTCCAATGATTATTAAGTCATCCGTGTAACATACATAATTAGATCAAGAAGATGTGAAGACTTCAAAGCTGTCTGTGGATCCTTGACGCTATTACGTGTCTCGCTTTGCACATGCGTCAGTGAAGTGTTAGTTATTTATTAGTTAGTGATCTATATTTAACATGTTTAAAATGTTGTTTTTGATGTGCGAATTAAATTAATGAGAAACCGAATATAATCGGAACCGGCGGTTAAAGGATTAACCCTAGGAATTGCAATTCTGGCCGCCTTTAAACGATTGTATGACAGAAAGTAGCAAATTAGCACCAGTATATATATGCAAAAGTATTGTTTTTATTTTTTCCTTACTTTCTTTGCAGCACTTTATCGTCAAATATTAAATCAATGGCGGCAGTTTGTGTTGACAATTTCTTATCGCCGGCTTACACCAAGCACAAGTAGGCCTACTTGTCTTCAAATGAAAGAAAGAAAACATGTATGTAATGCAGTTAGTTTTAAACCACATCAGAATAATAATCAGAGTAGCATTTGTGAAAAATAATGTGCAAAAAACATTGTTATATATACTCTGCTACCAGCAATATAAATAAGTTGCCCACTGGCCCGTCTGCCTATATAGACCACTGGGTACCGTGAGACGGTACCCAGTAATATAGACCATGAGCTGACAGTCGACCCCCCTGGATATTTTTGTAAACCACATTTTCTTTGGACCTTATCATATATCAAGTTGCTTTCAGGTGGTCTGCAGAATTTCTATGCATAGACAAGGTTACAATGAGTCATCAAATATGGTACCCTTGACCCTTAGGGTTGTATAAGAATGTGTCATATAAATAGGTCGAAACTCAAGCCAAGGTCACAGCAAGGTCAAATCAGCTCAAAACGGTTGAAAATAACTCATTGTTGTTGTTTTTGCTAACATTATGTTTACTTGAAATGTCTAATGATGGCTTGAAACATACTTACATCCCAACACGACCTACACCAAAACAACCCCTAGAGGTTACAGGGATAAAAGGTTGGAGGGTTTTTTCAACCCACCCCCCCCCCTTCAAGTCACTCTTATGTCAACACTATCTGATATGGCAGAAATAGACGGAATGGCACACTGATGTTATATTCTGACATTGCGATGACCTTGGGATAATATCCCGACGTCATGGCAAGGTTATAATGACAATGTTGAAGAATGTAAAGGGTCATCCTCCCAGTTATGGATAACCTTGAAGTCTATTGGTCTGTCAAAGGGTACACCTGGCTCTTCCAAAATTAGTTTGTCTGAAGGAGGAGAAATTGTATTTGAAAATTTTAAAGTTGCTAATATTTTTAACAACTTTTTTACTTCAGTGGCAGAAAAACTGGTTAACAAACTACTTAAAAGACCAATACATTTCGCCAAACAATTTTTAAAAGACTATTGCCAAAAAGGTGTTATAGAGAATTTTGTTTATTTTTTCGACCGTCAGCGAAAAAGAAATTGAAAATCTATTGCATGGACTCACAGCAAGCAAAGCCACTGGGATGAACAGTTTACCTGCAAGGTTTTTGAAAGATGGTGCATATGTCATTGCTTGTCCATTGTCTCATATCATAAATTTATCTTTACACTCTAATCAAATTCCGGAAGACATGAAAAGTGCAAGGGTGGTACCACTCTACAAAAACAAAATAAAACTGAGCCTGGAAACTACAGACCTGTTTCCATTCTCAGTGTTATTTCTAAAATTCTTGAGAGAATAGTGTACAACCAGCTGGAACACTACTTGAAAGGAAAAATAAATTGCAATCAGGTTTTAGACCATCTTTTTCTACTGGTATTTGTCTTACTTTTCTTATGGATTATATACGTTCAGAAATGGATTTTGGAAATTATATCAGCATGGTGATGATTGACCAGCAGGAAGGATTGGACACTGTGGACCATTCTATTCTGGACAATAAACTAAAAAGCTATAGGCCTTGATGGAAATGCAATCGCTTTGTTTAATGCATACCTGACAAATAGGATGCAGGTTACTGATGTAGGTGGATTTTTTACTGACCCCAGGGTTGTTACTAATGTGGAGTACCACAGGGATTAATCCTGACGTCTCTTTTTTTTGATATACGTTAATGAAATGGAAACGTCTATCTCCTGCGAACTAATACCCTATGCTGACGACTCTGCCCCGTTAGTATCGGGAAAACACATAAAAACTATTGAAAACGTTTTGGGGGACAATTTGTTGTCTCTCAGCAATTGGCAGATAGACAACAAATTGCCTCTCTACCTAGATAAAACATAATCTATTCTATTTGGAACCAAACATATCCTGTCAAAGCATTCCAAATTAGCTATTTCTTGTGGAAATAATGTAATTACATCAAAGACTGTCATAAGGTATATCGGGGTAGATCTAGAGCAAACACTATTGTTGAAAATATTTTAAAAAGGGAAATTCACGACTGACATTTTTGTACAGACAGGCAAACTATTTGAACACCAGATCTAGAAAATTGTCAACATCAGCCATTTCGACTATCCATGCTCAGTCTGGTATAGCGGCCTCCAAAAAAATATGAAACATAAACTTCAAATTTTACAAAAACAAAACAATCCGTTTGCTCTTGAAAAATCATATCAAATCATATCAAATCAAAAGATCATATCAAGGTCACGGCAAGGTCAAATCAACTCAAAACAGCTAAAAATATGTATTTCTTACTGTTTTTCTACAATTATGTTCACTTTAGATGTAAGGTCATATCATGGGCACAGCTAGGTCAAATTATCTATAAAAAAGCAGGTAATAATAGCTTGTTTTTGCTACTTTTGCTACAACTATGTTCACTTCAGACTTCGCCATGACATTGGGCTGATTCTTTTGTGAAGCCCAACCCCAACCCATGTCACCATGTGTTAGTGTTGATGGGGTATAACCTCTCCAGCCCTTTTCTTATAATCATGTATGGGCCTACTCTTGAGATGTTTTGGTGAAAATCCGTTTTAGAATCTAGGTATGCTTTCAAGCCATCATAGACATTAAAAGTGATATGAACATAATTGTAGAAAAAACAGCAAAAAGAAAAAATTGTGAGCTGTTTTGAGCTGATTTGACATTGACGTGACCTTGAGATGACATTGCCATGACCTAGGGATAGCACCTCTTTGAAATAAAACCCCATTAGACCATGTTTACTTAGATCCTGCTGTGACCTTGAGATGACCATCCCATGACCTTGGGATTATGCCCCTATGAATCCTCCCTACACCATGTGTACTTGGCTTGGGTTTTCGACCTATTTATTCTTATACCACTTTAAGGGTCAAGAGTATAATACTTCGATGACCCCTGGTGACCGGGTCCATGCATAAAAGATCTGCAGACCACCTGAAAGTAACGAGGTACATAATAAGGTTCAAGACAAATTACTCAGGGGGGGGGGGGTGCAGGTGGGCCCAAAGTCTAATAATAGCCTAATCTGTCCGTCATAACTTTGTAGGTACTGTTTGGATCACAAAGCTTTTGCTCATAGGTTAAATGACCCAAAGTTAAGCCACATCCTAAACTCTAGTGCCTTGAACTTTCTCCTATCTATTTTTTTTACTTTATCACAGGATCTACACTCGTTATTTTGAGATTTAAAAGATGCGATTTGTTATCAATAAATATTCCCAAAATCCCCCCAAAAATGAAATTATGTCGATTTTCTGGATTTTTTGGCAAGATTAGTAATATTAATAATAGTGAATGTGATGCTAATAAAATCTTTGATCACCCTTAAACAAACTTTTATATGTTATACTTCACTAGAAAAAAAACTAAATAAAGTATTTTTTATTCTCTTAAAAACTTCAGACGTTTTAGTTCTCAGGGGCGCTTTATTTTGCGCAGGGGTCATATTATTACACATCTTGACCTCTGGTGACCTTGAACTTTATCAAATCATATTTTTTTCATCTCGGTACAGTGTCTACGCGCGTCATTTTGAGGGCTTAAATGTAGCTGCAGGTGGATTTTCGATTTTTTGAAGCCATAAGATCGTTAACTTTCGCGGGGTTTTCTAGTTTTATTTTTCTACAAAAAACCTTGAATATCTCACTTACTGTCTGGTTTCAGAATGACCACCCTCGTTTAAAATGTGCCCCAGGTGGTCTACTATTAGAAACAAATGGGTGATTTCAGGGTCATTTTTGTACGCAAACACCCCTTGGCTCCAGGACTATACAGGAGCACGCTGTAAATAGTGGCCCAACATTAACCAAACATTGATCCAAACCATACTTTCGCACGTGTTAACGCTAGTATGATAGTAATATCATGCAATTGCTCAGTCAGAGGCCCTTATTTTCAATTTGAGCCATACCCTGGTAGGATTCAGAGTGTACAAGACGGACTTCAAATTAATATATTGCTCTGCTATTGCTATAATATTCCTTCATCCGTCCTAACCCTTTGTTTTTATTGCTGTAAAAAAACATAATCGATAACTGCGCAATCTCTTGTGTAATTGTGGTGAGGACAACATATTTTAATTTTAATAATGTTTTTTGTTGTTGCTTAGCATTTGCGTTTGGATTGCTAAGTATGGTGAAAGCTTTTTCCCTCTGATTTTCCAGCTTAATATGATTACTTTGGCGTCATTCATAGGACCCATCCTCACAGTTTTTACACTCGGTAGCCTATATTTTGTAAATTTTGCAAACAAGTGGGTGAGTTGATGACTGTTTTTTTATGGTTTTTGTTTTTTTATTTTATTGCAATTACTTGATATGGTTATTCCAATTAATTTTCCAGTTCAGTGTAATCATGGTAAATTATTTTTTCCGTTACATTTCTTCAGCTTGACATAACGAACCCATTTTTAACACTCATCTTATTAATTGCTGGAATATACATCATCCACGTGCACCATTGATTATTTTATAGACATTTAATTTTTGACTTTTTCTCAGGGTTCATACGCTGGACTGTTATTGTCTATGTCGCTAGCTTTAAGGATGTCATTTAGACATTTCTACAGCAAAAGTATAGTTCATCCACCCTAAAATATACAGGTTGACCTTTGCCTTTTCCACCAGAAGACTGCACTAGACCCCCTCCAAGTGATGAGTAAGCAGATATGCCAACCATTCATGCATCCAATAATCAATCAATCAATCAATCAATCAATCAATCAATCAATCAATCAATCAATCAATCAATCAATCAATCAATCAATCAATCAATCAATCAATCAATCAATCAATCAATCAATCAATCAATCAATCAATCAATCAATCAATCAATCAATCAATCAATCAATCAATCAATCAATCAATCAACCAATCAATCAATCAATCAATCAATCAATCAATCAATCAATCAAACAATCAATCAATCAATCAATTAATCAATCAATCAATCAATCAATCAATCAATCAATCAATCAATCAATCAATCAATCAATCAATCAATCAATCAATCAATCAATCAATCAATCAATCAATCAATCAATCAATCAATCAAACAATCAATCAATCAATCAATTAATCAATCAATCAATCAATCAATCAATCAATCAATCAATCAATCAATCAATCAATCAATCAATCAGTGGCGACATTGCCTGTGCTGAGAACGAGAGTGCCCGTTTGAGAAGTGAATAATGACCATTTTGGAAAGGCATTTTCAACCAAAGACAGAATATTTAATGGCTTTTTTTCTCGTTCGTTTATCAAGAGCTTTGTTATCTTTCACCAGAGGGCAGCATATATATATTTTGAGATTATCACTCAAGTATAATGTACATTTCAAAGGGGAGGAGTTTAATACGCTGTTTTAACATGTTTATGGCAAAATTTATCTAGTCTTATTTAGATTACCCGCAATTGAACCAGCAATGTCAGTTCATTATAGCCGAACAATGTAATGCAATACCTCAACTCCATATACTAGCCATAAATTGTGGTGATTTTATCTCAGTTTACCTTTAAGCGCTCCATGACGTGTCGTATCTGTGGATCGGTGTCTACAGCCTGGCGTTGGGCTTGATAGCCGGCGTTATTGTCTCAATCATCACTTCTGGTAACTTGTTTGTGCTCTTAAAACCGGGATCGACTTTAGACGTCCGAATCTGACGTTTTTAGACGTCAGATTTATTATCATAATCTACGATGCTGTCTGCCCAGTTCCGCTCCGTCGTATAGCCAGAGCTGAGCTGAACAGATAATAACATTTTACATCCCTGAAAATATACTTAATTTTCCTACAACTAAGGGTTTTCTAATGAAAATTCCCATGAAACTGGTTTGCCAATACATAGTAATTTTCATTAATTTTCACTCACTTCAAATCATCTTCATACACTACAAATCGTGAATTGCGACAGCAATTCGCGGCTTGTAGTGGATGACGATGACAATGGTAAATTCAGGCTTGAGAGAGTTAAAACGTTTAATAATTTTCGTATAAACCATGGAGACCAAAGTGTTTTGAAATCATCTGGCTTGCATTTATCAGTGTGCCTTAGCCAGTGTTTGGCACACTTTCCTTGCGTATTTATAATGTCCTAGTTCTGTTTCAAAAAAAAACAATAAAGCACACGAAATAAGTAATGAAAAGCACATTTCTCAGCCAAGGAAATTACAACACACTTTCACTTTGTTTTCGATTTATTTTAAAAATATAGTTCACACAAAAATAATATTTAATGATGTATATAATATATCACATGATAGTCCTCAACATTTGACATTTAATATATTATTTTAATGATATGTTATTATAGTTATAATATAAGATTATATTATAATATTTTTATTATTATTAATATAATATAACATATTAATCTTCCCATATTATATAAAATTAAACATTATTTTATATATTATAATATAATTATTATATTATAATATTATTTAATGTTATTATATCATATTAATAATATAATAATAATATGATTATATAACATAATAACTTGTTTACAATATATGTTCACATTGTGATACAAATAGGTAAAATAGTACGCAATTATTGTTAATCATTGTATACTAATAATAAATTATAATAAAACTTGCTTACACAGATAATACAGATAATACCTATGATTATAGTCGATGTGAAGCGATTGCGTAAATGTATGCGTTTTTTTTATTATACAACGAAGTAGTATTTAGACATTCGTTGCTATCTACACATTGGAATGGTTCCACAAAATGACGTTGGACCTGTGTTTATGTTTTCTGCATATTATAAACATGATAAAAAACGACGTTGGACCAACAGAAAATTCATGGGGTGACCAAATCGCTCACAACTTCAATTAAGTGAAAAATATCGCGATTTGACCAAATGGAGGTCAACGATTTTCAAATCGTGCTGATTGATTTAACGTTTTAACTTTAACATGTTTAAAAGCTGATATGTAATGTGTTAAGAAAAATTGTAAAAATTGGATCTGATCGGGACAGGCGGTAAAACGGGTTGAAATGTGGATTCAAATGTTGTCTATTATAATCTCTATTCGTATTACCCACATGATTGTTATTGCTCTGCCTTGTCAGAAATAAATTATATATTATAATTGATGATATTCAATCAGCACTACGTGTATAATACATGTACCTGATACAGTAATAATAAACAAAAATATATATGTATACAAAGATAAAAAAGGCGAATTAAAACAAAAAGTTTAGATAAAATTGAACCCACATTTTCTCGGTATATGTGCAATAATGTTCAATGTATCATTTCAATGAACATTCTGTTAGAATGGACTCTAATTTTTTGGGTGAAATCTTTCCTTATCTATAGAACTGGACATCGCATTGTCTGATTATGCTAGAAATCGACGAAAACACAACCAAGTGAAAACATAATGCCACAGACAGTTTCTGGAGGATAAATGTGTGTTTGGACCATAACCACTTACTTCTCATTTTCATTCAGCTTTAGAGTTGTTTATACGATACAAATGAAAGTGGATTATCATTCTTCATTTAACCATTTACCGCCAGTGCCGCATATATTCGGGTTTTCATTTTTTATTAGCACATTAAGTACGACATTTTAAATATGTTAAAGAAAAAATGTGACATCAACCAGCAAGATTTGAAAAGAGTTCACCTTCATTTTGTCGCATCTGAATAATTTTCACTCACTTGAAGTTGTGGATCGCGTCAGCGAAACACGACGTCGAGTGGGTGAAAATTCAAGTTGAATAATTTTGCGGGTAAAGGGTTAATTAATCCAATAAAAATATGCGACGTCGTGCATTTTCAAGACCAGCGCTCAAAGGGTTTATTGGGTGCATTTTTGCTAGATATCGTACTGTAACACAAACTCGTTCACTCTGCGCTGTTTTATCAAAAGTGTAGCGGACGTATGACAACAACCTGACAAAAATTATCGGGCATACTATCCTAGTCAAACGCCATGCACGGTCAACACGGTCATCTTGGAAATGGAACAATGCTTGGTTTTGTCGGTACGCTGACCCAATGTTGTTTTAATCTGGGACCGACGTCGAAGACGGCAGGCCAAAATCAACATCGGGTCAACGTCTCGTGTTTACTGGAATATCTGTGAGAAAATAATCAAATGCATTGCGTAAACAACTGATAAAAAAAATGTTAAAATGTCTGTAGGCCTATGTGACATTTTAAAATTCCGGCCTGGTGCCTGACACATGTAGCTGACATGTTGCCGTAATATCCGCAGATTTTACATTTATTATTTTATAGTATCACAATAGCGCATGTGTTGACTAACTCTTCCTTTACCAATTTCGCATTTATGCGAGAACTATCTTCCTTTTCCAAATTCGCATTTATGCGAAATCCACATGTGTACATGCATTAATTACACTGGTGATATTTCATTACATGCGTGGTTGAAAATCGCCAACCAGAATGGTCAGTGACATGAACGCAATGTTCTCTTGCATTTTTAATTTGTGCGATGTCACATGCGCATAGCTATAACCTGTATTGTGCCCAGGGGCTACCTCAGGTGTCCTCCTTAAAAAAGAAGTCGGTTTCTGGGGGTAGTTTTATCAGGGGAAAGTCGGTGAAGGAAGAGTTAAATGTTCCCTTAGGGCAGAAATTGTACAGGAAGGTCTTTAAATTACCACATTACCGGATCAAATACACACTATGTTTATCACAATATAGCTTTTTACAGCGACATTCACCACGTATTGTGTTCTATTCAACATTGTATTTGCACTTGCATAGTCCTGTTTATCGTGTACAAGTTTTGTTCATCATTCTTGTACGCGTGCCTTCAGCGACAGCAACTTTGCAATCAACTGTCTGACCTATATATTTATACTTGGATGTAGACAAAAATGACTTCATTCTCGGTGATGATTCCATCCTCTGGCTGATACTTTTAAATAATTCGCTGGGATTTATCAAACACTTCCCAGCAGACACAAGTAATTGAGGCAATGTTGGTTTAACGCTGGTCCGCCGACTACGATGTTGAACCAACAATAAACCATTGATTCAACGGCTTGTATCTGCTAGATTATGCATCGCACTGAGAATGGCTATGCCGTGCAAATACAAACAGCAGTAACTATTCACGTCCCAAGCAAGCAGCTAAAGTTGTTTACATTTGTATGGTGATTGTTATCACTTTAAGATAGTGTAAATATGGCACAAGATGTGTTCATCTCATCTTCCTACGCTGACCCTACAATAGCGCGGTGTCGACAAGATGTGGCGAGAATTCTGCAGTAAAAGTATACTTGTAAAGTAAGCATATACTGCCATCGGCTTTGCACGACAGAGCTGGTGCAACTGCTTATTTGTAAAGTAAGCAGTTACTGATGTGTGCCTTTGCACCCTACTAGACCCATCTCATATCGAGCTGTTGTAGTTATGAGAAGCCAAACGACAGTAACTTCTCACTTTTGAAATAATCAGTACCGTAATTTTCAGCCACTTGAAGTTGTGGGTCGCGGTAGCGAGACACAACTTCGAGTGGCTCGAAAATTTCAAACTGCTGTTTGTTTTTGCACAACAGTATCTGACACCAGATCACAAAACAAAATTAATAAGTATACGAACGGCGAAATCATATTTTTTGCAAATGACGAATATGCCATTAGCCTTTGATAACATGCTGATTTGAAATCATGTACAGGGGTGTATAATTTAAAAACCGAATAACTTCAATTATGTCTTGAACGGACATCGTCATCAAACTAAATCATGAAATACCCAATTAAAAGTAGACCTACTAATACATAGCAACATGTTGATGACACTACCAGCATTGGGACAACGTCTCATCTTTTACGGATACCTGATGAACAAGCTAACACGGCCGGTCGCTTAGGGAACGTGTCTTTTAAACTTAGCAGTTTGCTTACACCCTCTCGTGACAATATGTAAGGGATTGTTACAATTTTTTATTGATTTGAAACTTGGAATTTTTCTGCTTCAAATGACAAAAAAAAGTTATTTTTTATGAAAAAAAGTTATCTATCCAATTGATCAAATGAACGTCCACCAGGGACACTTTGATAATTTGTAGTGATATTTTCGACTGTGCTGCCAAATAATCATAACGGTATGAGGGTCCTTCGGGACAAGGTTTTTTTTTTGTGGCTACACCTGCATCTGCTTCCATGCTTCGGAAAGCGCGAAGCAGTAACTGCTTACTTTTCAAGAACGCAGTTACTGGCTTTGGCCAGCGGTGCTTTACTTTCTTGGTGTGGTGCTGGTGGAGGCGGCGATGTTGGAGAGGGAGCTTTCCTCCACGGGAGTCATCGCAGACACTGGGCGCATTTTACTACCTTGCTGGCCGTCGTCGCCTGTCGCCCGTTTACGCCTTCTCCTCTTATGGTGCCTGCAGGCCCTGCTGGCGTGGATGAAGATGGTGTGCACGTCCGATAGCACCATGAGGCCACCGAACCCGGAGCAGCACAGCAGGAAGATGGTGCCTATCTGCCGAGATTTAGGTCCGTCCAGGGGTAGGTTGTCCTCACTAAGCTGTTTGTCTGTCCTCACCGTCACGGGGTCAAACAGGAAGGACACGTTCCTGTCTAACGCCCCCTCTGGTGTAAAAACAAGGAAAAAACACGTCATTTAGTCTGCTCTGCAAAATCATAAGTCAGTCACTGCTTAGTTGCAAAGTATTCAGCGCGGGAACCATCTTTGGACGTCAGAGTCTGACGTCTAAAGTAGATCCCCGCACTAAAAAAGTAAAATATGTATAATGGCAGTAGATACATAACATAGGTATTCAAATGAAGCAGAAAGAGCTAACTGAGAAATTTATGATGATTTCAAATTAAAAAAGAACCTTTGGTCTCCATGGTTTATACAAACAACATATAATTATTAGCGTAGTAAGGGTGGGCAGTTGTTCCTACTTTTTTGAGGTCTCATGGTCAAAAACCAGCTGACTTATAATAATGGCTAAAATACTGTCATATAAAGGCACATCACTGTACTGTGTAATGAAAACGTAAGCAGTTACCCAGGCCCTATACTTGTTTTGCAAGTAATTCACTTCAACGAAAATGCATGCATTTATGATTTCAGTCAAAAGTTGTTAAAGATTAGCTCAACAACAAAATGATTGTGTAACGTAACTTGTCTGTATTCTTTCCAACTTAAGGTAATAATAAGTCTAGTATTTTCAAATTATTCTAATTACTACTACATTGTTCATCAAAACATCACCAATTGCAAATTAATTATACAATATTGAGGCGAGACATTTTCCATACAATTTCGCAGAACATGACTAAAATGGACAGTAGACATTGATTGTGACTTTACAAGTAACAAGTAGGTTTGAACATAATTTGTATTCGTTTTATCGGAGGCCATTTTACATTGTGTCGCCCGTTTGTATTGTTAGTATTGTTTTTGGTCATTTTGATGTATGTCAGAATGATTGAATTTTGAGGAAGAGGGTGGGGAGATTTCAGTTTCAATTCTTTCTAGTACAATACTTGTAGATGTAATCATGAATTATTTGTTGTCAGTCACATAGGACCTATATTCATCGACGTTATTCCATCGAAGCAATAACATAATGTAGCATAATGTAGCTGATGTATAATGCTTTCATATATCATTCAATCTCATAGAGATCTTGGAAAATCATCGATAGATCCGGAAGAATACAAGAGGTCACTAAGCTATAGCAGGATAGGCCTACCTCAAATACCTCAAATCAGTGAGAATTAGCATTGATTAGAGTGTACAATGTAGAGGTCGATTATTTTGTAGCTCAAGCCTGGTGGTGGTTTTTATTTTTTTTTAATCACTGTTAATGCTAACAAAATTAATGTTTCAACATCAAAATTTGGAAATGCTTGTTTAGTTTTGTGCTGACCCAAATAAATAGCACTTTAATCATTTTAGCGCGGGGACCGTCTTTATGCGTCAGAATCTGACGTCTGCAGACATCAGATTCAGACGAATAAAGATGGTGCCCGCACTGACAGAATGCTTCTAATGGTCGTAGACCCATAACATAGGTATTCAAATGACGCAGAAAACTAAGATATTTATGATCATCTCAAATTGAAAAAAAAACCTTTGGTTTCCAGGGTTTATACAAAAAATATTTCGGCGTTGTGATAGTTAAATACACAAATATTTATTGACTAGGCGATACGCCTAGTAGGCCTACCTTCCAAACACACAAACGGCAGCTCCCACTCACAAGGGTACTTGATGTAGCCATCCTCCAAAATATGCCAAGCCAAGCAACCCCCATCGTCTAGCGTCGTCTCGTTTCCTAGAATAAAAGGTCGTTTTATATTTCCTTTTGAGTCCGTTACTGTATTCACATACTCCTTACTGTTTTTCAATCATTTGAAACTGACATTGCTACCGCAATTTTCAGTTTCAAATGAAATTAAAAAAATAGTTTTTTCTACAATTTTATATTTTAAGTAGAATTAAATAACGTTAGCTGTTGAACATTTCAAGCATACCGTACAAAGACACTTTGATACCGATTGTCCTGCAGACAAACTAATAAAAGTTATCTGACGTGTATCCACAAACATGAGACTGTTGGACCAGTGTAGTAGACGGTGGCCCAACAGTAAACTAACATTGGGCCAACTTCTATGTGTATAACATGCCATGCTTATCTGAACATGTTATAGCCGAAATTGAGGAAATATCTTAAAATAAACAAAAATGGCGGCAACATCCACTGGTATCTCACCGACTCGCCAGAGGGCGGGCAGTTGGCGCCGTGCTTCCGTCACGTTGTTGACAATGGTGACTTGTAGGTAGGCTTGTCTCACGGCCCATCTGGTGTCTGCTGCCAGTGTCAGTAACTGGAGGCCTTGATCCTCACAAGTGGCACGGGAGTCCGCTAATCCAGAAGGTAGTCCCCACATCTGTGCGTCTAAATTCTGTCCTCGAAGCCTGACAGCCCCCACGTGAAGTTCAACTTGTAACCAAAATGAGCATATGCATTTTTATACAGTGCGTAGATGATAATGAGGTAATCATGGTATATACTTAGGCAGCATTCGTCAATGGGAGCAATCATATATGCTTCAAATATGTTAACGTTTTTTAATTGGAATTCCGTTTTATCCCTGACGCTTTGCTATAACTAACCATTTTTATTATTCAATCAGCAATTACATATAGGCCTATGTCTCTATATGGTTTATTTATTTTGTTTTTGGTTACTATTTTTCAACTTGTTTTATTTCTCATCAGATGCACATTTCGATAGTTTTTACATATAGTGTATACATCATAATTGTGTCCTTAAGAAGTGCTTGAGTTAATACGACCACTCCTCCATCCAATAATGTTATATAATATTACTGCAGCTCTGCTCTGCAGTGTTGTGTAGCCACTGTACTATTACCACTTCCTTAATTGAGATTGAAGGCGGTGGGACAATAACTACATGTACAATGAGATCAGAGAGAATATTGGGGATTAAATAATCATAATAGATTTAATAGTCGTAGACTATTCACACTATTATTTATTATTATTGCTTTTTACAATACTTCAGACAACACCCCAGCAAACACAACACATTCGTATAACATTTGTACAATGTTGGACCAGCGTCGAAGACGTTGGGCCGACGTGGTACAAATGTTACACAAATGCTTTATGTTTTCTGGGACAGCACCTATAATTGGCATGATTAGGAAGCACACTATCGTCTGCTGACATTGTAAGTAAGGTGTTACTGCCTTTTGGATTTGCAGAGCAGGAGAGTGTTTATTAATTTACTATTTTACTATCATATTAATTGTGCTCAACCCTAGCTATCGCCCATGGACTTCTTCTATGTAAATATACTATTTAATCTATATAAATCATGTTAATCAGTTAGTAGTGTGATTATTAAATAAATAATGATATAAATAAGAGTTACGGTAGCCGATTTTTACACTTTTAGCGCGGGTACCGTCTTTTTACGTCAGCTTCTGACGTCTAATTGCGGTCCCCATAACCATGATAACATAGACTGGTATTCAAATGAATCAGAAATAGCTAACTATGACATTTATGATGATTTGAAACTATAAACTCCATGGTTTATGCAAAAAAAATTCAGCGTTGGAAGGGTTAAGCAATAATTTTCAGACAATTCGCCGGACCGCTCAGACTATATTTCATAGTTAGGAAACACAATTTTATAAAATGCATCCGTCAATACTAAAAGCTGTACACATGTTTTATTAGCCATAGTCAAGGGGTGTTTTCGTAGGTCTACAAAAATGGCCTCAAAATCACCCACCTGTTTTTATAGTAGACCACCCAGGGTGGACATTCTGAAACCCGGCAGTAAGTGAAAAAAAAAAAAAAAAAAAAAAAAAAAAACCCGCCAAATTTAACGATCTAGCTCCTTCAAAATGGCATATCATTGCTGAAAATCTACCTGCAGCAACATTCAAGCCTTCAAAATGATGAGTGTTTACCCTGTAAGCAGATGAGGAAGGAATCAAGATAACTTAATAAAGTTCAAAGTCACCAGAGGTCAAGATATGGGATAATATGACTCCCGCCCAAAATTGAGCGCTCCTAAGAATTAAAACGTCCCCAATTTTTAAAAGAATAAAAAAATACTTAATTTAGTATTTTCTTCTAGTGAAGTATATCATATAACAGTTTTCTTTAAACAATAGGGGTGATCAAATATGTTATTGGTGCCATCAGAGCCACATTCAGTATTAGTAATGTTAGTAAACTTGCCAAAAATTCCAGAAAACCGACATAATTTCATTTGTTTTAAGTTTTTAGAATATTTCTTATTTAATGAGGACCAACAGCAGCATTTAAACCCTCAAAAAGACGCGTGTAGACCCTGTGATAAAGTGGAAGAAATTCGATTGGATAAAGTTCAAGTTCACAAGGGGTCAAGATGTGGCATAACATGATCCCTGATCAAATTTTAGTACCCCTGAGAATTAAAACGTCCCCAATTTCCCCCAGGGGAATTACAATTTACTCATTGAGTGTTCCATTCTATTAATATAATTTGTGTTTTATTAAAGATTTTATGAGAAACAATAGGGACGATCATATATTGTAGTTGTATCATCAGTGTCTTATTAAATACTAGTAATATTAGTAAACACAATTGCTAAAAAAAACGTTATAATTTCACATTTTATCGGATTGAAAATATTTGATAATTAAATATAAGGTTATATATCCCCAAATACACAGACTGCAGCATCTGATGGAAAATGCATGGCTGAAGAAATATCTTTGAAATTCAAGATGACATCCAGAATAATCACCAATCTCACTATTTGTGATATCTCGGGTTTAAATCATCATGGAAATGTAAATGAGTCTAAATATATGTTGTTTGGTGTGAGGAATTTGATTTCGCCATCATATTAACCAGATAAAGAGTTATTTATTGTTTACATTAACAAAATCAATAAAACACATCTGTCGAACACTTTTACCCAAAAAATTCTAACCAAACATTTACTCAATAGCAGGAAAAAATCTAAATCTGACTAACGGAAAGATGTTAAAGCCAAGAAGGCCGCCAATGACCCTAAAAGAAGGAAATTGATATGAATAATGTGATAGTGTATAGCTGTTGTTTATGTCTTCACAAAAGTATCAAGTGTGGTAAAATTTACTTGTACAATGTCCTGATCTCCGAATGATAACCACACTACAAGCTACATGTGTTTGTATAGTGATGTAGGTAAAACGTGTACAAAGTTCTCGGATATACAGCAGTTATTCCGATATTTATTATTGTAATTTGAAATATTATTTTTGACACCACAAAAGGAGTATTGGGCCATTTTGTAGGAAATTGATTTAATGTTATTTTTTAAAAGAACTGTTTGCCCTTTTCAAAAAAGACATAGTTTAGATCATAAATGTCACAAGGTCGAATATCTACCAACATAGAAAGGAGCCTAATAAATGCTCAACTCTGAAGGACATATACATGTATATGCCAAAAAATTGCAGCATGCATAATACCTTGTTAAAGTATGATTTTGACTAGATAATCTAATTCTGGTAGGTTTCTAATGATTATTGTTTTTCTGTACTTATATTCCTTAAGGTGACAAAAATCGATTTAACTTTCTAAAAGTGTCATTTTTAAGGAGGAATTACAAGGAATAACAAATGGGGAGGCGCTAAAAGGCGATGAAGAGGCGTTAGCGAGCAATATACGTTGACGCAGATACGTTGAAGAGAGATTGGGTGTACTAAAGGGCGACATAAACATTAAAGGAGATGGGAAGCGTTGATTTTTTATTGATTTTCTATTGAAAATCTAACTAAAAAAATATTACATTGATTGAAATTTACGACTCGACATCAATCAATCGCCAGAAATGGATTATCTATTCAAAATCACACAAAAAATAAGTATTACACTTGCTGCTATATTATAGCTATTTGTTATTTTATTTTCCTATTATTCCCTTAATATAATAATATTGCTATTTTATTTCCTAAATATTTTCTTACTATGTTTTAGAAATTTGACCTTGGAATTGATCTTTCGTCTTTGAAGGTCACCTTGAATCACAAACATAATCCCATAGATGGATCTTCCAGTCGAAATCCCATGAAAATTAGGCATTACAGTCATGTCCCTAGTTTTATTTCGTAGAAATCATATTTTCGATTACTTGACTTTGAAATTGACCTTTTGACATTGAAGATTACCTTACAACATGGAAGTAATACAATAAATGGATATTGCAATCAAAATTACACTAAAAAGAGGTATTACACTTGTTCCTACGTTTATGATTTTGCTAATTGAAACCTTGCAAGTACATATATCACCGAAAATATAAGTTCATATGTATATGTAAAAAAATCACTAAACTATTATTTTAGTGACGAATTTTTTTCGAAATCGAAATCTTTAGACTCATGAATGACATTTCTATGATAACTTAAATCCAAGATATGACAAAATGTGAAATCGTCGGCCATCTTGAACGCCATCTTAAATTTATCAAAAAAGGTCCAGGGTGGATTACTGGGGACTTTTAGTATGTTGTAGGGGATCTTGTGGTGAACATTTTCTGAAATTTCCAGCTTGTTATGAATTTGTTCAGGTACGAAACCTAATACTCTTGGCCTAAATAGCACACCAAATAAGTAGAAGAGGCACGTTGGTCACAAAGCAAGGTAATTAAAAATGAGTTGTCAAATTATGCAAAATCACTTTAAACCTGCAAAAAAATTAAACCAACTTTCAACACATTGTATGAGGTAACAAGCCATTTGCCTGTAATCAATGCGTTCCCGTTGAAGTTGATCAGGATAAAATATATTACATGGCTAGTGAGTTGTTTGGGCATTTCAGACACACAGTAGAACAAAGTATTGAAGAAACAGTGAATAAACAGAATTAAGTACAATTTCAATCAATTAGTCCAGTCTGATTTCTGGTCTCAATGTAAGTGGGGCTGAGAACATTTTGACAGATTTAACCCATTGGGGGAATGACTGGAGATGGATAATAATGATGAAAAACAAAACTGTATCAGACAAGAAATAGATGGGGCAAAGAACACGTACATAAATACATGTCAACCTCTTCAAAGCTGAATGACGAATTTAATGTGCTCTAATCTAAAAGATGTGATGTACAAAAAAAACTTGATATGCTTGATATAATTAGGATTCAAAATGCTCAGTCAGTTGTACACATGGTCGCTGAATGCGACACCTACATTCTATTGAATCCGTATGTCTGACGAATATGAGGAAATTGCTACAAAATGAATACTGATCTTAAGCTGATACGGTTAAGTTGTAACTTAATCTCCGTCAGTGAATACATGCGCCTTAAACAGACAATTAAGCGATTTTAGAGAGAGCACTGTTGTTCCAACATGAAATCAGTGAGTTTACAACGCCAAGAATATAACTTCGAGTTTGTAGGTAATCATGCGTTTATGGTGGCCATCCTTTTCCAGCGTTTCATACGGATATCTGGAAAACCCCCTCGACCCCCTCGACCCACGACCATCGACCCTCGACTTCAATTTTTTTTATTGTTTTTTTTGGATAGACTAGTCTATTTATAAAATCCGGGAAAAAATATCAGGTCAATGATGGCTCACCGTCTGCGACGCTGGCCTAATATTGGCTGAACGCCTCCTGTATATTTTGGGGAGAGGCACGATACGCAATAAATTTATGCGAGCACTTGATTAGGCGTATAATAGATTGCCATCTGAGTCCCACCACTGTCTTACAATAACGCTGGCTCAACAGTGCTCCAGTCCAACGATAGCTAAGCACAGCAAGCACTAAGCATTGAACCAATGTTGGATTTTTGCTGGCTCAACGTCTGTAACGCTGGCCCACCGCTTGCGATGCTGGTGCCAAAGCGTGTGACTGAATGAAACTGGCGAGTGACATGCCAGGTGATATGACTGGCAAGTGTTTTTTTGCGCACCAAAAAACAAGAGGCATTCAATCCCATGCTTGGGTTAATATAGGCTACATAACAGTTGAAGTTAGACAAGCGTCCTAAACCATGTAAACAGTGACTCAGCATTAAAATGTGTTTGGCCAGCTGTAGGCCTACGTGTATTGATAAAACTATAATCGATGGCCACCCATTAAACAAGAGCCATTAAACCAACGTCGGGTGGATGCTGGACCAGCGTAGCAGACGGTCAGCCAAAATCACTTGATAGCCAGGTTAGCATCACAGTAGGCCTATATTATAATTTCCCGAATGTTATTATTATACAAAAGTTATAATTATATAAACAAATAAAAACTGTTTTTAAAATTAAGTCAAGGGTCGAGGGTCGTGGGTCGAGGGTCGAGGGGCGAGGGGGTCGAGGGGGTCGAGGGGGTTTTCGAGATATCCGTTTCATACAAATCAACCTGTCGAAAATTACCTGCATCAGTTACTTTTGTCCTGCCACTGTTGGTACATGTAGTTTTGTATTCATAGCTAAAATTACTAATATTGAATGTACCCTATTATGTGGCAAGTATGACATGAGCAGTACTCAGGTACTACTGTATCCTTACTGTGGGGGCTGCCATGGTGTTTTCAAATTTATTTTTTGTGACAATTAATCTATGTTACTGACCAGTAAATTTTAGTGTAATTGGATTAATTATACTAAACTGTACTATTATATAATTAAATTAACATTATATTTAATTATCAAAAATTCCAAATCCCGTAAAAGATGTGAAATTATGACGGTTTTCTAAATATTATGCCGAATTTACTAATATTACTAATAGGATTCCCTACCCATGATACAAATACAATATACATATATGATCATCCCTATTGTTTCTTAAAAACGTTTTTTATAAGACAAATTTTAATAGAATGAAACATTAATGCTTAAATTGTTTTAATTCTCAGGGGTGCTGAAATTTGATCAGGGATCGTGTTATGCCACATCTTGATACATTGTGTCATTGAACTTTATCCAATCTATTTCATTTTTTCTACTTTATCACAGTGTCTAGACTTGTCATTTTGGGGTGTAAAGGATGCTGTTAGTCATCATTAAATGGGAAATATTACAAAAATAAATAAAAAATGATTTTTTTGGTAAGTTTACTAATACGACTACATGTAATATTTAATGTGGCTCTGATGGTACCAATAAATATTTGCTCACCCCGAATGTTTCTAAAAAACTTTTATGTGATATACTTCACGAATAAAACCACTAAATTTAAAAATTGGAGACGTTGCAATTCTTAGGGGCGCTTAATTTTGGGCAGGGGTCATAGTAATTTCACATCTAGACCTCTGGTGACCTTGAACTTTATTCAATCATATTGATTTTTTTCTCATCTGATCACAAGGCTTAGACTCGTCATTTTGGTTTAAATGATGCTGTTGGTCATCATTAAATGTGAAATATTACAAAAATCCAGAATTTTTTTTTTTGATAAGTTTACTAAAATTAATAATATTGAATGTGGCTCTGATGGTACCAATAAAATATTTGATCACTCCGAATGTTTCCAATAAACTTTTATATGATGTACTTCACTAGAAAAAAACGCTAAATTGAGTATTTTTTTATTCCTTCAATAATTGGGGACGTTTTAATTTTTGGGCCCTTGATTTTGGGCAGGGGTCACATTATTTCACAAAATCTTGAATAACTCGCTTACTACCAGGTTTCAGAAATGTCCACCCTCGCTAAAAATGTTCCCCAGGTGGACTACTAAAAAAAATAGGCGAGAGATTGCGGGGCCATTCTTGTACGCAAACACCCCTTGGGTCTTGGACTACCAGTGGAACAGACAACAGTAACATGATATCCCCTGTTGCGACTCAATCGGGCTAAAAAATGAAAAAAAAATGTTATTTTATTTTGGCTTCTTAATATGGCCATATGATGTAAAAATGTCCATTAACTAGAACTGCGCATTTACCAGACGATTTTTTGACGATTTTAGCCTGATTAAGTCGCTTTAAACAGCCCGCATAGTCAGAAGAGTGATATGACTCTTTTGACTATGCATGGCTGCTTCAATTGGACGGGGGGTCTCCTGTCCCTGTGACGCAGACCAGGGGTGGTGGTAGACTTACGCAATTGACACATGACAGGACGCTGATCCAGGCAAGATACACTGGTCTGGATCCGGTTTGAGGTCACGTTCCAGGCCACACAGTAGCGGGACCCCTCGACGTCCGTCTGGTTCCTTATCGCAGCCTGCTCCGTGTTCAGCGGCACCCATCCCTTCTGCTCCGCTGCAAAACATATACAGAACGACGGGTGAGGTTGGCCCATCATTCACCCAGTGTTGATATTATTATTTACCGGCTACGTGCAAGCAAAACCTAATTGTGGCCGCTGAGCATGCTGATGAACCACATCCTGTAGATACTTCAGTTGTATTCGTTCTCACTGTAGTGGGAAATACACAATGCAATGACAGGATGATGAATCACAGCTCGCGCTTTGATCACGGGAATTTTCCATTTATTTTGTAGAAGAATCTCTTCCTGGTTTTCTGGCAGGCCCCGATGACTCATTCGTTTCCGTTGTGGCTCGAAACTCAGAGCTACTGGGTTCAAATCCGAGCGGGTCCGATGTTTGCCGTTAAGCCTGTGCGTATACAGTGTTCAAAACTGTCCAAAATCCTGGAGTGTGTTGAGCTTTTTATTGTAATGTGCACTAAGAATTACTAGTAACTCTTGAAGCCAATCAATAAGACTGGGGCATAGTCCCGACTTCGAGCTTCCTTCTGTCGCGATATTGCCATGATTGTGCAGAAAGCGACGTTAAATTATATTCACTCAATCACGACCGCTGATCAAATATTTTTTTCACATCGATATGCTTTGGACATTTAATTGTTAAAAAATATATCCGACATAAAGTTATGTTGCTCTCCAAAGCCAAAAGTCAGTACGTGCTTACTTGACAAGTAAGCCGCGATACTGCTTTTGGTTTTGCACGGCAGAATAGTTAAGTATATACCACACGCTGAACTGTAGACCATTGGAAATATGCATATCCTGTGCTCTTGTATTTTAAATACGTCTAGAAATGGGTCTATGTATGTCAGTGAAACATAATGCTTGGCCAGCGTCCCCCAAAGTTGTGATTGGGAAGGTAAATTCTCAATAAATGTCAATAAAAATCGCCTCTGTTTCAATCTGAAAATATCTCGCGATGAAGTAAGTGGTTTATCCCGTCGCGCAATGTGTAAATTATATCGCTAAAATACTGTAGATCGATTGATTTTCACGTGTTTTTCCCGAATTTCTGATTTTGGGACTTCTCACGAGTTTTACTATTCGCGAATTTTCATTTTTTCTAAGTAGCGCTATTTTATTAATAATGACTTGTTATCGTAATTCTTGAATTTGTGAATTTGTCTAGCTCCTAGTGAAATTCGCGAAAATTAAAACCTCGCGAATATTACCAGATCTACAGTAAGTATTATCAATTCTGGACTGTGTATACAGGCCCTAGGAACCCTGTGTGACGAGGGAATATTGTAAGTATTGCTCGGCGAAGTCAACTATATGTCCTACTCTGCACACTACACGCCTTTGAATAGATTGCAGCACGCGACCGTAGCTTGCTTGTTTACTGGATAGGATTATGACAAAAAATGTTCTTTTTACACCGTTGCTAAAACACAAGACTTCGTACAAAATATTTTGACCCCTCTATGAGATTTTCATCGCTGACGCGACACAGCTTCAAGTGAGATTAAAACTTTCAATAAGTGACAATAATATCTGTGTAATCCAAGCATCTGAAGACACATTCCACATTCCACATTTAAATGGTGACGCTGAAGGTGTTAACATAAAATGATTTAAAACGATTTTAGTCGTCATTGGTGTTTAAGTCTTTAACTATCAGAATATGGCGTAATTGTCCCTTCACTTTGCGCTGTGAATTGCCATTCCCCCCTCAGAGTGAATAAAAATTACCTCCATTTTTATTTATAACATCAATGTTGGTATTCAAATGCAGCTGATAGAGCTTACTTAGACATATATTATGTTTTCAAATTCAATAGAAACCCTCTGGTCTCCATGGTTTACACACACATATTTCAGAGCTGTATTGATCAAAATATGTCAGATGACATACGATCAAGCAGTCCGAAGGGTTATAATTACAACAACTTTCAATAACATCGTATGATTGTGCTCAGCAAAGCAAAAAGACAGTAGCTGCTTACTTTTCAAGTAAACAGTTACTGGCTTTTGACTTTGCTGAACTGACACAATGCCACAGTCATTGCAGTCACGGCATCCTAATTATCTACTCTGAAAGTCAAAATATAGCAACTGCTTACATTTCAAGTATGCCTACGCAGTTGCTGCCTTTTGACTTTGCAGAGCAGAACTACTTATTTCTCAAGTCAGCATTTACCGTGTTTACTACTTTTTGACTTCGCGACGCAAATAATTTAAAAAATGTCACAGTTGTTACAGTTTCAGCAGCATCTTATTTACTCTGAAAGCCAAAATAACGTAACTGCTCACTTTTGAAGTGAGCAGTTACTGCCATTTGAGCAGATATAAATACATTCCAGTAAACACAAAACATTTGTACAACATTTATAGAATGTCGTCCCAACATTTTCGACGTTGTGCCGTCGTTGTATAAATGATTGTATAAAAATGTCATACAAATAAATTGTGTTTACTGGCCAAGAGATACAGGCATTTGCATAGTTATTTATATTGCAAGCATTCTGGTCAGTCACTGTCGCCAAGTCTATATACTATAGAGTTATATTTCTATAGTATATGGACCATAGACAACAATGGTAGTCTCTGATATAGACAGCACTGTTGGCAAGTATCATCAACACCATTGACGAATCAAAACGCTTGCAAAATTAATAACTATGCAAATGCCTGTTACTGATATGTCGCAGCAAATGCTTACGGTGGAGCCACCAGGTGTGGGGGTAGACAGTGGACACCTCTCTGGAGATGAGGGCGAGGTCTTCGGGTGACATCGGGGGCGGTGGCTGCCAGCCGTGTCGCTGGCACTCCTCCACCGCCTGGTCATGCTCAAACAGGTTGTCCGGCAGAAAGTAGTAGCGGTAGTGTGTGTCCGGCACCAGTTGCTGAGCCGTGCTCTGCATCTCCGGCAGAGTGACGTACGTGGGACTCCCATGACCTGAAAGATAGATTAGTTTGTGATTCAAATCATGTGCTGAATCTGTATTTAATACTAGTAGTTTTATTTCGGACAACACTCCCAATCGTCCTCTACATTTTCTTCACTTTTAAGGTTGTTTTGTTCTATAGTAGCCATATTTCAACAGACGCCTGTGTAATTAGTTATACAATCATGTATATATCAGATTGACACCGCGATCAATCCAGATTGTATTGGCACTGAAATCAATCCTGATTGCACTGAATCAATCCCGATTGTATTGGCATTGATATTAATTATGATTCGCACTGAGAGTAATCACGATTAGCACTTAGAGCAATCCTGATTGGCATTGAAATCAATCACGATTAGCACTGAGAGCAATCATGATAGGCACTAAGAGTAATCATGATTGGCACTGAGAGTAATCACGATTACCACTGAGAGCAAACCTGACTGGCACTGAGAGCAATCACGATTAACACTGAGAGCAATCCTGATTGCCACTGAGAGCAATCCTGTTTGGCACTGAGAGCAATCATGATTGGTACTGAGAGCAATCATAATTGGCACTTAGAGCAATCATGATTTGCACTGAGAGCCCTGATTGGCACTTAGAGCTATCCTGATTTGCACTGAGAGCAATCATGATTGGCACTGAGAGCAATCATGATTGGCACTGAGAGCAATCATGATTGGCACTGAGAGCAATCATGATTGGCACTGTAATCAATCATGATTAATACTGAGAGTAATCATGATTGACACTGAGAGCAATCCTGATTAGCACTGAGAGAAATCACGATTAGCACTGAGAATTCCTGATTGGCACTGAGAGTGATTATGATTGGCACTGATAACACTCATGATTCGCACTAAGAGTGACTACATGGTATTTATCGCCAGTAGGGGGAGGGTAAAATTAAATATCATTGTGTTTTGAGTTTAATCATACCTACATGTATCCATAGCAAGATTTGACCCTTTCAGCGCGGGGACCAGCTTTACACGTCGAAATCTGACGTCCAGTCTGACGCCTAAAGTTGATCCCAGCCCTGAAATATATAGACGTCAGATTCTGACGTCTAAAGTATATCTCAGCACTGAAAGAAAATTAAAATAGTTATAATTGGCGTAGACCCACAACATGCGTTTTCAAATGAAGCGGAAAAAGCTGAATGAGGCTTTTATGAAGATTTCAAATTGAAAAAAAATTGGTCTCCACGGTTTATCCAAAAATGTTTCAGCGCTGTAAGGGTTACGCAAGTAAAGGCTCCTTAACCCTTTCAAACCTGAATTTACAATAGTCATCTTCATCCACTACAAGCCGCGAATTGCTTTCGCAATTCTCGACTTGTAGTGAATGAAGATGATTTGATGTGGTATATAAAATAAAGAAAATTGCCGTGTATTGGTAAAACAGTTTAATGGAAATTTTAGCTCTAAAACCCCTATATTTGTAGGAAAATTAGGTATGTTGTCAGGGATGTAAAATGATGCTTTAATGCATCGTGAGGGTTTAAAGAGTCAATGGCAATAGGGAGGAGTAAGGTGTATTGTGTACGGTTTTAAAGGATAGGCGGTTCCTCATGTCAGGTCAAGGTGACCTCAGTTCGATTTTATTTCCCTGTAGTTCTAGCTTAACCCTTTAACCGCCGGTGCCGTCCATTTTCGTTTTTTACATTTTTATTAGCACATTACATATCAGCTTTTAAACATGTTAAAGATAAAAACTGACATTAATCAGCATGATTTGATATTTGTTGACCTCCATTTTGTCAAATCTGAATAATTTTCACTCACTTGAAGTTGTGTCTCGCTGACGCGATCCACAATTTCAAGTGGGTGAAAATTGCAATTGAATAATGTGGCGGTAAAAGGGTTAACCATTAAGGCACTAAGCACGACTGTATGCCCTAGTCGTGTTAATCCGTTGTCTTAGCCGATTAAATTGGGAGCGAAATGTGTCTTTTAACATCGAGATTTGCAAATGTTGCACAGAATGGCTCTGAACAGATATAATTCCCATGAGCAGCTGCAGCTTGGGGCGGGCCCCTCGGAAAGGGTGTACTAATGAGATGAACAACAATAAACAACCGCGCCATTTTTGCAAATTACCGCGTGATCGCGCTCGCGTTTTAATCGAGTATCGCCCATCGAACTGATCCTCCATATATGTGGTGAACCGCAGCATAGCATACGCCCAACGCTTTTCCGATGACGGGCCAGCGTCAAAGACGCTGGCCCGTCATCAAAAAAGCGCAGGGCGGCTGCTGGCAAAGGCTTCCCACAGATCAATCCCCACGTATTGTTGTGGCGCATGCTGTGAATGCTGTGTCCGCTCCACCTTGGTGCACTCGGGTGCTGGCATGCAATTATGTCTGGTATATATCGATGGGTACGGGCGAAAATACATTATCCTCACAATCCGAGACGACTGCTTTGAAATAAAATGAAGAGGTGAAAACATTTTTGATATCATGCATATGCGTAGGCCTACACACTGCTCACACAATGGAGGGATGGAGGATGCATAATAATTTATTAGTGAGACATAGAATAATTGAAGACCATATTATGCATTTAGAGTAAATCATGAAAATCATTTCTGGAGCCTCCATTGTGGTGTACTATAGTCTTATTTTTCGAAATGAGAGTAGGGCATAGTCATGGCTCCGGGCCTCCTTTTGTCGCGATATTGCCTCAATGTGCAAAAGGCGAAGTAAAGCAAAGCAATATTCACTATTCACTATTAGTTCTATTTATCCACCACAAATAATAGATGTTGAACCAGTGCTGGTTTCACTGTTGGTCCACCAACGGTAAACTAACATTTTTGCTACAGCCTTAGTGTCACGCATTTGCTGGGACGCGGCATGCCGAATTTACATTTCACAAAGAATGATGTACCACATCCCTAGAATGACGTCATGAGCTTGCATGTAAGCCATGTAACTTTCATTTAACCCTTTCACCGCCCAGCGATACTACAGTCGTTTTTAATCCCCTTATTGACAAAATTAAATCACTGTTAACTCTTTAACCGGCGGTGCCGAATATTTTGGGATTTTCACGCAATTATTACCACATTCAGTACCGCCTTTTAAGCATGTTAAAGCCATTATGTGACATCAATCAGCACGATTTGAAAAAAGTTGACCTCCATTTTGTGAAATCTGAATAATTTTCACTCACTTGAAGTTGTGGATCGCGTCAGCGAGACACAACTTCAAGTGGGTGAAAATTCAAATTGAATAATTTGGCGGTTAAAGGGTTAAACATCAATATTTGCAAACATTTGGTCTCATATTAAACAATCTGATTATTTTCCACCCGGTTGTGGCTGAGAATCCCGTTAACGAGACACAACTTCAAGTGAAAGACAATTTAAACAAGATAAAGGGTTAATATACATCTAATGTGCCTGAAAATTTCATGAAATCAGATAATTTTAATGGGGTGGGAATGCTATGAATGGAAAATAAAACTCTGGAATACCAAGGTGTCCTGGGAGGGGGGGGTTAAAGGTCGGACGCCATGTACGCCTCTCTTCTGTTGATATTGACTGTTCATCTCAAGTGACCTCTCGACATTTAAAGGTCAGTCTAGCGAAATAATCATAAGTCACAGTGAACTGTTCTGCGAATTTTCATAAAATACTAGACCATCGATCAATACATATTATCAGTTATTAGCAGAAATGAAGACTGCTAATGTGCATTCAATCTGGAGAGGGATGAGGGTTGGGAGCTCCACACTGTTTCGCCAAACCAAAAGGCGGTATCTGCTTACTTGTAAAGCAAGCATACACTGCCTTTTGGTTCAGAAGGCATCACAGACTACCCCACACGACGACCGCCCTTTATTGACTCCACCGAATATTGCAGCAGCTCTCGTACAGATGCCTGCGGCACTGGCCCAACATTGAAGCGGTGCCGGGTGCATTTCTCGTGTTTGCATGACGTACATAAGCTAGTTCATATTCCCACTGCTAGTCCGAATGGTAACCCAGTCAGTGACGGCTCAGAGCTCGTAACGCTGTCTCGGCATGCCAGCAGCGTTTCCCCATGTTGATTGAGGTCGAGATGTTTAAAGATGCCTGTGTTGTTCAACAACAGCTACATGTACATGTAACTTTATGTAGCAACATGTAGACTTCAGATAGCAGAATCTGACGTTGCTAGACGTCAGATTCTAACATCTACATTCAATGCCCGCAATGTAAGAGTAAAAATATTTATAATGGCCGTAGACCCATAACATAGGTAGGCCTATTCAAGTAAATTTGAAAAAGCCATGCAAGATATTCATGATGATTTCAAAGTGAAAATACCCTTTGGTTTCCATGTTTTACATGAAAAAATATTGGCGCCTCGAAAGTTAGAGGCCTATATATGTTTTAAAACCAGTGAGGCATCTTGAGTCAATGCACCTCCTGTCATCAAAACACCCCATCTCACTATTTTCCCATTCAGGTAATCAACCCCAGTGGTCTTAAATGTACCAATAAAGCCATGTGGTGTTTTGAACTTGAAATAGTAGAATTGATAAAGTTCGACTTTAGACGTCAGATTCTGACGTCTAAATTCAATCCCCACACTGTAAGAGTAAAAATATCTATAATGGACGTTAATATATAGGTATTCAAATAAATCAAAAAGAGCTAAATATAAGATACTTACGATGATTTTGAATTAAATAAACTCTTCGGTGTCCATGGTTAATATGAAAACTATTCAGCGCTTCAAGGGCTAAACATATTGTGGGAGTTTATCTGCATACCCCGCTGTCGGTATGTTCTATCCCCCCGCCCCCCTCGTTCGCAAAAATATATTATGGGGAGCGAAGGTGATCGAGAGGTAGCGGAATCGGCACAAGAACGATGGGACACATCAGCACCAGTCGGAATTCAAACGCAACAGAACCGAGTGAGTAAGCGCCGAAAGCTACCATAATTGTGTCATCTGGGAATCTCATTGTATCGGGAACATGCTCACGAGGACAATTCAATACTTGTTTACTTGTGATATTTTCCTTTGACATTGTCACCACAGTGATTAAAATGAGTGTTATATGTTTTACCAACGAACACTAGACATTGTCACAGTGCTGATTGAATGTTTGACCACCGTCTGCGACGTGGTCCAGCACCAAATCCAGCATCAGTGGGATTTCACTCACTTAATCGATCGATCCCTTGTTTCACTCACTCACTCACTCACTCACTCACTCACTCACTCACTCACTCACTCACTCACTCACTCACTCACTCACTCACTCACTCACTCACTCACTCACTCACTCACTCACTCACTCACTCACTCACTCACTCACTCACTCACTCACTCACTCACTCACTCACTCACTCACTCACTCACTCACTCACTCACTCACTCACTCACTCACTCACTCACTCACTCACTCACTCACTCACTCACTCACTCACTCACTCACTCACTCACTCACTCACTCACTCACTCACTCACTCACTCACTCACTCACTCACTCACTCACTCACTCACTCACTCACTCACTCACTCACTCACTCACTCACTCACTCACTCACTCACTCACTCACTCACTCACTCACTCACTCACTCACTCACTCACTCACTCACTCACTCACTCACTCACTCACTCACTCACTCACTCACTCACTCACTCACTCACTCACTCACTCACTCACTCACTCACTCACTCACTCACTCACTCACTCACTCACTCACTCACTCACTCACTCACTCACTCACTCACTCACTCACTCACTCACTCACTCACTCACTCACTCACTCACTCACTCACTCACTCACTCACTCACTCACTCACTCACTCACTCACTCACTCACTCACTCACTCACTCACTCACTCACTCACTCACTCACTCACTCACTCACTCACTCACTCACTCACTCACTCACTCACTCACTCACTCACTCACTCACTCACTCACTCACTCACTCACTCACTCACTCACTCACTCACTCACTCACTCACTCACTCACTCACTCACTCACTCACTCACTCACTCACTCACTCACTCACTCACTCACTCACTCACTCACTCACTCACTCACTCACTCACTCACTCACTCACTCACTCACTCACTCACTCACTCAATCAATCAATCAATCAATCAATCAATCAATCAATCAATCAATCAATCAATCAATCAATCAATCAATCAATTCTAGGGATTTTGACCCGGTTTCGTGAAAATTGTCGAATGCTCTGTTTGAAACTGCACTATTTGTCACAGTTTCCCATACATTACATTGTTGACAATGTGAATGTTGTCCTCAGGGCTTGCCAAGTTTATGAAACTTATCAGGACGTTACCCAACATATGCATCGATAAGATGACACTCTAGCTAACAAGAGACGATGGTTAACGCCGGGCTAATGCTGGGCCGCGTCACAAAATAGAGCCCAGCATTTACACGACATTGGTTCTATATCCAGTGTAAACAGGATCACTGACATTGTCGCCACAGTGCTGAGCCAATATTTCGCCTTTAGGGGAATTTATTTGAATAGGATGTGGTATTTATGCTACAATTACGAAGAAACAGGGCTTCATCCGCACACAAGAACAAGTGAGCACCTAATTTAGTATTGTATCTAGAATGACAAAGAAAAAGTCCCAAGACGTAAATATTCAGATGACTGTTTTATATCCATTTTTTCAAAATGGTTCCCAGTATAGATATAGATATATATATATATTTTAATGAATAATAATTTGTACTTAAAATGCTAACACGGTACTGATTATCACATATATCGTAAACGTACATAGGCCTATCACAAGTCTGGTGTTGCCCAACTTTCAACCCATAATGAGCATTTTTAGAAAAAAATCCAATAAAATATCAGCATATTTTACTTGACTTTTATGTTTCATTCTAGTAGGGGAGCTACCGCACTCAATCGAGTGAATGACTAAGCTTTGATATGTGATTCCATCTCAGCAAAAAGTCATTTTTCAAGAAATACATTTATGTCAAGTACCGGGTATTTAGAATATTATTTTTTTGCTTTTTAAGATTTCAAGCTAAAAAAGTGAAAATCACAGTTTTTCTAAAAAGTCCCGAAAATCGTATATTTTTTCACTGTCAATCATCGTAATACACTGGAAGAGAATGAAATACATAATATAAGCCATTTGAAGTACATTGATAGGGTTGAGGCCAAACAAAGTTAACCTAATCATTTTTATGACCAACATTTTATATTGCTTCAATCTCGAACCTACAAAAATCGTCTGTAATTTTACTATGAACATCAGCTCTTATATATATAAACCTTACAAACTCCTACATTATATGGGAGTAAGAAGATGACAACAAAATAGTTATATCAATAAAATAAAATTGAGTAACAATAAAAAAAATAGCCACATTTAAATTAAATTTGCAGAAACTGGGGAAAAAGACTTGGTGGTCGTATATGGTGAAAACAAGTGGACAATTTATATTCATGGATGTACAAAAATGCGAAGTCAGCCATGAAAATCAGGAACACACAATTGTATTTATTACCTTTGACAACATCTATGTATGTCTATCCTAATATGAGTGTCTCATAGTTCAGCAATGGGGACGAGTAACTCGACTACGGCCGTTGGATTGGGGATGGGGAATTGTTGATATTCATCTAATACCAATCATGACAGATCTACCAGCTGATACATAAAGACATTTAAAATAAAATTAGGTCTACTGAACACGAGAATGCATTATGTTTTTCTTCATTTTTGTCTCTCAAAAAATGTGGCTGTTGTTTCAATTTTTTTTTCACTTTGAACAATATACCCAGATTCTCCAAATATTGCGCATAAGTGTTATTTTTGTTTTGGAACCTTACTTCTATTCTCTTTTATCCCTTTTAGTTTGTGTTTAGACGTATTTTAAATACTTCTGGTTAGCAAACAATTACTTTTTCAAAACATCCTATGATTTGGTTGAGTGATGATCAATTAGCCATTTTAGGATACCCTCACAAAAAGGCCCAAAAATAATCCGAATTTCACTGGCTTGGGACTTTTTTTGGTCATTGTAGATATGTTAATGAACTCAAAACAATAAAAAAAGCTTATGTTGCAATTTGTTCCCACTGTACACGAGAATGAATTATGTCTTTCTTCTGTTTTGCCTCTCAAAAATTGTAGCTATTGGAGCCTTACTTCTATTCTCTTTTAGTTTGTGTTTGTATTCAAATACTTCTGGGTTACAAACAATTACTTTTTCAAAACATCCTATGATTTGGTTCAGTGGTTCAGGGTGATTTAGGGTAGTGGTCACTTTAGGGTTACCTCACAAAAAGGCCCATAAAAAAGTCTCCGAATTTTTCTGCCTTGGGACTTTTTTTGTCATTATAGGTATGTTAATGCGCTCAAAAAACAAAGCTGTTGCAATTTGTGCTTATGTTCACTACTGTTGGGCTTAAATGCCCTGGATTATACGTTATCAAAGAATGATAGTCATGATGAAACTAAGTAGGACTATAAAGGAGTAAATTCTCACTTTTCACAAGTTCCAAATTTCATGAAATTTAAATAGATAACAGAATCATCATATCATAAACCTCGCAGTGAAGAATACATTGATCATCCTGGCAAACAAAATATATGTATGATACAATTACATGTACGTCATCCCAATGCCGTTTCACTGCTGTGCGAACGTCGAACACGTTGGTCCAACATTGCAGCAGCATGATTCGACCACATGGGCTCCCCACGTTATTGAAGATTTAGGAGTGCGCGCAGAAGTGACATTACTTTTCTTGTAAGTGTGACAACCAAAACTGGGACCAACTTCTGAGCCTTGGCGTGACAGGCGGCAGTGCTGACCACTACGCTGCTATACAAAGCCAATAGGCAGTATCTACTGACTTCACAAGTAAGCAGGTACTACCTTTGCAGAGCAGAATGCAAAGACAAAAAGCACTATATCTACTTACTTGTAAAGTAAGCAGATACTGCCTTTTGACTTTGCTCGGCAGTATATTTATGTCGTCTCCTGGTAGCCAAAATGTCGCATGTTTCACTCATGTTTTGTGTGCTGTTGTCAAACCATGATTAAGCATGTTACATTTGGCGTGACTGGGCAGAGCGGAAATAGGCGAAATCGAGACTTGTTTTTGCAAAATGTAGTTATATAAATAAATGTAAACTAGTAAATAGTTCGAGGAACACCAGTCTCACTGCTTCAAAACTGACATAACTAGGTATGCAGCGCCAACAGATAATAGTTGGAAGCGAATGCACCCCTCGTAGGCTTCACAGCAAAAAGCTTGCTAGACAGCATGAAATGCCGGACGCCAAGGTTTGTTGTGGAATGGATTTTATCGGTGCTGATATTTCAGTGACATGTCAGCAGTTCTTGACAGTGTCTGTCTGGCATGAGTGATCGCCTTATATACGCAGTTGACGTAATCGCCGGGACAAGAACAACTTATAGGAATGAATTTTGAATCCCCTCGGGGATATTTACCCGGTCGGAGGACTCAACAAGTGCCCCCGCCTTTTTTTTATTTTTACTTTATGATAGTTAAATAAATATAAACATTAACCAGGATGAGGATGCTTATGTTTATTTTTCTATTTTCAGTGACCGCGTGAAACAGACATATAGGGCACACTGCTACAGCATATGTATCACTACTAAATCGTAAAATAATTTCGAGATTTAGGGATTTGTTTCGTAACCATGTTTAGCCCTTTAACCGCCAAATTATTCAATCTGAATTTCCACCCACTTGAAGTTGTGTCTCGCTGACGCGATCCACAACTTCAAGTGAGTGAAAATTATTCATATTTGACAAAATGAACGTGAACTGTTTTCAAATATTGCTGATTGATGTCACATTTTATCTTTAACATTTTATCTTTAACATGTTTAAAAGGTGGTACTTAATGTTTACTAATACAAACCCGAAGATATGTGGCAACAGCGGTTAAAGGGTTAATATATGATTCCCATGATTTCCTCGTGATATCTAATCAACAGGACACAGCAGTGCAAAGACAAAGGCGGTAACAGCTTACTTTTCGAGTAAGCAGTTACTGCCTTTTAGCTTTGCACGCATCTGGCACGGTCACATGCTGTTGAATCGGTGACAAAATGTAAACAAGATTACATCGGAAACACGGGAGATCAGCCCTATGTTTGCTTGATTTTGGGCCGGCCTCGTACACGGTGGACCACCATTAAACCGGCATGGGACCATCAATGCCCGTCCCTGGTATTTGACTCCACGTGAGCGCTATCTAACGGACACGTCCTCTAAAACATCCCTCCCCGGAAAACGCGTTACCAGCAAACACGAGACATTGAACCAATGTTGGGTTGATGTTGGGTCGACGTCGTGTTGGGCCGATATTAGATGCAGTGGCGCAGCATTGAAACAATATCATTTCGGCGCAGCGTGTGTGCTGATAAATATGTACAAAGCTTGAGGTTAATAATAAACAAGAGTCTGAAAGTCTGGGAAATGCAATTTGCAATTTTGAAATATAATTGCCGGGGATATTGCAAGTGCGACACTTTTTAAATAACAGTTTTATTCCATTGCACATCCTGTGTTTTGTATAGATTTTTTGCTTTAATACAACGTCTGCCCAACGTCTTCCGAAATTCGTAGAACTGCTATACAAAAGTTTTGTGTTCCCAGGGTAGGCCTATATTGCAATAATAGCTCCTACTCCTAATCCTCCTACACTAGACTAGCATTATTAGTAGTGTATGTTAAATTTTACTCGTTTTCAGAGAAAATAATCGCATTTTCAGAACAACTGAAAATTTCAATTCAAGATCCAAGTTTTCGATGGCATATATATAATTAATTAGTAATTACATTTTAACGACAAATTATCAAGCAAAGTTTTAAGTATTGCA